>CM023959.1:33305306-33365943 GCA_013407115.1 Glycine latifolia | reverse complement strand
CTAAGATGTCAAATCATCTAATCATACATCATTATTTATTATAAATGTGTTAATTTTTATAAAATTATATTAAAAATCATGCAAACATTAATTTGTCATTAAATGACAATAATGTAAAACTATTTTTCAATGCATTTGCATTATTATTAATCTCTTTCACATATATATAAGAAAAATCAAATTATATCGATATAAATTGAACAATTATTACATCATTTTATAATTTTAACTGGATAATGTTTTATTAAAATTCACCAAAAATTTATTTCACATAAATCCACATGCAAAATTTTATATTGATAAAAAATTATTTACTATTTCGTTCATATAAATTAAAATTAATACAATATAAACATTTCAAAATATACTAAAATATATATCATTTAATTTTGTTATTCAATTTTGACATAAGCATCTTGATAATATATGAATATAATTTAATGTCAAATTATAAAAACAATGTAATGCTTATAAAAATTGTATTAATATAATTTAATCATTTATAATATATATATATATATATATTATGATTGATTAAATTATATTAATAGTTGAATCTTTCGGTATCTCTTTCTGAAACTCGATTAGAATAACACATATTATGATAAATTCTATTAGCTTATACAACAATAGATAATTGATTCCAACTAAAATCTTTAGTATATATAACAATATGATTTTCAAATTCATAAGCTAAACATACATGTATATTATTTTTCATATAAATAATACTATAAGAAATAGTAATATTAATCATCGTATTGAAAACTTACTAAGATAATCTTGAAGTAGAGCAAGTAGGAAGATGACAAAGATTATTAGCACACGAAAGATATGTCGAGAAATGGTTACAAATAAGAGACAGAGAATTCTTTTTCGATAAAAGTTGATGCCTTCATTGCTAATTTACATGGCTATTTATAGAAATACAACACTCTCGGATCCGAACTTAACTTAATTATACAAATAGTATTTTGATATCATATAGTACATTAAAGACAAATAAAAAGAAAACACACGCATGCTTATGTACAGTAATATTATATTGTCAACAGTACTTCTGTCTCCTGCTGACAATTCTTATTGGCTATGCTTCTTCTCTCTTATCTTCTTTTGTTTTCTTCTTTATTCTGAGAATTCTTCTTTGGTAAATTAATCCAGCATATCCCGATTTTTATGGTAATGATTAGTACTGAAACTACTTCCTTCATCTTTTATTGATTTTTGCTATTGACTTATTCCTCTCATCCTCTCTAGCTTATCTTCAAATTCCTCGTGTGAAGTAGTTGTTGCTAGCTCGGCCATAATCTAACTCTTTTGTGCTAAAAACAAAGCTTCTTTATCTGCATCCATATCTAATTGACTTCTGGGAATTTTATTGTTTCTGGCCCATTAAAGTATATTTTCTTTATTGATAAGTCTAATGTCAAAATTTTTCCACCATTTAATCTTTATTTGTCTTGAAAGAAAATATAAATCTGTCTCATTATCTGCTCTGACATAGGTATATGTCTAGCTCATGATCCAAATTATCCCTTGTGAGGCTATAAATGATAGAAACTTGTATCCATCCACAAAAGTAGTATTACTCTTGAAGAATTGGTATAACTCATCTACCTCTGGAGGGAAGACTTCTCTCATTGGACCGAAATTATAGAACTATCTAATAAACCATTTCAGGAATTTTAGAGATATTCATTTCTTAAACTAGAGAAACCAAGAATGTTTATCTGTCTTTAAATATAATACATTATTCCAAGCGGTCATGTAGTCATAATAATTGTATTCTTGAGGAACGAATGATCTTGAAAATCTCTTAGGTTTATGTAAGGGTTGTCCCCAATCTATATCTGATAATACATTAAGAATTTTAACTTTGGAGATCTTCATTATGAACTAATTCTATTGAATCAGTATCAATAAGAATGAATTCATAAAATATTCTGGTTTTATGGATATTTGGACAAGGATATGAAAGGTCTTTAGGAAATATTTTTTCAGCTAAATCTACTGGTGGTAGGTTCAGCCAATGTTTTTCTGCTATCAAAATGGGTATTGTATTTTCTTTTTTAATGTAATCAGGATCTGTATCAGTATTTGTCTGGAAGGTCTGGGTATTGTTTAATCTTGAAGAAGGAGTTGGTTTATCAAAGTCTCTAGGTCCTACTAGAGTATCAATATATTGCAAAGGGGTGTATTTATTGGTATTGTTTGCAAGGCCGTTCCTGAAAATTCTTTGGCCCGGGGCGAAGTGGAAAAAATGGGTCCCTAACACACAAATTTTTTAAAATACAAATAATATTAAAAGATATAAAAATTCATTACATCCCAAATAATTTTCAAAACTGTACATTAAAGATACATATAATGCTTTATAAAAAGCATTTCCTTCGGACATTTCTTGATGCAAAATCATTTATAATCATATCTACATCGATTTTATCCAACATATTTCTCTCAATAGATAACATTGCTAGACCATTCAATCTCTCCTACGACATTGTCGATCTCAAGTAATTTTTCAATAATTTCAACTTTGAAAAACTTCTTTCCGCGGAAGCTACTGTCACAGGCATTGTTAATAGGATTCGATATGCAATAGAAACGTTGGGATAACAATCTGCATTTTTGACAAATTCAAGAATATCAATTGCTGTCATTGACTCATTTGGTAAAGTTATTTGCAACACCTTCATTTCAGAATAAAAGTCATCTGCATCAACATCTGACAAAGTATTATGAGAAAATGTATCCTTAAAATTATTGCAACAATCCATTAATCTATTGCTTTCCAAGGACTTCAACCTTGTAGAGTCAATTAAAAATCCAAAAACATTTTCAAAAATCTTTAGTTGATCAAATCTGTCTTTCAAAGAAGCAATCGCCATATCCACAATCACCAAAAAGTAGTTAACTCTAAAAGACTCCTCAGGTGATTGCAAATCTTCATCATGACAATCCTCACCAAATTGTTTTTTTTCTAAAAATAGGACGTTTAGTTGGAAAATTTGGCTCTATATCCATACTTAACGCGAGATCTTTGGCAATACTCATACTATCTTCAAACCCTTCATTTCTATAATTTTCGAAATATAATATGATACCTTCCACTTCTTTCATAGTAGTATCAATGCACATTGTCTTGGATTGCAGTTTTTTACTCACCATGTTAATTGAAAACAAGATATCATACCAAATAACCATTCCAAGTAAGAATTCAAAATTTTGAAGTGCATTAGCCAAACTTTCTGCTTCACTTTTTGCTTTAGCATCATTACCTGAAGATTCATATAATTTTTACAAAGCTAATCTTATTTTAGAAGCATGAAATCTAATAGCTTTGACACTTTTAATTCGACTTTCCCATCGAGTATCCGATAGAGATTTCACAGTTTCGGAAACATTTTCACGCAAAATTTTCCACCTTTTGGTAGAACTTGCGAACAATGTATATATACGTTGCACAATCCCAAAAAATGAAATAGCTTTTGTACAAGAATGTGCCATATCAGAAAGAGTGAGATTAAGACTATGACAAGCACATGGCATATACAAAGCTCTGGGATTTAATTCAAGTAATCTCCTTTGAACACCTTCGTGTTTTCCTTTCATATTGGAACCATTATCATATTCTTGGCCTCTCACATCATCAACATTAAGCTCAAGAGATTTTAATGCATTTAATAATTCATTATAAAGCCCCATTCCAGATGTATCATCCACTTTCAAGAATTCTAAAAAGTACTCTTCTACTTTTATTTTGTCACTTGACATATTAACACAACGTACTATTAAAGTCATTTGTTCTTGATGGCTCACATCAGGGGTACAATCAAGAATAACAGAGAAATATTTTGCCTCTTGAATGATTCTCAAAATATAACTTCTAACACTATGGGCCAATATAGAAATTAGTTCATTTTGAATTTTATGATCAAGATAATGATAATGCATTTCTTCATTTTGAATACGTCTAATATGATCTTGTATTGGCAAATCAAATTCAGCAATCATTTCAATTAAGCTCAAAAAATTACCATTATTCTCCTTATAAAGTTTCTCATTTGATCCTCGAAAAGCTAAATTATTCTCACCAAGACATTTAATTGCAGCAATTATTCTCAAGAAAACATGTTTCAATCGTTCTTTCTCTTTTGAGATTCCTTGCTGCAAGTCTATATCAAGAGTTTGATTAGTCTTTAATCTCACTCTTAATTTAGTCCAAACATTCATGTTAGTCATATGGTCAAAACTATTCTCATGTTCTTTGAGTTTTTCACTCAAGTGTTTCCAATCAGTCACTCCATCAGTGGCTAAAGAGCTCTTTCTATTTAGCTTTGTGAACAACTTACAACAAAAACAAAAAACTTTATCTACATGTTTAGAGTAAACTAACCATTTTCTATCGCTACTCTCTCCATTAATCAACTTTCTAGAAAAATAAGCATACGAGAAATGCCTAGAATTACCATCTAAGGGAAATTTAAGATTCAATTCCCTTAAAGGCCCCTTTTCAACTAAGATGTCTCTAGACTTGTTATCAAGGATACCCCAATTTCTAGGATCGTAAATGTCTAAAGGAGGAACAAAATGCGGATCATCCCCAACATCTTCAACATTTAACTCATTTTGTACATCATTAGGATCATTCACAGTAGCAAATTCCTCATTGATATGATTTGGGGAATTATCATGGTCATTTGTATCAGAAGCAACCACATTCGCACAATTATAGTCATAATTGGGATCATCCAAATTAATAGTATTATCATTCAAATTTTCATTAGATTGGCCCACATTGTCTACTTCCACTCCTTTAGAAGTCTCTCCTATTCTTTTCTTAAAAAATCTATCAAGAGATCCCCTTTGTGATTCTACTAACTCCTCTCTTTCTTTTCTTTTCTTTCTTTTTACACTTCCAGACAAATATTTAGGCAACATTATTAGGCAATATAACTAATAGCTAATATAACTAATATAGATAGGATTATAGGAACAATAGCACCTGGAGAATTGAACAAAGATAATCAGCTTAATCCTTTGCATTCTGAATTTACAATGATCAGCTAAGGTTCCTGCCAATAAATTGACTAATTAAACCCAATAGGAAGTTTTAGTAAAAGTTTCTTGATTTTCATGTAAAAGTTACACTAAATAATATCAACTAAACAAATGTTGCAGACTTATTTCTCTCAGAACAACAAGAAATTGGTCTAAACCTTTTCAAAATCAAAGTATCAAACACCCACATTCAACAAATGATCTTCATATACATTCCTAATAATAATTTACTCAGTCCTCACGAGTCCAATTCAAAAATCAAAATCACAAACTAAAACAGTAAAACTTAATAGTAACAAATAGAAAGTAATGAAAAAAAGAGATTAGATTATTACCTTAAATTTGATTCAATGTCGATAACAAAGGAAAAATCGAAAGATACCATGCTCCCAATTTTTAGAAATCAAAGATCCCTATATAAGAAATTCACAAAAAAAGACAAAAAACTTCAGTCGAAAATTAATCGAAAATACAAGAAACAAATAATTACGAATTACAAATTTAAGAAACAAAAAACTAAAAACATTAAACACTTACCTCAATTAATCGAAAATCCCAACTCCAAACCAATAAACAACCGAAAACTGTACTCGAAAGTCGAATTTGTACTCCAATTTGTATTCGAATTTGTACATGAAAGAATGAAAGTATGGCCTGTTCTTGCTAAAGCTAGCTAGTGTGTTTATCAAGTATTATAAAGGAGAGTTTCTGTTTTAAAAAAGGAGAGTTTTTATATTATACTTATTTACTAGTATTAGTAATTACGGGAGGAGAGAGAGTTTTGTTTTGATTTTTAATTTTTAATAGCTGTACCAATGAAAACTATAATTACTACTTACAAGCCTAAATTTACGTTTTGATTTTTAAATATTAATAACTGCACCAATAAAAAAACTGCAATTACTACTTAATAGCCATTATTTACGTTTCGATTTTTTTAAATTTTAAATTTTTAATAGCTGCACTCCTGCACCAATAAAAAATTGGGCCCTGGGCAGGTGCCCCGTTTGCCCTGGCCCAGGGCCGGCCCTGATTGTTTGGTGGTGTCCTAACTACATGAGATAAAATATTGGGTCTCAAATTAGGATTAGTTAATAACCTGGAATTTCCAGTATTTGCCAAAGACACTATTGATTTTCTGAACGCTTTATCAGATTCTAGTGGGGATCCCTATTGTTCTTTGGTAAGAGGCTTTTTGTATGGTTTCTTACTCATTCTGAACCCTATAAAAATTTTCTTGTTAAAAAATCTGGAAGAAAATTATTTTCACCTTTTATATGTTCAATATCAAAATCAAAACAAGAAAGTAAAGATTGTCATGTAGCAAAAATATGTTTTGAAATTAAGTTTTTAACATCTTTTTGTAAAACAGAAGGTGCTGCTTTACAATCAGTTCTTATCAAAAACTTTTTATTAAATAAATCATTTTGAATTTTTTGTAAACATAAAACTATTGAAAGTATTTCTTTTTTCACAGTGAAATATTTTTTCTAGGAAGGATGCCAGATACCCGAATGATATCTGACGACTTATTCTTTGGAATTGGGATCGATTCTTTGTTTCAGAATACCACCATATCCTATTTCTAACGCATTAATTTCTACAATTAAGAAAGCTGAAGGATCTAGGATTCCTAGACATGAGAATTTCTTAGTTATTTGTTTAATTTTCCTAACAACCATGGTCATTGCTTCAGACCATTTTGGAGGGATTTTTCTAAGTCTTTCATATAATGGGGCACACTCAATTCTAATGTTGGGTATAAAATCTGCTATATAATTTATGCATCCTAAAAATATTTGTAACTGTTTTTTTATCTTTAATCTCATTTGGAAACTCCTATGTAAACTCTATCGATCTTTGAATTGGGATAATAGTTCCCTAATATATTTCATATCCTAAAAATCTTATTTTAGTTTCAAATATCTTTATTTTTCTTTCAGAAACTACTAATTCATTTTCTTTTATAATTTCTATAAATTTTTCTAAATGTTCTATATGTTGATTAATATTTTTTGAATAGACTAATATATCATCTAAATATACTATGAAATTAGAATATTTATAAAATATATCATTCATTATATTTTGATACTCACTTGGTGCATTTTTTAATCCTTGAGGCATAACATTTCATTCATAAAGGGTACTACAAAAGTAGTTTTATATTTATCTTCATCCCTTACCGAAATTTGATAATATCCTAATTTCATATCAAATTTGGAAAAAATAGAGGAATTATTTAACCTTTTAATTAAATCTATTTTATTCGGTAAAGGGTATCTAATCCATTTTAACATATTCTTGCATTTGATAATTTATATTTAATATTCATCTTTGATCCATTAGCACTTGAGATGTTCTCTATAGATTTTTCATAATATTTAATAGGTATTAATTCTTCTTCAATACGGTTAATATATGCTTCTGAATCTATCAAAACTATTAAATTAAAACTTTTTTCTTTTATTATAAGAGTTATTTCGCAATGTCATTTATGGGTAATAATAAGACTTAATAGATTAATAAAATTTTCTTTACTCTCTTTATCTTCATTTCTAAAGGTATTGACTATATTTTATTGAGATCTTATAATATTATTGCCTTCTAATTCTAAGATTCTATACTCTAATGCAATTTCATTTTATTTTAATTCATTTATTTCTTATTTAAGCATTCTTATCTCATCTTGTAAATCTTTTAAAGTAGCTTGTTTATTTGGAATAAATTTATTATAAATTTCTTTCATATCGACAACTTTAATTTGTTCTTTATTTGATTTATCTTTTGTTATTAATTCATTAAATTATTCTATAAATTCTTTCCTAATAGGTAAATCTTCTAATTTACCTATTATATTTATTAATGTCTCAGTTTGATCTCTTGTTAACATATTAATAGTTTTACAGTCTTTACACTTATAGTAAAATTAGTTTTGATACCTATAAAATAAGAGTTTATATACTGTGATTTTATTGTTAAATTCTGATATATTTTTTGGTAAAGATATATATGGTTAATTTACCTATTATATATATATATATATTTGAAATTAGTTTTGATATATATTTTTAAAAATTAGTTTTGATATCAATTTAGTTGATATCAAAACTAATTTCAAATATATATTATTTTTAATTTAAAAAAACACTTGTTTTAATTTAAAAAAGATTCCCATACTGGTTAAGAAAGCAGAGTGGCAGGGATTGAAATTGTGGAGTGATGTAAGGTGAAATTCAGAAGTTGAGAGCTATAAGTTAGTATGAGAGGCAGGCGTCTTTGACAGAAGTGAAGAAAAGTAGGCATATTTGTTTGTCTCTCCACCAAGATGTCTCTGATAGCAGAAGATGTGAAGAGCAGATCGGAGGTGTACCACGGCGACGAAATGTGCCAAGTGAAGTCCAAAGAGCTTCTCAAGGAAATCGCCCTCCCCAACGGCCTTCTTCCCCTCAAAGACATCCAGGAGTGCGGCTACGACCGACAAACCGGCTTCGTCTGGCTCAAACAAAAGCAGAGTCACACCCATAAGTTCGACAAGATTGGCAAACTTGTCTCCTACGCTCCCGAGGTAACTGCCCATGTCCAACAAGGTAAAATTACCAAACTCACCGGTGTCAAGACTAAGGAGCTCCTTCTGTGGGTCACCCTCAGTGATATCTATGTGGATGACCCTCCCACTGGCAAAATCACCTTCAAGACCCCCGCCGGGTTATTTAGGTCTTTTCCTGTTTCCGCCTTTGAGATTGAACTGGAGCCTAAGGAGACTAAGCGCGTGGCCGATACCGCTGAGCCTCTGCAAGTCAAGGAACTCTGATTCTCATTAGAGCCTCGCGGTGGTGCTTAGCCACTTATTATTAATAAGTTTATTTATCTTACTACAGTACCTTTCATTATATGATCATGATTCATAGCATATTACGCTTTTAGTTTTTGTACCTCTAATTAACCATCCATATCCTTCTTCTGCCTTTGAAAAGATATTGTTCTTTCTTTGATGGATTCATATCTTTCGGCACTGCAACTACTCCGATTTCATTTATAAGATTGCAATTGTTTTTCTCTTTAATTATTCTAATTTTGTTTCTGTACTTTTTGACCGCTAAGTAAATGTGTTAGCTTAAAGTTCACGCTCAAGGACATGGAACAGTTTTGCGTCTCTCTCTATTTTCTCCTTCACTTGCTTTTCTACTTGTGTGATGGAAAATTTCCCCCAATTTTTTATACACGGGATTTTGAATTGACGCAAAGGTGAATTGTTCGGTATTTAATTTAACGGACATAATTCAACTTTTAATTGTAAAAGAAAAAATGAAGATTCAGGAATTCTGAATTTCTAATGATAGGTGTGCTATTTTTTTTACCCTAAAATAGAGAAAAAAATTACTGATAGTTTGATTTAGGTTAAATTAGTTTTTTTCCTAATTTATTTTTTTAAGTTTAAATTGATAGGAGTCACATAAAGAACATGAACACCATTCCAGCATTGTGAAGAGCTATAAGGTAGGGGCCAACAAACCGTACATATTTGCGGGTAAAGGAAAGTACACGGCACTGAAACACACTTCATTTAGCCTTTTTTTATACTTCTTAAAAGACATCTATATAAAAGTTGATTTACTATTGCTAATATTTATAGGAGTTATAGGTGAGCTAGATTTCTATCTCAAGGCCCATAATCTTATAGGAGAAATGGTTATTTATATTGGTGTATTATAAAGGCAATTTTACACCAAATTGAGATAATATAAGCTTTTACCTCAAAAAAAGAAATACTATAAGCTACAAACTTTCATATTTGAAGCTTTATTTATAGAATATTGACTTCGGTCAATATTTGTGTCTTTGTGAAAAAAACACCGCTTTGCACCAATAAAGCCCAAGACATGAATTGGGTTATAAGTCCAAACCATAAGTGCACAGATTGATTTTGGTGGTAATATCAACCTATTTATGAAAAAGAGTAAAAGATTAAACATGCACAATCTTTCAACCTACAATTTCATAGTCTATCTATAACATCAGCAAATAATAGAAAAAGAGTAACTGTATCTAATATTCTAATTTCATCGATGTTTCATATGAATTTCCTACCGCCACCCCTCATGTATTTGAAGCCACTATCTCGTCATTTTCAGGGAAAGACAACTAAATGTGTAAAGGCACGTGGAGGATGTAGGTTCATTTTCAAGGCAGCCAACTTAACATTAACACATGTATGTCAACATTTAATTTGAGTGCATATCATAGGCTATCAATAAATTTCTCCAAACAAATACGACGACGTAAGTACCCAAAAAAAAGGACACAAACCACTCACCCAGGTTAAATTTTATTCACGGTCACCTACATAAGTTAATAACTAGTTCCTCCCATTTTAAATATAAGGAAAAAAAAAACAAATTTTTTGCTCAAATATAAGAAAATCACATCTAATTGAAGTGTTAGTTTCAACTTTCAATGAAATCACATCTGGCATTAACTGGATTGAAATTCCATATGGCATCTACTGGTGGAATACATTATATCTTCATTTGTGAAAACTAACCGTCATTATATAAGTTGAGCTCTCTATCAGATAATTGCAGTAACCTTCTATTGTTGATGAATTTGTGAGAAAATACTTTGGAATTTAAGTATTTCTTATATTAATTATCCTGAGATGAACTTGTCCAAGCGTACAATACAACACTGAAAATATGCAAAAAGACTATTTATTATTAATACATGCGACACTGCCAACAGTATATGTTATACTCCGTATACTTGTACGATAATAGTAACGTATGTAACCAAAATGGTTTAGATTGAAGCCGTCAAGCATTGTATACGCAATTCTACGAATTTGTAGGAGTTGGTTTCTGTAAATAGGGAAATGTAATTTACAATAATTTTAATTACAAGAATATCATATCTCAGTAGAGGACTACAACACAGCGAAAGGCATCCAGTGATCTCAGGAGGACCTCTCAAACTCCAGCTGAATTACATAATTTCTACAACAAGAACCAACTCTTGCCTCTGGCTCAGGTGTCCCTTTATTTTTCGTTTATCTTTTCTGGGTTTTCTTATTTATTTCATTATTTTATTTTATAGCTTTGATTGAATGTATGAGTTACATATTCATATTTTGATCGTTAAAGCTGAACCACAACAATACTATTATTACCTAGAAAGAAGTCTAAATTCATTATATTAATCTCTCTTTTTTCATCCTGTTTATTTATATGCACACACTTGATAAATCTGTTAGTTAACTCAGGCTGGCATATGATCTTATTATAGAATCATCCATTTATGTGGGTTGTTGTGGCTTTTGTTGGGGTCTGACTCAGTTGGAGTATTAATATAACTTGAGACCGCAGATATATCAACACAGAAGTGAGGATGGCAGACTTTGAAAATATGCTTCTTGGGGCAGCTGGAAGGACTAGTTCTCTGGTGAGAAAGCGGCACAAGCCTAAGAACTCAAAGGGCAAACATGAGGGTGGTGCAGCATTCTCTGATGGTGGAAGTAACTCCAGAGAGGAAGACTCTGATGAGGGTGCAAGCAAGAAACCACAGAGGTATTCATCCCATGCTCCATTGAAGAAGAGATTGGACATGAGAAACGAGGTAATATTAGTAATGACCATGGTGGGGCTGAGTTGGAGGATGGAGTTCTTGATCTTGATAGAGATGGTGGCAGCAGTGAAGAATCTAAAGGAATGTCAAAAGGAATTCAAAGAGAAAATGAGAGTGAAGAGGGAAAACAAAAATGCAAGTGCAAAGACTACTACTAACGCTACTGCAAATTCATCTCATCATCCTTCTTCTGCCATGGTTCGTTCCTCAGCTAGACATGCTGAGAGGACGACTTCCAAGGGAGATGTCCTAAGCGAATTGCGCATGAAAAGGATAAAGCAACAAGTCGTAGACCCTCGTGATAAGTTGAATGCTTCAGGAACAGGCTCAAGTAGCAAGCAGAAACCCGGAATCCCAGCAACTCCAAGTAGCTCTAGTCAGAGTCAGAGTGTTATTCGGTCTGACAGCGAAAGAGACTCGTGACAGTGATGATGACAAGAGCATGCATGAATCGAAGATGCCGATGTTTGAGAACATAAGGGACATCACCATTAGGAGATCGAAGCTGGTAAAGTGGTTGAATGAGCCTTTTTTTAAGGAGTTAATTGTTGGCTGTTTTGTGAGAATTGGCATAGGGAAGTTAGAAAATGTACCTGTCTATAGGCTCCGCATTGTCCAGAGAGTTGATGGGGGCGCCCCAAATAATCATTACAAGGTAGAGAATAGAGTCACTCACAAGTATCTAGTTTGTGTGTCGGGCAGTGAGAACTCTGCTAAAAAGTTTCAGATGGCCGTAATTTCAGATTCTGCACCATTGGAGAAAGAGTTCAGACAGTGGGTTAGAGAACATGAGAGAACTTGCAGCCAGATGCCAAGCAAGATGACTGTGTTGGAGAAGAAAGAGGCCATAAGAAGAACTAGCAAGTATGTTTATTCAGCTGCCACAGTGAAGCAGATGCCAGAAGAGAAAAACTCTGCCCCATCTAGGCCACTTAACGTCGCAGTGGAGAAGAATCGGTTGAAGAACCTGTTGGAGGTAGCAAAAAGTAAGAATGATGTGGCAGAGATGGATAGGATCTTGGCAAAGCTCGTGGAATTGGAAGCGTCTTGTAGAACCCGGGAGAATGATGCCAAGGCTGTGAGGCTGGCTGAGATGAACAGGAAGAACAGGGTTGAGAACTTCCAGATGTTGTCTGAACAAAAACAGTTCAATGCAAATTTGAAGGCTGGAGAGGAAGGCTATGATCCCTTTTCGAGGAGATGGACGAGGTCAAGGAATTACTATGCGAAAGAAACTGAGAAGAATGAAGATAAAGGAGGAAAGGATGGTGAAGTTAGTAAGGTGGGAGAAAAAGCAGAAGGGGTTAAAACAAAGGTTGATGTTGAAGTCACAGAATTGGCATTGCAAGCTGCTGCTAATGCAGGGAAGTTGATTGATAACAATGCTGCTGTGGATGGTAGAACAGAATTACATATGCTGCATGATTTTGACTTGCCTATTTCTTTGGCTGAACTCGAGTTTTGGTGGACCACAGGCACCCAAAAATGGGTTTCTGGCTGAGAAGGATGGGAGTAGGCATGCTCTTACGTTAACTATCAGTGACTACAAGAGAAGAAGAGGACTTCTGTGAAGTTTGGAAATTCAATTTTACACAATATCTACTATCTAGATAACTTTCTTAAGTCACACTGTTAACTGAATAATGTAGACAGAAAATAAGAGGTGACAAATTTTATTTATTTATTTAGCTTAAGGTGACTCCTTTCTTTTGGTTACTTGGCATGTTTCTATAGTTTTCATGCTTCTCCTCTTTTTATGTTTGCTCATACGTGTTCTGGTGGCAGAAAATAAGACTTGACCCTTCAGCTAGGGATTGCATTACAATTCCATCTCTCTGGTCCCACATCGACAAAATATAAGCAATTCCATATCTTTATACAGCACCAGGCGTACACATGGGCAGTCCCTGTGGGGTTATCTTTATACAGCAAGGATGACACACATATCGAGGAATGATTTAAAGTTTTTTGGATTTCTCTGTATAGGTGTCTTTCCTCAGTTTGGTTTTCCATCTTTTTATTTATTTTTCTGATCTTTGGGGGCATGTGCTCTCTGAAACTGGGGAGTATACTTTTTAAATAACTCACAATTTGCATATCTTTGAAATGAGGAACCACATGTTATAAGGTTTCATTTTATACAATAGCTTATAATAAAGAGCAAGTAGTAAAAGAATAAACAGCAAGCAAAGATAACAATGCTCCCGAGGAGCTTTCTATAAGGAGAAATTAAATATATACATGTTTGCATATTCACAACAGACCAAAGATAGCATTATTCTGTCTTGGGGTGCCCAAAGAGGAAACAACAGACCAAAGATTTCCTAGCATGAAAAACCTGAAATCCATGTGAGCTGGTTGCAGATTCCCTAACAGATATCCTCCTTCCTCTGGGATCCAATCCATTAGCCACTTAGGGATTTGATCTGGATAGATGTTGAACTTGTTTGTGGCATCTAATGAGTACTCTTCTGTTTTGTACCTGTATATCTCATTTAACTTTCGCATATCCAACGAATAGTATTCTCTGATGTGGAATAATAGTGCGCTGAGTCTGTTGTTAATTTCTCCAACCAGATTATTGGATTTTTCATCTTCAGTAACCATCTCACGGGCCGAGCGAAGAGCTGTGTAAAATAAAGCCTGCAAAGTAAAAGCTTACCACATATAAGCTCAACAAAAAATGAGAGATTCTAAGTGAAAAGCAATAGAGACAGAATTCTAAAACCACACCACCTAAATCCAGAGTTACTCATCTCAAGTTCAACATAGATACATTAATGTTGAGTATATAAACAAAAGTACGAATACATATAATAAACTAGGGAAAATGCAACTGATTGAAGTAAAACAAGAATGCATGAATTCCAAATCCTTATAGCACCTAATATAAAACACAAGAATGCTAACATTGCTTATTGTACACTCACTTGAATCTCAAGAGGGTGGCCATGAACACCCATCCTCTTGTCTATCATGCAAGATCCGTCAGTAACTAACAAGGAAGGAAATATGTCGAAGCCATCCGTTAAACACAAGTTAAGGATCATTCTTAAGCCTGTTTGGACATCCAACCTTTCTTGCAAGCTGTAGTCCCCAGTAATTTTCCCATAAGCCCGCAGCAGCATTATCCACCACAATCCTATCAGAAAACCAAACACCAACGTCTTTTGTGATGTTACTCAAATGACTATTGTTTACAATGCACAAGCAATCTCCCAAATAATTACCCTTTTACAGGCACGTCATAAAGAACAGCAAAACACTAACCTGAATCTACAGGAGCAACACAACCAATAGCTGATTCCCCAAAATCGGGATCTACAACTTCTTCTGTTAGTATAATTTTTTTAAGAAAATCAATCCAAATTCATGATATATATATATAAATTTTAAGATAATTATTATGAAAACTAATAAATTTATTATGAGACAATTATAATTAAATAATTGTATAAAAGCCTTTTATATTGTAAGTGAAAAGATTATTCTACAAAATTAACATTTTTATTTTCTGTGTTTAATTTAAATTTGTACTTTAGTTAATTAGTTTTTTAAATTGTTTTTTATATCAAGAATTCCTTCTAACTTTGTTATGACTTTCAACTCCCCGTATTTGGATAAGCATTGAGCAAGGAGCATCCCCCCTCTCGGTGCAAAAGTCTTGGTCTAGAAGATTATTTATAAAACAATTGTAACTTGTGAAAATATTCATTTTTATTTTTTTCATATAAGTATATATATTTGTGGAAAAAATAAATCTAAACATGTCTTTATTATTCTACTACTCATACATAAATTATTACTGCATGGATGATGAATTGATTTTCTAGTTTTCCTCAATAAATTTTTACTTATAGATTGTCTTTAAACAATAGCATGGCATGGAATCAATTCTTATTTAAGGCACTGTTTCGTTTAAATGAATGACAGTAATGTGAAAGTAAAAAATACATGAATAAATGATAAATATTTAAATTAAAGTAGATTATAGAGGTATGAAATTATATTAATTTTTTTAAAAAATATCTTAAATTTATCCAAGAAAAATTAAACCAAACACTACCTAAAACACACACTTAGGTTATCGAATAATAACATTCATCCATCTTAAAGATAAGATGGATTTAGGTGAAAAAAGGGAAGATAAAAAGAGAGGAGAAAGAAAAAATAATAAATGTGATAAGCGATATGATAAAAAAACAATAAAAAATTAGTGAACGATAAGGTAAAAGTAGGATAGAAAAAAATGTTTGTGAACAATAATTATTTTCCTAAGCTGTCTACGCTTGAACTAAAAGAGAAATTGAAAATATAATGCCATTAAAAGAATAACGATAATAAACTTACATATGAAAAATAATTTTCTATATGATTTTTACTCAATATTCTATATGGTAAAAACTACATGATGTATTCTTTAATTGAATATTTGTGTTATGCACATATGCTATTATTCATGAAATTTCACGTTATTCCGAGATTGTTTGATATTTCTTTTAAACGCCTTTAAATCACCGCATATCATATTTTTCAATTTTACACAACAATTAGTTATTGTATCATGAAGATTAAATTGATGAAATTTATTTCCCATAGAAAATTATTAAACTAAAACGAGACACCAAAGTCAGTATTGTCTAATATACATCGCCAAAAATTAATCTTGATTTTTAAGCATCTGAATGCCATAAAAAACAATGACATATATTTTTTAAAATAAAATAAAATAATAAGTGAGTAATCATATAATAGTATGAAATTTCAGAATTCAGAGGCATTATATTTTTCTTTTTGTTATGAAGAAGAAGAAGAAAAAGAGAATGATTAGATTTTAGATACGAGGGAGAGAATCTAACAGGACTAGGATAGAACTGTGGTTTTACAGTTGAGTGATCTCTTGTCTTGTCTTGGCTATACTATCATCTCCCTTTTTACATTATTGTTTTCACTTTCATATTAATGTGAGTGTGCATGTTAAATAACATGAGTGTTAACTGTTCATGTGAGCTATTGTGTCATGTCTCATCGAATTTTAAGCCACGTCTAAAATAAGAATCGTTAAAATAATGCATTATCGATGAATATTATAATAGAAAAAGAGAAAAACCCAAATTAAACTTTGGTAAAATAAAATAAGAAAATATAACCAACAAGCTTATAGTTCAATTGACATAAGCTCATATAAGATTGACATGATGATAATGTTTTTTATTCAAATTTTCATTTGACTATCTATTTTTCTCCCTTACTCCTGTACTTCATACGTAACATTGGCATTGTGCTCAATAATAATTATTCATCTGATCTTTCATCCACAACGAACTGAACGTTTTCTGTACCTTAAATTCCATTATATATTTTTTATTTTGACAGAAACCATAGATTCCATTTTGTAGTTGATAGTTCCATGAGAATGCTTCATAACTAAAATTTAGCCTACATTCAAAGTAGATTGTTGGATAAAATGAAGCAGTGGGGGATCACTCATTCATCTAAGATCGTTAAAAACGACAAATCGTTCTCAACAATACCAACCGTTAATAAAAGAAATCAGATTCAAAATACAACTCGCACGATTCTCTAAAAAATCCAGGATAATTCCAATAACTGAAACACGTATCACTCCTAAAATGAAAATAATTTGAAATCAGAAGAGAACATTATCAACTCTTTACAAATGAAACTAGCCGTGTACATGCAACAAAATTTCATGTCCAGAATCATTACAAGTCTTAGATCACTCAATGTTAAATACAAAATTATGACCTGACTTCAAATTCCCCTGCCCGAGTAAGAGCTCGAAAACCTTTATAAAAACGGTAAGGTATGGTCTTCAGATCTAGTTTATCTATTTGCAGACCAGAGAGGGCAACACCCATAATCCTAAAACCCACTTGAAATGTGGGAAAGACATGAAGGCGATCCAATCCAGTCTCCAGCACCAATGTTCCCGACATTGAAGGGGCTTTGTCCTTTGGGATCCGACCAATTGACCAAGAGCATGTCTGATAGAAACAAAGAACACTTCATATTACATCGCAAAAGTAGTACAAAGAAGTGCATATCTGACGATTTAGACTCCCTGGTTTCTACAGTAGATAAAAAAGGAAAAGAAAATAGATATTGGTGTTTATTAGGTACCTTGTTAGCAAGGATGTTTACTATTCCATAATTTGAAGTCAAATCAGCTGATAAGATGCAAGAAGGAAGTTGAAACTGCACAGTTACGTTATCAATTGTCTTTCCAGGATCATTTCTTATGCCAACCAATACACTCACACGGCATGTTCCACCATCTGAAGTCAACTGTGGCTTTACATATATCGGGGTGTTCTTCAATTTTCTAATTCTGAATATAAAAAAAAGTGAAATGTTCAAACTTTTAGAGAAATAGAAAATTGGGAATATTATTGAATGAAATTCAACATTCACAATTATATCTTTATCTAAACTGACTTCTCAAATGAAGGTTCCAAATCCTAATTCAGACATCAACAAAAAGCCAGACACCGTACCTGTAACTCATAAGCTTAAATTGTCCATCAGGAGGCACAAATGAAAGAATTTGATTGGATTCCCAGGGCCGATATCTAACACAGGGATGGAACCTCACATCATCAAGGATTGAAGGATTTGCAAATGAAAGAGTCAAATCAGGAAGACCTGTGATATGGGAATTCACTTGAACCTCACCATTGATCTCACATTTCACCAGAACTCCATCCCTGAATCAACAGAATTTTTTAGCAATGAGTATAAAAGAAGCTGAAAGAAATCGTGCATAAGATACCAACTACTATAGAGGAGTCTCAAGATCATTGAAAAAGTTCAGCCATATAAAGTTCCACAAGTTCAAGCTTCCAGCAATCAGTAGTATCCTGTTCACAAAGCTTGCAAAAGGCTAAGGAGGGAAATAGAGAGGGAATAAAAGGATGAAAAAGAATCCAAACATCTCTGTTTCTTCAACTCCTTTCTTTGTTAGAAATGGAGATCACGTAATTTAAAAAAGTATATCAATTTGAGTTATCCACTACCCTATGATCATTTCTCTGCCAGATACCTAGCTATTCATTAAACATAATGAATGATTTCATCTAGCAGCTTTGCTTAATATTTTTATTGGAAATGTAATACATGTTGTGTGCCCACACAAGTGCGTGTGTCTGTATAAGATTTCAAGCTTTGCAGACCTACAACCTCAAATGCTTATTCATTCTGTTGTTGAATAATTTCAAGGAATATTCAGTTTGCAAGTAAGCAATGAAACAATGAACTCTAATCCGGTAAAAGAAGACTGAGTTAGTGCCAACCCAGATGAGGGGAGAAAAAGAAAACTACACTACCAAGTTATTCAATAGCCTATCCCACTAATACGTTTTCAACATTAATGAATTATAGTAATAGTTTCTTCTTTAAAGGTAAGCAGGTACAGCACATAATTATTTCTTTTGCATGTAGTCTTAGATTTCATAGTTTGAAGTCTTTAACTTTCGAAGTTTGCCACAGTAACTAATCAATAGGACCATAATAAAAAAAAGATAAACGAATCACCCATAAAAAAGACCTGTTTATTGTTGCATCCATTTCTTCAACAAGATCTACATAAACTTCATTGTTGGCATACTTTGTGTCTGCCGTTCTCCAGGGAACAAGAGATGCAGTAGCAACTGGAAGGGTATCACTCACATTGGAGCTGCTTCCAGTCACAACACTCAAGACTTTGCTAATAATATTTGGTGGAGCTATCATCTCTTGCAGGATATTAGGTTCCGTAGTTAGCGGGAAGCCATTGTCTATCATCTCATCCAGAAGCTACAATACAAAAACAACGCAACTAAATTTTGCCTCTAAACAACAAATCAATGGGGGCAAAAACTCGAAACAACACTTTAGCAACACTTAATACCTCATATACAATGACAAAGTTGTCTTTGATCAAGTCTTCATTCAACCCCCCAAGATAATTATTGAGAATATCAGCTACCCTACAAAGGAACTAAAAATCAGATGGTTAAAATAACAAACAAACACAGTAGCATTGGTGTATGAGTTGCAATTATAACTGGGAACACACATACCTCAATGGCCATCAATGGAGGCATTTCGACTTGAGTGCAGGCCAAAAAAGTGATCCCCTCACGAAAAACTTGGAATAGATAATGTGTGGGAGAAGCAATAACTGGTTGTTGCTATACAGAGAGAAAAGAAGAAGATAAATAAAAGTAAAGGGTAGAGAAAAATGAAATTTTTAGGAATGAAAATGAAAACCTTGAAGGAATCAGGTTGAGAAATGGCTTGGTCCCAGAACCAGGCACATATGGAGCGATCTACGCGGTGCCCACTTAGCTGTTTCTCTAGCATTACCTCTCTGAGCAATCCAATTTTCAGAGTCAATGAAACTTCAAATTGGAAATGGGGAATTGAATCGCGAGTTGAGTAAATTGGGATGAATTTCATTTGAAATTTGAATGACCTAGACAGAGTAAGGGAATGCGTGAATCTTACCCGGAATCTGACAGAAGAAATATGCACTGCAACATCTTTCGCTCTCTTTCTCTAAATCAAAGCTGAGAAACAAGGGAAGGAAGGGAAAGGAGAAAGTGATGTTTAATAAGGTTTGTGAAAGTTTGTCATGAAGAAAATGGAATCTCCATCAATTCACAAAGGTCGATACAAGCTACGTCAGTTTCCTCGTCCTTCAGTTGAGACACCACTGATCATTGCCCATCCAAAAACCATTTTTCTCTACTAAAATACTTCAATTATAAGTGATAAAAAAAGAAGTGAAAGTTCTATAAAAAAAAATTATGCATAAATTATAATCAAATAATATTCTTTTTAATCAGATAATAAACATTCATAATAATTTAATAATAAAAATATTTTTTTTTGCTTTGATTTGATGAAAAATAATTTTAAATCAGTCAACGTAATTGAGATGTGTTTTTATTAATTCTAATTATAAATTAACATTAATATATATATATATATATATATATATATATTAAAAAATGGAAGAATTGATTTTTCAACAAGAACTTCTTAAACTTTAAGCACAGCAGAAAATAATCTTGCATTTATTTCCCTAAGATTTCAAAAGGGGAGCAATCAGGCAACCAAATCATGCACTGAAAAAGAATTAATATCTTTTCCGAATGTGGTTTAAGAATTTCTCTCGAAATATTGGTTATGTACAAAAAGATTACATGTTTTGAAAACTCTTTACTCCCTAAATTCACCATGTTGTTCATGTTGACTCCGAGTTGAAGGATTTTTAGTACACAAAGGCACAAGGGTTTAATATACACTAGTAAGAGTATTTTTCCCTCTATGTACGAAAGGATTAAGGAACATCATGAACTCGTATGAATGTTTTAGTTAATTTAATGAATGTGTTAGTTAATTTCAATGCACACAAGATTTTCCTGCACCTGACTCATTGTTTGAAAAAAAATTTTGAAGAAAAAACACGAGTTATCTAATCTCTTCCTCACATTTCATGATGTTTTCTTCTAATATAACTTCCTGTACCTAGCAAGATGAATATACGAGCATTGTTTACGCTTCAAGTCAAAACTATTTATCGCAATCGTTTGATTATTAGTTTTACATAAATTTTGGTCAATGAGTCAATCGTTATCCACAATTTCAACTTATCAATATGATAGTATACGCAGTAAACACATGTAAAATGGTAGAGTGGATACAGAAACAGAATAATGTGATTTCTTAAACCTCCAATGCTAACAAAACAACAACGAAAAAATATGATTTACACTTTAAAAAAGTAACTATTTTACCATCTAATTTGAGAATAATAGTCTTACTCAAGCCGTAACATTGTAAGATACAAAATTTTGCATGTGGTTCCTCATACTCTATGCAACTTGCCTCATACTCTCCCGCTGAGTCATCTAGCTGATTGCAGAACTGGGCGAGAGCTACCTCTCCTCTTTCAGGCTTGCATACTATAACTAGTCTAATATAATTTTCCTTGGAGATATACTAGAATAGGGAGTTCACTTAATCCATGTATATATCCTATAAAATAAAACTTTTCTCAAGACTTTCTTTGTATGTAGGATAGGTGGTTTTGGGATAGCAATTTCCTTTGCACAGTTTTCTTCTGCAGCTGATGTTGGAAATAGATTCCTCAGACAACACTGAATGCTGACTGTAATGTAGAAGAGACCCTTGAGGCAATTGTTCTAGAGGCAAATTGTTGAATCCGCTTCTTAGCATCTGAAAATAACTAAGCAGCGTTATCTACTTATCCATTGCAAGATGTTTGTCCATTGAATAAATATAAAAGATTGCCGGACAAAAAGGAACATTTATGTGGAACATAAAACCATCTGTCTCATGGGTATGTCACCCTACTGGTTCCCTTAATAGAATAATGATACCTCAGACAAACAAGAAAGAGAATGAAACTCTTTCATTTAACTACGTATGTCATTTTTCCATAGGGACTACAAGGAAGGGGATATGAATTGGGGACAGTTGATTTAAATCCAGGATATGAGATGAAACTAGGCTATGAGGAACTCCCAAGGCATGTATGTTTCATGCATATGCACATGAGTACATGACCACATCAATTGAAATGAAGTATGTGTTCATGGTGTGCAATGCAGAAAACTTTGATGCAACAGATGAAAATAAATACAGAACTGAAAGTTCATCCTCACAAAAAAAATGCGAGGTATTATTACAATTTACAAAATGTTATTCGTTCTGTTTTCCATTTTCACATTTACATAATCATGTCAATATAAATTTTCCTTTTTATTTAACCATTGCCAGTGCAAGTGTAATACCATTTCTACTAGATTAACGGTGACAATGACAAGAATATCTTTAGCTGGGGGTCAATATAGACTGAGAGCATCCTTATGATCTTATGAAATGACCTTGTTAACCCAAAAACGCCCAAATCTATAGGTTGTAATTTGTAGACAACATATACAAGAATGCAGTTTAAAAAGCATCAATAATCATAAAATCCTACACAGGTATAGTGGCATCTACTACGTTTGACCAGGATATCATAACCCAACCAGATAAGTGATTAAGTCATGTTGAGGCCTAATAGTGCCCATCGCACCAGCCCGGGAATTGATAAGAAAAATCTTAAATTTCCATTTGACATAAACAATGAATTCTAAACATGTGTTGCATTTGCATAGAATCCCCATAAGAGAAACAGATGCCATCAGATAATTTGCCTCGATTTCAACTCTTGAAGATGACATATTATTGTATGTTAATAAAATAATGAATTAATTTATGTTGGGAGAACGGTGGTGGTAAATTAGAGTGAGCAAGTCTTCACTTGGAACTGAAAATCCCATTATCTCTTTATTTCCAGCAATTGACCCCATCAAACCAATATTATTAGCCATATCAGAAAATACGATTTCAAGAACATCAACAAACTAGCATACCCTTTTGGCATTTGGTAAAACCAACAATATTTGCAATACTGAGGGTCAAACAAACTCCAACAACTAGGAGGTAATCAGCTAGAAAAAATTGGAATGCCATCACATGCTCTAACGTGTAACCAATCGATGTTTTCTTACTGTAAGGTAAAGCGTCCACCAGAAAAGCCATGAATCTTTCTTGTTCATCCGAGCCAATGACTGGACGAAAAACAAACACCATATGTAAGATGGAAGTATCTTCATAGCACTTGGATTGCAATCTTATGCAACTCAGCAGAGACATAACAGGATAGAGAGAGATTATTCAAAAAGTAAGATAACAACATGCAAGTTGCAACTGAGCAAAACAAGCAATTTGCGCCTGCTGATCAAGAGACTCAAATTTCCAAACACTCTCACCCAGATCATTGATTTCATTCCACCACCTCAAACCAACTAAAATTCTCCCACTCACATTCTTGACTACCCAAAAATCAAGAGCGGCAAGAAGGACAGTCATCACAAAAATGATGACAAAGTTATCAATAAAGAGGGAGAGAATGTAGAATGCCAAAGCCGCAGCCTGCCAGATACAAAAACTGAAAAACATTACGTTTAAGAACAAAGAATTGTCGTATAGTGAAAGATACGAGACATTCAAACAGTGCAATAAAATAAAGTGAACCTTGAAGAGAACATGAAAGAAGCAAGTGTTCGGATTGGCGTAATTTTCACCTACAGGCTGCAAGTAGAGTACAATTTAATGAATTAGCTATCTAAAAAAAGGGAACACTAATACAAACACTCTCACAAAATTAAAAGCCTGACAAAGAACTTGAGTTTTATTTAAGAACAAAATATGAGGAAATTATATAGTATTGAATTAGAATGCGCTGATTGTGTACTGTTGTCCGATCACACATTGCAATTAAGTTTGCTGACTTATATAATATCTACAAATTAGAAGTTATATTTGGGATAGTTTCTGATTGTTTGACAATGTAAAAAACTCTATACTCACAGCATGGAAATTAAATTCACAAAGAAATCCGTTTTCTTTGCTGCTCCCACATATTGACAGTGAACAGAAGCCTAAAATGAGTTAGGCGTACGTACATTAGACGGAATTAGCACCAAAATTATATTTCCGGCACACAATTTCATTAGGCCCAGCCACAGTTTAATTTCATTTTTCTTCAACATGGATGGGGGAAAAAAAGAGAGAGAATGTGACTAACAGAGCAGGGGAGAATGAAATAAGAAATTGAACAAGCAAATTAGATCTTATGATCATCGAAATGAGGCATGAGTCGCCATAGGAACGAAATACAGAAAAAATGATAGAAACTACACATACCTGGCCAAGATCCATAGCAGGCGACTGAGACAGATCTTGGAAACAGTGTTTACACACTAAACTATTAACTACGGAAAAAAGGAGAAAGAGAGCGCCATAACTAACGGATCGTATAAATGTTCTTTTTTCATTATTTTTTTCTGTCCAAATACGTATTTTTTTTCCTTTACTTTTCCTGCACCCTATAGGCTTTATTGGGCCATGCAAATGGAAAGCCCATTTTAATGACGCCTTTTATTTACACCTCCATTTTTCCTTTTTACATGTCCGCTTTAATTTTTTTGACAAAAATACCCTTCTCAAAAATTAGTTCCGCTCAATATTTTTTTTAAAAAAAGACATTCATTTTTGTAAAGGATTTTTGGCCAAAAGAAGAGACAGTGCAAATAGTAAAAACGACAGTATAAATAGCTAGGCCCGATTTATATTTTTCTTGATAGCATTACATACGGACCAGGCCCATTTATAAATGCTTGGTCTGTTTTTCACTTACCAGCACCCGAAAGCTATTGCACTAATTTATTATGATTTGGTGTGTGTTGTTCTTGGCTTGGAATCTTAATCAGGAATTTTTCTTGCATAGGCACAAGTTTTGTCTAGGTACATTGACTACACATGAGTAGAGGTGAGCAATAATATAAGTGGTGCAATTTTATCTTATAAATGAATGAATGTTAAAGAGGAAGGGAAATGAGAGGCTGTGGATGGAGGGTCGTTTTCTTATCGTAAGCAAAGAAGAGGTGGGGAGTTAGTTAGTTTAGTTGGGTGAGGGAAAGAGAAGCCACTTCAAACTTCACACACACAAAGCAACACTGCACTGTGTGGAAAGTAAGCATGGCAAGAGTGGTGGCACTCCAACAGAACCAACTATCTTTCTCTCCCTTAGCTTCCTCTCTTTCTGACTTCAGTGGAACCAGACTTCAAACTCAACTTCAGGTCCTCATATTCATCATCACTATCATTTCATGCAGTTCCTGTCTCTTTTTTAATTCCAAATTCAATCCAATGTCTGCATTTAGCTGTAGCTGGTGAACAACATTCTATGTTCATGTATGTATTTATTCCTGGTACTTGGTTGGTAATCTCACTTGAACAATTCTTGTAGTTGAGTTGAATTGATCTATATGCTTTCCACAAACTTGGAGTTAACCACAAAAATTTATGCATCCAAGTGATGAATAAAGATCATATATTCGTCCCTAACTCCCAACATGCTTATTTTGGGTACAGTTCAAGAGAAAACTCTGCCATCCAAAAGGGTCTTTCTACGTCTCGGCATCGAGCACCAAGAAAATCCTAATAATGGGAGGCACCAGGTTTATTGGTGTGTTTTTATCTAGGCTCCTTGTTAAAGAGGGTCACCAGGTATGACTTACCTATTTCTCATTAACTCTGGAATGCCTGTGTTTGTTTGGAGAATAATTTTTCAAGGAGTGATATTTTTTAAAACCTTTTACACCTATGTTTGGTAATTTTATGTAGTTTCAAAATTTTGATGATAAAACATGTGAATTTGGCAGGTGACTTTATTCACAAGAGGTAAAGCGCCTGTCACTCAACAGTTGCCAGGTGAATCAGACAGTGATTATGCTGATTTTTCTTCCAAGGTATGCTAATTGTAAATGTAAACTACTAAACATTGGACTAACCTTGTAAGGCATGATGTGAATGTATGACTTTTCATCTTTGTTACTATTATAACCAGAGCATTTAATCTCTGTAGTATTTTTAATTTCCCAGATCTTGCATTTGAAAGGAGACAGGAAGGACTTTGACTTTGTAAAATCCAGTCTCTCAGCAGAGGGATTTGATGTTGTTTATGACATAAATGGTGTGCAAATTCCTACTTGCTCACGCCTTCTGTGCTTATTTTTCACCTACAATTTCATAATATATGTTACTCTTCGGATTCAAATCACCATTTTTCATAACATATCTCTCTTCATAATTATGTTTCAGGACGTGAGGCAGATGAAGTTGAGCCCATACTGGATGCTCTGCCTAATCTGGAACAGTAAGCTGCCTAATCTGTCTTTGATCTATTTTAGAAGTCTAATCAGCTAAAAAATAAAAGCAAATTGTCATTGTTCAATTCATTAATGAGTTACATAGTCAATTGAATTTAAGAATGCATTTGATTACATTTAAAAAAAAAATATTGCACAATTCTCGTTCATTATATTTAACATTCAATATAGATAATCATTTGTAATGGGGATAATTTATAAAGTTCTCCAATTCTTGGCTTAACAAGATAGTGTTTGAAATCTAGATGAAGCTATCAACTGTTATGTTATGCCCTTTATCTGCTTTGATATGTAGATATTGGAATGTTCTATTAATTAGACAGGCTTAGAATTTAGGCGTATAGATGAAGATCAATGTGAAATTGAATTGGCTTTTGTTTTCTAAGTCAAAGAGGAATTATAGTCAATGGTATCAAGGGTAAGATTAGTCAGAAACTGTATGACGATTGATGCTTTAATAAAAAAAGATTATATATTAAATCTTTCATTTAAAAAGGGAAGACTTCTGTAACATAGCATGTGAAACATCTTAGCTTCACAAATACTACAATTATAAAATTTTAATTGCATATAAAGAAAAAGTCTCTGGTAATATTTTGTACTATGCCTTCAATCTCCATCTTGTTTATAATTTTCTCAATGTCAGGTTTATTTACTGCTCTTCTGCTGGTGTCTATCTCAAATCTGATCTATTACCTCACGCAGAGGTCAGTTTACATTTTATTACACCTATTTTCTTTTGATTTCAGAATTTTGTATTTATGATGCAATTATTGGGTCCTATCATTCATATCAATAAGATTTTAAGAATTATGGCATTTTTGTAACTTTTTTTCACAAAATTACTACTAAGGTGCTTGCAAAAGATTAGTATGATTAGGAGTGTCATATTCAGTTATTTTAGCCTTTCGATAGTTTCACTGAAGGGAAGGGTGCACTGTTCAAAATTAATTTTATGCAAATGAATATTTCCTTTCTGAAATTTTCTCACTTTCCTATTTAATTAATTTCCCTTTTCTTTTAACTTCCTGCTTCTTGGTGATAGACAGATGCAGTTGATCCTAAGAGCAGACACAAGGGAAAGCTTGAGACAGAGAGTTTGCTGCAAGCAAGGGGTGTTAATTGGACTTCTATAAGGCCAGTCTACATCTATGGACCCTTGAACTACAACCCTGTTGAAGAGTGGTTCTTCCATAGATTGAAAGCTGGACGTCCAATTCCTATCCCCAGCTCAGGAATACAGATAACCCAACTTGGTCATGTTAAGGTATGAAATTTGCAATGTTAATCTTCTTTAGCTGGATCATATTCATTTTTCTACCAGAGTTATGTATCATATTCATGCCTACTATGTTCCATCTTGTAATTTGAGTATTTAGAGGCAGAAATATTTTGATTCAAAGCTACCTTTCTTCTTTTCTTGCTGTTACTTCTTAATCAGCAGGAAGTTTTAATTGCTTGCCTTCTTGGAAGCTTTTGAAGATTAATAAATGATTTCCTATGAATGGAATAGTAAGTACATTTATTGAATTTTGTGATTTTGGCTAAAATATTGTTCAATTATGACAGGATTTGGCAAAAGCTTTTATCCAAGTTCTTGGTAATGAGAAGGCCAGCAAGGAAGTATTCAACATCTCGGGAGAGAAGTATGTCACGTTTGACGGATTAGCAAGAGCATGTGCTAAGGTAAGTCATTATTGCCATGTCATATTTAAGGTGACTAATAGAGAGCAGTGGGAAAATGCCTTAACAATAAGTGAAGCAATTAAATTTGAGACATGTATTTTAGTATTGTAATTTTTGTTTGTTTTGGCATTTTTCAGGCTGGTGGGTTCCCAGAGCCAGAGATCATTCACTACAACCCTAAAGATTTTGATTTTGGGAAAAAGAAATCATTTCCATTCCGTGACCAGGTGATAAAAACAACCACACAAATCTGATACAATTAGAAAGGGGGAGGGGGGGAATGTTTGTAACTTTTGTAGTTTACTAAAATTGACTAGTACATACTATATAGTCTAATGATATATTGAAACATAGGTGATTTTGTTTGGGACACCACTTTGCCCACATAATTAGTTAACAAAAGAAAAAACTGAATGGCGTGTTCTTTTTTCATTGGTGAAATTATGATGAATAATATTGATATTTTATTTTTCTTTGTTTTGCAGCATTTCTTTGCATCAGTTGAGAAAGCAAAGAGAGTGCTTGGGTGGGAACCTGAATTTGGGCTTGTAGAGGGTCTTGCAGACTCGTACAACCTGGACTTTGGAAGAGGAACATACCGGAAAGAGGCTGATTTCTCAACAGATGACATAATTCTTGGCAAGAGTCTCGTTAGTGTATAAACTTTTCTATTTCAATTTTCAGAATTTTATCACTTATATGCAGAAAAGCTGTTCGGGACGTCAAAAAAAAAAAAACTGTTCGGATTTGCTACATTATGAAGTTGTGAAATATTCATGAGCTTTTCGTTCAGTATTTTTTTAAAAAAAATATAATAAATTATCTTATGCCAATATGTACCAATAAGAAAATAGTTTATATGATGCTGATGATGGAAAATGGGCCGTGGATTCAAACAAAATAAATAATAAAACCCTACAGCCCCAACCTGGCTTGAGTCCTTATCTTACTATAAACTTTTTTTTTTTGCGGGGTAAATTATGCTTCACTCTTGAGAAATATTTAACTTGCATTATCTTGATATCCTCCCTTTTTTAAAAAAAAAATGTCCTTCTCCCTCTGAAAAATTATTAGATGGTTCATAATTATTATGTTCTTAACTAATATCTATATGATACGTAATTAATTGATATTAACTTTTTTCGTAAACTAAACATTTTAACTGTTTTTTGTTAGAGCTAAAAATGGTTGATGACCAAATTAGCCATTTTTAAATGGCTGACATGTGCCCAATGCAAGTGAGCCCCAAAACGACCAAAATTTGAACAAAGCCCAACCATGTGCTGAAGATTCGGCCTATCAAACGTGGGATCAGCATGAGGCAATTGCTTCAGGTCTACAGTGGCATAGACCACAAGTCCCCGTGATCTCCTGAAATTGTGGGTAGTAGTGAGTAGCTTTGTATAGGAAAAACGATTGATGAATGTATGCCTTTATAAATTGGAGTTTTCATGATGTATTCAAGGTCCGCAAACTAAATTCCATAAAATTTATCATTTTCCAGTACTTTACTTCGTTTACAATTTTATTTATTGCTTTCGTTACGGTTTATTAGTTCGCGAGTGTAAGAAAATTTTGAAGGGAACTAGGAATCCAATCCAGAAAAATAGAATTCAACTGCCCACAAGGAAATCGCTTGTTGGTAATCAGTCATTTTCGCAACTAATCAATCAAATTTGGAACCAACAACTTTAAATTTTCATCTTATCAAAAAATTAAAGTGTCCAACTATTTGCGCCAAATTAATAGATATTAATATGAACTAATATTCATCTCAACAACTCATGAATGTTTACATGTAGAAAGTTAAGTTAACTATCATATATAAAATTGATTTAAATTGTTTTAATTTTTTATACGTAAATTAGATTTTAGTCATTACATCACGGATCATGACCAAAACAAAGTAATCATTTTATAAAGAGAACAAAGAAAATCTTGCTTTAATTTCCCTAAATCACACTCCAAGATCAAAGAAAGATATAGGTGGGGCCGTAAAGTTCCCAAAAACAAAGGAAATAAAAGAAGGAAATTTACCGAAACTTCTCGGAATATATTATCGATTGCTAGTTATTGGAGAAGACAGAGAAATACTACGAATATTTCCGGTTAGTCAAATACTTTTGCTTTCTTACCAGTCAATTTTTCGAAGCCAGATTTAGTTATTCTGTTGGTCCAACTTAACCATACAACACAATCTACACTCAAAAGAGGAAAACCGAAAAAAATGGTAGACTTTTCATTTTTAGCAGAGAAACCAAACCATAGATATCCAAATATTTTAATGGTCGGTTGGGGGCGAAAAGTTCATAAACATTATCCTAAATATTACAAAAGAATAGATTAATGTTATTTCATTTTCATTATCCTCAAAAATTGGGTTAAGTGTACGATGATGACCTAATTATATTTGAGCGTGTCTAGCTTTTAGACCAACTAACCAAACCAGAAAAAACGCATATGCGCCGAGCCACTGTTGGTCCAACGAGGTACACTAATCGCCACGTGGCGATACTAGGGCAACCTTCAACGTAATGCTGACACATGTCCCACCGAAGAGAAACATACTGGGTGCTAGACACGCAAAGGATTTTGTGGACCCCACAAAAAATAAAGCATACGTAATTAAAATTATTAATAAGAATTAAAAAGAAAATAATGTGGGGTAAGAGAGTTGCCATGTGGAAATGAACGTGGACGTGGCAGTAAGGGAGTTGGCCTCAGTGTAATTGTGGACCCACTTCACCTAAGAAAGTTGAATAAGAACAGTCGTTTAATAGAAAGACACGTGTCGATAACGGTCGACGTGGCTGAGCATGAGGTGACTTTGGTGGGACAAAATGAATCCCCTAATTACGTAGGCGTAGTAGGGCCAGTCGGTGATGATATCCTATTGCGCGGGCGGTGGCAGTTAACCAGAAAACTATAATATTCTATGTTTTTGCCTTTACACTTTACAAATTCTTTTTTACTTAAATCAAAATCTAAGATTAGTCTTCAAAGCCGTATATAAAACTATCTAATACACTAAAAATTCATTTCGTCTAAGTGATACTTATCTAATGCACTAAAAAGTCATTGACTCACTTAATCAATATTTTGAATTTGAATTTTTAGATTAAAAAAATATAAATAAATAAATAACTCTTATTAAAGATAATTAATTAAATATTTTGATAAAAATTAATTATCAATGAAATTAATAAATATTTTTATATCAATAATATAATTATTAACAAAACTCATGAATATCATATACCAATAATATAATAAAAAATTTGTGTAATACTACTACCATATAAAAAAAAATCTCAATATACTGTATCACGATTTTGATTTAAATTGCGATCAATTTCTTTAGTTTACCACCGACATTTTATATGTAAGTTTTGCTTGCTAGCTAGATATTTTTAAATTCGTTGATAGATAGTATAGCAACACGCTAACATTTTTTACATTGTTCACATTCCAAGTCGACGTGATAGTGAAAAAAATATCAAGAAAATAAAATAAATTGAAAGTTAATAATAATAAATTAAATGTAGGAAGTGTCTTCTTTAAGCTATAATGGTCTTTGTAATTTTTATATAATCCATTTACCAGTCTTTTAGTTTGCTAATATTATCTAGTAATTAACTACTCACGTAGCTCTTAAAAATATATATGTAGTAAAATAAATAAAAAGGCCATAACATTTAAAAGTATTGAAGTAAACTTCGTGACAACTAAAAATATTAAAAGGTAAACAAACACGTCACTTCATGATAAAATAAATTAAAAAAATATGAATGACACAAAAATTACGTTGTTTAAATTAAAAATAAATAAAAATTATGATATTTAAAAAGATGAAAAATTATGATATTCAAGATAAATGCTTATCATATCACGAAGTTAAATCCGAAAAGGATAAAAGAAAGAAAGAAAATATAAGGTAATAATATCATAAATACATTTACAACATTATTCACGTAATAATTGTTTGCCCCCAACATTTAAACCAAACATGCGATTAATAAATAATCAAAATTTAAGATATTTTATTATGGTCTTTGATCACTTGTTTGAAGAGTTAAATCCTAAAAATATAAGAGAGAGAAGAAGGAAGGAAAGAGAAATAAATGGTTATTACGATAACATAATAAAATATGTAATACCACTACGGACACTATATCCTCATTTTGTTGGGTACAAATTTAGACAATGGTTGTTTGCACATCAAATACGTGAGTCATATGCTATTTTTACACTTAAGATAGAGTTAGATTATCAAAACAAAATATGTAATAACATCAATGACAACAACATTATCCTTATATTATATGGTGGATACAAACTCAGCCGATGTTTGTTTGCAAACTAAATAGATGAGTCAGATAATATTTTTATGTTGAGTCAGATGAATAAAATAAAATTTGTAATAACATCCTTGACAATATTATTTTCATATTATTTGGTTGATACAAACTTAGTTGGTGTTTGTTTGCAAACTAAATATATGTGTGAGATGTCATTTAGTAGGTATGAACTCAATTGGTGTCAAATAAACAAAATAAACTTTGTAATAACATCACCAAAAATATTGTGCTCACATTGTTTGATTGGTAAAGTTAGTTGATGCTTGTTTGCACACTAAATGGGTAACTCAAATGACTTTTTTACATTAAGAGCTAAAGAAAAATAATAAAATTATTGACATTACTAACAACATTTTCCTCATATTATTTGGTGAATACAACAAATTCGGTCGGTGTTTGTTTGCACACTAAAACATGAGTCAAATGAAATTTTTACCTTAATAGTAATTAGATAAATAAAATAAACTTTATAATAACATCACCAACAATATTGTGCTTACATTTTTTATTCATTCGTAAACTCAGTCGGTGTTTATTTGCACAATAAATGTGTAAGTCATCCAACTTTTTTACTTCAAGAGTCACATGGACAAAATAAAATATGTAATAATAACAACAACATTATGCTCACATTCTTTAGTGGAAACAAACTCAATCGGTTTGTATGCTAAATACGTGAGTCAAAAATAACACTTTTATGTCAATAGCTTAAAAGAACCCAAAGATTCTTATTTGTAATTTCTACTCAACATGATTCATAAATGGATTTGTGTAATTGACCCCAAGTAAAATGGAGTTAACAATCCTGTCTTAAATAATCAATGGAATTTAAATAATTATCTTATTTTAAAATTCTATCATTAATGTTGTGACTATCATATCATCTTTCATTTATAAGTAAAATTAAAAATTTATATTTTTTTAATGAAAGTTAATAATTAAAATCACAATAAAATTATAAAATATTAAAATCTTAATAATTATTTTTTAATTCAATTTAGGTAAATAGTTATTATAAAAAATAAACTTTAGGTAAATAGTTTTCATTTATTTTACAGCTTCCAAGTATAATACTTTAAATATTTTTCCAACATTGTCATTATAATTTTAATTAAAAATTATAGACAAAGATAAATTAAAAAGCTATAGATACAATTTAAAAAATTAAAATTCCAGCCATATATATTTTTCTAGGGTGAATAAAGAATATAATGATTTAAAAAATAATTATTAAAATTTTAATATTTTATAATTTTATTACATAGATATTTATGTATTGAGTATAGCAAAGTTTTTACTTTGCACATCAAAGAAAGAAAAATTAAAGACGACATATTAAATAAAAGAGTCATAACATTAATAATTGAATTCAAAATAAGACAATTATCTAAATTTTATTAAAAAAATATGGGATTGTTATATGCCTACTCTTCTAATATATATTTAATTGAATTATAGTACATAATTGAAATATTAAGATTATAATTTATTTTATTTTTTAAATTTTATATAGTAGATATAAAAATTGCTTAAATTGATATGATATATTTTTTTAATCAACATAAAAATGTGAAAGACGTCCGGTTAGAGATATCTTTTAAAATATAGTAATGTATTCTATAATAAAGTATGCGCAGGAAAAATTTAAAATTTCATTAATAATAATTATTGACAATTTTAATTGATTTTACAGAAGACAACACTCTAAATAATAATAATTTTTTAAAACGTGTGTATATAAAAATATATTTAAATATTTATTGACATATTTAGTAAGATACATTTATTAAAATTTAAACAAAATAATTAATAATAATTAAAAATTATTCTTATAAATTAGAAAATATAAATTTAATACCAGTAAAAGTTACAAAATCTAACCTAGTATCACTATATTTTACTATATATGGTAATGTCCCTGCGGGATCTCATCGCATGTAGATATAATTTGGGGAGATTTAATTTTTCTAAAAACTGATTAATTTCATGGATTAATTAAATTATAATTAATCAACTTCTTCTCTTTGTACGCTATACTTAGTATATTGTAGTTCAAAGCCAACACTTTAATGCTACTTGTCTTTATTAGTATTTGTATTTAATATACATAAATCCATACAAATATATTTTAATTTTAGTTTTAATTAATGTCAATAATTTTTTTTCTTGTTTTTCCCTCACTAATTTCAGGGTTACTAAATTTTAGTGACGGATTTTTTTTAAAATTATATATAAATTGTTCCGTTAATAATTTTAATTTTTAATAATAAAAATATATTAAAAATCTTGCTAATTTAGTTATATTATATAGTAAAGTAAAAAAAATCATGATTAAGCAAAGTTTTGGATTTTTTATGAACACATGTAAAACATATAGACCATAGTCGTTATTTTATTTATTTTTTAAAATAAAGATCATACCTGGTTTATTTTTTTTGAGAAGAAGATCGTACCTCGTTATATTTCATATCTTCAATGACACAAGGAAAAAAAAATTCATATCTTCAAGATAGCGCGGATACAACAATAATATGGATTCAACCGTACCATGATTATTTTGATTCATTTTTATGACTTAACCAAACTTTTCCATAGAATCAAAATGCCTTTTCTTATATCAAATTAACATTAAATGGACAGATAAGTGGCATGAAAATAATGAAATAAAGAAATTTGCTGATTTTAAGCTTTTCTTTACAAGCAAGCGATCAAAGATTGTACCAAAATACTCTGAAACTGAATTATCTATAGACCGCAAATTTGATTTAATGTATAAAGATTTCATTACTGTGCTCGAGATGGAAGTATAATTCCGACATTGAATATATATACATATATATAGCTTGGTAGAAAACGTTAAAAGTTGGACTAAAATGATAATATAAATTAATTAAGTAAAAGTTTGATTATCCAACGAAAACCATTTGGCACCGTAGGATCTCGAGACCATCTCTCTAACCGTTGGATGAAATTACACTAGCAGAAAGAAACAGCCTCCAACTCCATGAGGTCAAAAAGTCTATATAAGTCACCCTCCACCCTCATCCATTTCTCACACACTGCAATTCAAAACAATTCAACCAACCTCTTCAGTGATCTTTGCTTAGTACTAAACTAAACCATTTCTTATACCCTCAAAATCAAAACCTTTTTCTTTCTAGTTATTTCCCTTTTCAAAGCATGGCACCTAACATCACCACCGTTGTTGCCAATGTCACCACCGAGCAATTAACCAAAGCTCGTGGAGGAAATGGGCGTGCCTTTGTGACCTTTCTTGCTGGGAACGGTGATTACGTAAAGGGTGTCGTGGGTTTGGCCAAAGGACTGAGAAAGGCCAAAAGCATGTACCCTTTGGTGGTTGCTGTGTTACCAGATGTTCCGGAAGAACATCGTCAGATTCTCAAATCCCAAGGTTGCATTGTCAGGGAGATTGAACCTGTGTACCCTCCTGAGAACCAGACCCAGTTCGCCATGGCCTATTATGTCATCAATTACTCCAAGCTACGTATTTGGGAGGTATACACATATCTTAACTCTTTTGTTTTTTAGTTAAGTACACCACAACTATATATATATATATATAAGTATAAAAGTTTTAATACAATTTTAACTGGCTAAATATTAAGAGAAATGTTTGTTAGACGATTTTAACTTATTTACAAGTTGAGAGAGAAAGAAAGAGAAGAGAAATAAGTAATTAATTTGATTGTGATAAAAAGAAAATTATGGAGAGAAAATAAAATTGTTAATTAGGTGTTTAAATTTTTTATAGTTAAAATATAATTACCCAAAAATTAATATTAGTATCACTTTTAATATATTTACCGAAATCAAGTTTGTAATTTTACATAGTGCGTGGATTTTGGATTTTTTATGGTTGCATGGATTACACGTAGTACGTATTTGGTCGCTTAATTTGGAGGAGGCTTGGATTCTGTCACCTTTTCTATTGTTTTGTGTTGTCTGGTACAGTGGGTACAGTGGAAACCGTTTTGTGATGCCCCTCCATCCTTTAATGATCTATTTGTATTTTTTTATTTAATCACTCATTAAATCTTTTTTAACATTACTTGCTTAATCTTTATAGCTACAATAAATTTTATTTTTTATTTTAATAATTTAAAACATTCCATTGTAGACTATAATTGCAATTTTTTTATTCTCTTCGTCCTGTTAATTGTAAAAAATCATTGTAATTACAAGAACGAAAATATGATATTTTTAAACTATAAGGAAAGAACAAATTGATGCAGGACAAAATGAGTAAGAAACCTATTTTTTTTGTTTCAAAAAAAAGGAACCTATATTTTATTAGCCCTCTGAATTTGATGGAATATCATTTTTGTACTCGAACAATTGTAGTACACGCTTATAGCCCATGATCATTTTTGAACCTAAAAGTTAAAGGCTCAAACTGTTTTCGTGGATTTTATTTTCACCTTTTTCTCCCTCTTTGTATTTCATGTTTTTGTAGTTTTTTTTTGGCAAAAATACATTTTTCCAAAATTAATATTTGGAACATATAGTTTACCAAAAAGTAGGGGTGTAGTGAAAAAAAAAAGTGCGAATGGAATCCCCCTTTACTTATCGTGCTTGATAATTGATATATTCGTTTTAATTTTTTGTTTTAATTATGACAGATTATTCTGACATGGGTTTGTTTAATTGATTGTGAATATTTTTGTAGTTCGTGGAGTACAAGAAGATGATATACCTAGACGGTGACATCCAAGTATTTGGAAACATAGACCACTTGTTTGATCTGCCTGATAATTATTTCTATGCGGTGATGGATTGTTTCTGCGAGAAGACTTGGAGCCACACCCCTCAGTTCCAGATTGGGTACTGCCAACAGTGCCCTGATAAGGTTCAATGGCCCTCTCACTTTGGTTGCAAACCTCCTCTATATTTCAATGCTGGCATGTTTGTTTATGAGCCTAATCTCGACACCTACCGTGATCTTCTCCAAACTGTTCAACTCACCAAGCCCACTTCTTTTGCTGAGCAGGTATATATATATATATATATGCTCAATTGATAGCATGCTTCACATTAAAAAATAAAAAATAAAAGGTTAAACATATGATTATGTAGCATTATTAAATTGGTCTTATACGGATAAATGTTACTAGTTTGGTCCTTAGCACTGTTAAACCTCTTATGTATTCTTAATTTAGTTCCATAAGTATAGTGTATTCTTAATTTAGTCTCTATTTTAAAGATTGGATTAAAAAATATTATACATATTGGAAACAAATTAAAAATATACATGTATAAGGATATGCGTTATAACGTTTGTATGCATAATAGGGATCGGTATAATCAAGTTTTTGATATACAGAGACTAAATTGGGAATTTGTTAGAATTTGTAATACATATAACAACAAAATTAAATATTTAACCAAAACTAATTTAGCATATGTGAGTTTCAAAGTGTAATTGTGAATTTGTCTTCATGTGTTGGTAGGACTTCCTCAACATGTACTTCAAGGACAAGTACAAGCCAATACCGAACATGTACAACCTTGTGCTGGCCATGTTGTGGCGTCACCCTGAAAATGTTGAACTTGATAAAGTTCAAGTGGTTCATTATTGTGCTGCTGTGAGTGTTCACCTTCTCATTATAGATTCATTGAATAATTAAACTTTTTTGTTTGATTTTTAGTTGGTAATAATGTTTGTTGTTTCATTTATGTTACACACTATAGGGGTCTAAGCCATGGAGGTTCACTGGGAAGGAAGAGAACATGGATAGGGAAGATATCAAGATGCTTGTGAAGAAGTGGTGGGACATATATGAAGATGAGACACTGGACTACAATAACAACTCTGTAAATGTGGAACGTTTCACATCGGCACTATTGGATGCTGGGGGGCTTTCAGTTTGTGCCAGCACCTTCTGCTGCCTAATATGCTTATTTTTACAGCTACAAATTAAAGTCTAATTAACGACAAAGTATTGTATTGTTATTTGCTTTTTTTTTTCGTTTTTGGGTCTTATGAAGGAACAACGTCTATGGTTTTAATTTGGATGACCTTCTTGTATACAAAGCCACATGTGATGTCATACAGCTTTTGATTATTATTAAGAATTTTAGAGGACCTTTTATTATGAGTCCTTTACTTAATTTGTTTTCATGGATCAAGAGTTGTGGATATATATATATATATATATATATATATATATATATTACTAAATGAAATATTAAAAGCATGTTTACTTTGCTCTTTTTATTTTTCATAAAAACAAAAAATATTACTCAAAATATTACTGATGGGATTTTAAATAAAAACAACCAAAGAGGTTTAATTATGAAGAGAGAGAAACAGTTACTTGGGTTAATTTGGCTTACAGACATCATGTTCTGATCTCTGTTCAATATTGGATTCATCTCTTGCATATCACAGAGTGACATACTCGTAATCAAAGAAAAATATTTCACCTTTTGTTTTATTCACACAAATTGGAACTAGTGTTGTATCACTTCTTTAAGAAGCTTCTCCCTCTTGACCGCTTCTATCGTATAAAGTTTTATTTTCTTGCTATGCTCATCTCTTTTTATGTCAGTCTATGGGTCATTTCTACTTTTTATTAAAATAAAAAATTTGGGATATTTTTGTGTTGAAAATTATACACAAGATGGATACAAATTAAATATGCGTAATTCGATTTTGGCTAAATAGAATATGCATCCTAGTTTTAGAAGGTACCATAAATGGATTCCTTGCACTCAAGACATATACTTGAACAACTTTTCTTTGATTTCCTTTCATTGAAACATAGAGAAACAAGTAAAGCAAACTGATATGACTGTATCATCATGTGACGGGGTTAACAACTTTTAGTAATATGGCATACAACTATATATCCACCGTGGTGCATGTGCATGTGCATGTGCATGTGGCAGAGCAAAATCTGGCTTATTAAGTACAAATGTAATGATCGGGTATTATTACTTCACTAGGCACTAGCTATGATCCCTGAAAGAAAAATCTTACGGACTAGCATCATTCTTCATTTCTTCCACAATCCTCACAGCTCTCTAAGAAATCTCATTGCTACAATTATTCATAAAAATTTCAATCTTATCCCATCCTTCATATTCATTAACCCTTTGAACAAAAACATTGACTCCCATTTCCTTGTCAGCTTCTCAGACCCTCAAAATGTTCTCCAGTCCCTCAAGACAAGTTGACACAACCATTGGGTCTGGACAGCTCAACAGATCACATAGTTCCTTAATGAAACCTTCTTCATATGCCAGGTACCTTCATCATAGACATACACCTAATTAATAAGTTTCATCAAAACATATATACCTTTGAGTATGATGAAAAAAAGGAATATGTAATTATATATGTACCTGATATGGTCTTGAGATCCTTCAGAAGTCACATAGAAGATGGCCCTGTCAGCCGCCTTCTTGACGTCAAACTCGGAATGTTGAAGAATTTGAAAAAGAGGTGGAATAACATTGGCATCAAAGACAGCTTGCAGCAATAATCATAAAAAGAGTTGTTTTAGGACTCCAATAATAAATGAAACCAATCATAAAAATTTGTATTTAGTCCTATATTTTTAGTTAAATGTGATCAAGATACCTATACTTTTCATATGGATGGATTCGGTACTCAAACTTTAAAAAACATACATATTTTATCCCTCTTTATTATTGTAAAAAAAAAAGACTAGATCCAAATTTTTTATAAAGATTGATGTCCAAATTTATACACATAGAAATACAGAAACCTTGACCACGTTTTTCCTTGAAAGGTAAGTGTCAACTTATATTCAAAAAAAGAAAAAGAAAGAGTATCATCAAAATTCACAATTTTTATTCATTTTATTGAAGGGTAAGTGAGTTTCAACTTTGAGTGATTCTATCTAGCTATATAAAAAGTCTGAGGAGTGACCAAGAGTGAACTCAGACTTTCATAACAGATTTTGGAGTCTCCCAATTATTGATAATGGGGAATGTGGAAGTAGTGATCTAACACATGAATCAGATATTCTCTTCTGGTTTAGAACAGAGCATGTTGGAGAGTGAGAGTTGTCGTGCAAGGAAAAGCGTTATATTTAAATTCTAGCAAAGACCATTTGTATCAATATTATAACGAATGGTATTAAAGAAATGGAAATTTTGAAAAGAACCTTACTGTAAGATTCGGATCGAAATCATAGTTTAACATTTATGACACACATTGAAGGAATAACTGATAGCGGGTTAATTAATATATAAATAATAATAATAATACATGTCTGCAATGCAACTGCAAAGAGTTGTGACCACTTTCAAATGTGACACAAGATTAGACACATATCAAAATTGAAATTTACTAGTAGGGAAGCAAAAATAAAATAAAGATAAAATAGGCGAAACATTCTCGATCCTTAGCTACTAGCATCTTGCGACGAATCTCACTCTGCCTCGTCCCTTGTTCATGCAATAACACGACCATTATTACCATTGGATGGCACATATGATTGCAATTCCATGTCATTCTTCGAATCCTTGACTGCTTCTTACTGCATCTTCAATACCGTCTTCCTTGTTCACCTCTTCACTCTTTCCCCAAAGAACTGAATAGAGTCCCAAAACTATCAAGAGAGACCCTACGGCACTATATATAAACCAAATAAAAATATGAGTCAAAATCATATGACACTAAATCAATTAACTATATATGTTGTTAATTAGTTATAGATAAGTAAGTAAATACTAAAGTGCACGTGATTTCTTACGTTCCAACGTATAAGTTCTCCCGAAGCAAAGCCCAGCTCAAAATGGCAGTGAGGACAAGCTGCAAAGGGGTAAATATAGAGACATAAAGAGGACCTTTTCTCTCAATGGTCCACGACATGAGGCAATACGCTAATCCACTGCAAAATATTCCCTGGAACCAACATTAGCATATATTTATTATAAGAAATTATTTAATTTTTTGACGGGGCTAATTAAAGATACTAGTAGTAGTAACTAGTAAGTAAGTATTTAATGTACCTACCGCATAAAGAGCAGAGGAAAGTCTCATAGCATTGTGGAGTGACCAAGCAGAGGCCCTGTGGTCGACACACACGGCAATGATCATGCATTGAAAGCTTGCCATGAAACACATTAAGCCAGTGCTCGTGTAAGGAGCTGGAAATGTCCTGCTTATGTCTTTCTGAAAATTTATGAATATAATAATGATTCTCTTAAAGAGAAAAGTTAGACTAGTAAAGATATATTGATGCTTAATTACTTGAATTATGAACCATGCTGCCCCAACAAGGGTGCTAAGAATTACGACCAAAGGGCCTAGGAACATGTTTCCATTGCCAGAAGAGCTAGTTCCTTCCATTTTCTCAGCATATCTCCAGTGAATACTTGATTGGCCTAAACCAATGGTTTTTCCATGGTAAAATGACAAAATCAAGGCTCCACTCACACACAATATTGTCCCGAATACCTTTGCTAGACCAGCCCTCTTCTTGATTCCGAAATACTCTTGTCTAACCATACAAAATAAAATAATAAAACATCGTCAAATACCAATAACTTTCTTTTTTGGCCATTTGGAAGGCCTGGTGTGGAAATAAACCATAGGTCCAATTTGTTTGCTACCAACCTGAAGAGAACTGCAAGGACGAAAGTGAATGCTGGGAACAAATTTGTCAGTGCACCTACAATTGTAGCGGATGAATATTTCAGCCCCACAAAACAAAGCATCTGATTTCCTGTAACTCTGCATATTCAAGAAAACGAGATAGTTCATGCTCTTCACTATATTATCTGCAAGAGGTTTAAAAATAGTGACTTGTAATAATTTTAAAAATTGAAAGTCTAAATAGCTGATTTTCCAATCCCCCTATTACTTTCACATATATACTTTTTCATCTTATTCCACTTCTGTTCATGTTATTTGGAATGGGTCTTTGGCAGGAATTCCATGCAGAGTCTTAAATATGGTCTAATTAGTAGATTGAAGAAGTCTGCATGCAGAACAAATTATTATGTATACTTCTGCATTTTGATGTTGCTTCGGGTTATTAATTTATTTTTCAAACTAATTGGTTATTCAGTTATCAATGGCTTAATGTTTGTTTGTTTTTTTTTAATTATTTCAAACAAAAAAGTAGAAATCTATCGTGATAATCAAAGTAAATGAATAAAAGACATTACACCAAAAGCTTACCCTGTCAGGGACGAAAATAATATCTGAATCATAAGCCGCTTTGTAACCCTGGGAAGAGTATTACTGAGAGAAAAGGAGAGAGAAAAAAAAAATATTGAAGTTGACTTATCAAAAAGTAAAAAAGGATTACAAATTCATTCATGCATGATGCATTTACTGATCAGGATAATTTTGTTATTCTTTGTCTTGTCTCTATTCACTCACTCTAGAGTCTAGTCCTTTGTTGTGTCTTCATAAATAAAGTTAATAATATGCCTGCAGCAACAAGAACCTGACAATTTCCACCGAGATTATTTCTCGTAGAAGTACGAGACAAGACATTAATGAAACTGCAATATTCAAGTCACCCGCTACTACAACTCTATGACCCTACCCTTTTATAAGAAACTCCGTGAAACGTGTTGCACTATTTGTCTTAATAATAGAAAGTTGCTGGCACCTAACATACCCAAAGACCACCATCCTACGTCTTCATTGTTTATTGGTCTCTACATTACACTCTACACATGAGAACAAGCTAGACAAAGCGTGCAACATGTATTTTAGTAACTTTTAATCAAGCAGTTTAATTCCCTATTAACTGTGTCGCTATTGATTATGGTTGTGGTCTTGTTGCTAATTTTGTGATATTCTCTCCGTCTCTTCATGCATGTTCTTCGTTTGTAGATTCTCAGCAATGCAAGAAAAAGCCTCATTCATGAATGTTTTTCTTTCACCAGTTTCATTAACCGTTAGAAAACGTTTGAGTATGATAGAGTCCAATAGAACAACAACTTCTTTCTTCTTTTTTTATTTATTTAAGAAGAATGCTAAGTATATCCGTTACTGTTTTTCTTATGATTATTTTTGTCTAATATAAATGGAAATTTTTCTTTTGAATGTCTCTCTACTCCATTTATATACAACAAACATATATATATATATATATATATATATATATACACAAACATATATCACGTACAACACTCTCTCCAAAGTTCAAACTGAGGGGTGAGAAAGAGGGAATTAATATGGGTGCCGGTCTAGTTGCGTTCCTCTTAATGGTTCTTGTGCAATTGGTCTATGCAGTGATGAACATTACTTCGAATCTTGCAGTGATGAACATTACTTCATGAGATAGTAGCCACATTAGCAGCGCTTGGGATGATTTTAGGCGCGGCGTATTCCCTTTGGCTATATAATCGTGTGGTTTCTGGAAATTTAAAAGCCGATTTCCTTCATAAATTCTCCGATCCAAATGGCAGAGAAGTTTCCATATTTATACCTTTTCTTGTTGGAGGGGCGAAAATATATATATATATATATATATATATATATATAAATAGATATATAGATAAATAGCACAATCATGAATCAAACAAAACAAAAGGGATATCGAACGGTGACACTCACTGTGATGAGAATGATATAGGTGGTTCAAAGTTGATCAAACCCTTTCATGCATGAACTGTGTATATATATGAAATAAAACAAAACCAGAAAGGGTATATATACACACATATATATATATATAAAATTACCATTCGAGGCAATAAGCAAAGGGAGCAATGGACACAGCAGCAAAGAGTTGTCGATAAGCAACAAGGACATGAGGGCTCATTCCGGATTCTATTGCAAGCTTCGAAGTAATGTTCATCGCTGCATAGACCAATTGCACAAGAACCATTAAGAAGAACGCAACTAGACCGGCACCCATATTAATTCCCTCTTTCTCACCCCTCAGTCTTAATTTGAACTTTGGAGAGAGTGTTGTACGTGATGAATGAAATGCATGAGATAGTAAGTGTATATATAAAGAGGAGCCGTGAACAACTTGCGTGAAGTAACACACAAATTAAAGAAACGGTGATCGGAACCAGCTTTGCGTGTCTCTCTCTATTTTCTCCTTCACTTGCTTTTTGTGTGATGGAAATTTTCGCCGAATTTTTGATACACGGGTTTTGAATTGACGCAAAGGTGAATTGTTTGGTATTTAATTTAAGGGACATAAATCAAATTTTAATTGTAAAAGAAAAAATGAAGATTCAGGAATTCTGAATTTCTAATGATAGGTGTGCTATTATTTTACCCTAAAAAAGAAAAAAAAATTACTGATATTTTGATATGGGTTAAATTAGTTTTTTTTCTAATTTATTTTTTAAAGTTTAAATTGATCTTTTAGTTTGATTTGATTTTTTAATTTTTAAAATTGGTTCCCTTTAGTTTTTCTGTTCTTTTCGATTTGATATTTAATTTTTAAAAATCAGTTCAATTTGATATTATCTTTTAAATTAGTTTGAGTAATCATACAATCTAAATTAAGTCTAATTGTGTAAATGTTTATTTTGTGATAATTTAAAATTTATACTAAATAATTTTAAATAACTAAAAATATTATTTTTTAATATTATTGATCTAATTTAAATAACATAATTAAATTGAATCAATTTAAAAATTAAAAGATTAAATTAAATAAAATTTAGATGGAAAATAACTTTCTAGGCAGGAGTCACATAAAGAACATGAACAACATTCCAGCATTGTGAAGAGCTGTAAAGTAGGACAGTGACGGCACTGAAACACACTTCATTTAGCCTTTTTTTTTCTTCTTAAAAGATATTTATATAAAGTTGATTTACTATTGCTAATATTTATAGGAGTTATAGGTGAGCTAGATTTCTATCTCAAGGCCCATAATCTTATAGGAGAAGTGATTATTTATATTGGTGTATTATAAGGGCAATTTTACACCAAATTGAGATAATATAAGCTTTTACCTCAAAAAAAAGAAATACTATAAGCTACAAACTTTCATATTTTAAGCTTTATTTATAGAATATTGACTTCGGTTAATTTGTGTCTTTGTGATACACAGCTTTGCACCAATAAAGCCCAAGACATGAATTGGGCTATATGTCCAAACCATAAGTTCACAGATTGATTTTAGTGGTAATATCAACCTATTTATGAAAAAGAGTAGAAGATTAAACATGCACAATCTTTCAACCTACAAGTTCAGAGTATCTATAACATCAGCAAATAATAGAAAAAGAGTAACTGTAACTAATATTCTAATTTCATTGATGTTTCATATGAATTTCCTCCCGTCACCCCTCATGTGTTTGAAGCCACTATCTCGTCATTTTCAGGGAAAGACAACTAAATGTGTAAAGGCACGTGGAGGATGTAGGTTCATTTTCAAGGCAGCCAACTTAACATTAACACATGTATGCCAACATTTAATTTGAGTGCATATCATAGGCTATCAATAAATTTCTCCAAACAAATACGACGACGTAAGTACCAAAAAAAAAAAGGACACAAACCACTCACCCAGGTTAAATTTTATTCACCGTCACCGACATAAGTTAATAACTAGTTCCTCCCATTTAAAATATAAGGAAAAACAATATTTTTTTTTTCCCTCAAATATAAGAAAATCACATCTAATTGAAGTGTTAGTTTCAACTTTCAATGAAATCACATCTGGCATTAACTGGATTGAAATTCCATATGGCATCTACTGGAGGAATACATTCTATCTTCATTTGTCAAAACTAACCGTCATTATATAAGTTGACTTCTCTATCAGATAATTGCAGTACCCTTCTATTGTTGATGAGTTGAACAAAATTCAAAATTCAAATTAAGGGTACAATTATTATCTGCAACGGAAATTCTAGCAGACTATCTCCTGCACTCGGTATCACCCAAATTTAATTCCTATACTGATCAATTATGTTTATCAATGAGATTATTGGATAGAATGCCGAGTTCTTCGACAGTTCCACCATGAAGCTATAGGCCACAATAAAAAAAACTATTAATAATGCAGCATTATATATTATGATATAAAATTTGTCTAGTAAATTGTCATACTACCTGTGTTATCTACGTGAATTTGTGAGAAAATACTTTGGAATTTAAGTATTTCTTATATTAATTATCCTTAGATGAACTTGTCCAAGCGTACAATGCAACACTGATTATTTATTATTTAGAATGAATCAATACATGCCACACTGCCAACAGTATATGTATACTCCATATACTTGTATGATAATAGTAAAGTATGTAACCAAAATGGTTTAGATTGAAGCAGTCAATGCAATTCTACGAATTTGTAGGAGTTAGTTCCTGTAAATAGGGAAATGTAATTTACAATAATTTTAATTACAAGAATATCATATCTCAGTAGAGGACTACAACACAGCGAAAGGCATCCAGTGATCTCAGGAGGACCTCTCAAACTCCAGCTGAATTACATAATTTCTACAACCAGGACCAACTCTTGCCTCTGGCTCAGGTGTCCCTTTATTTTTCGTTTATCTTTTCTGGGTTTCCTAATTTATTTCAGTATTTTCTTTCATAGCTTTCATTGAATGTATGAGTTACATATTCATATTTTGATCGTTAAAGCTGAACCACAACAATACCATTATTACCTAGAAAGTCTAAATTCGTTATATTAATCTCTCTCTTTTTTCATCCTGTTGATTTATATGCACAGACTTGATAAATCTGTTAGTTAACTCATGCTGGCATGTGATCTTATATTAGAATTATCCATTTATGTGGGTTGTTGTGGCTATTGTTGGGGTCTGACTCAGTTGGAGTATTAATATAACTTGAGACTGCAGATATATCAACACAGAAGAGAGGATGGCAGACTTTGAAAATATGCTTCTTGAGGCAGCTGGAAGGACTAGTTCTCTGGTGAGAAAGCGGCACAAGCCTAAGAACTCAAAGGGCAAACGTGAGGGTGGTGCAGCATTCTCTGATGGTGGAAGTAACTCCAGAGAGGAAGACTCTGATGAGGGTGCAAGCAAGAAACCAGAGGTATTCATCCCATGTTCCATTGAAGAAGAGATTGGACATGAGCAAACGAGGTGATATTAGTAATGACCATGGTGGGACTGAGTTGGAGGATGGAGTTCTTGATCCTGATAGAGATGATGGCAGCAGTGAAGAATCTAATGTTGGCAGCGATCTCTACAAGGACAAAGACGACAAGCAGAAGCTTGCAAATATGACAAAACTTGAAAGAGAGATGATTTTATCGGATAGAGCAACCAAGAAATGTGAAAAGGAATTCAAAGAGAAAATGAGAGTGAAGAGGGAAAACAAAAATGCAAGTGCAAAGACTACTACTAATGCTACTGCAAATTCATCTCATCATCCTTCTTCTGCCAAGGTTCGTTCCTCAGCTAGACATGCTGAGAGGACGGCTTCCAAGGGAGATGTCCTAAGCGAATTGCGCATGAAAAGGATGGAGCAACAAGTCTTGGACCCTCGTGATAAATTGAATGCTTCAGGAACAGGCTCAAGTAGCAAGCAGAAACCCGGAATCCCAGTAAGTCCAAGTAGCTCTAGTCAGAGTGAGAGTGTTATTCGGTCTGACAGCGAAAGAGACTCGTCCGATGAGGTGGACTGGGTGACAGTGATGATGACAAGAGCATGCACGAATCGAAGATGTTGATGTTTGAGAACATAAGGGATATCACCATTAGGAGATCGAAGCTGGTAAAGTGGTTGAATGAGCCTTTTTTCGAGGAGTTAATTGTTGGAATTGGCATAGGGAAGTTAGAAAATGTACCTGTCTATAGGCTCTGCATTGTCCAGAGACTTGATGGGGAAGCCCCAAATAAGCATTACAAAGTAGAGAATAGATTCACTCACAAGTATCTAGTTTGTGTGTGGGGCAGTGAGAACTATGCTAAAAAGTTTCAGATGGCTGTAATTTCAGATTCTGCACAATTGGAGAAAGAGTTCAGACAGTGGATTAGAGAACATGGGAGAACTTGCAGCCAGATGCCAAGCAAGATGACTGTGTGGGAGAAGAAAGAGGCCATAAGAAGAACTAGCAAGTATGTTTATTCAGCTGCCACAGTGAAGCAGATGCTAGAAGAGAAAAACTCTGCCCCATCAAGGCCACTGAACATCGCAGTGGAGAAGGATCGGTTGAAGAACCAGTTGGAGGTAGCAAAAAGTAAGAATGATGTGGCAGAGATGGATAGGATCTTGGCAAAGCTCGTGGAATTGGAAGCGTCTTGTAGAACCCGGGAGAATGATGCCAAGGCTGTGAGGCTGGCTGAAATTGCCAGGAAGAACAGGGTTGAGAACTTCAAGATGTTTTTGTCTGAACAAAAACAGTTCAATGCAAATTTGAAGGCTGGAGAGGAAGGCTATGAACCCTTTTCGAGGAGATGGACGAGGTCAAGGAATTACCATGGGAAAGAAACTGAGAAGAATGAAGATAAAGGAGAAAAGGATGGTGAAGTTAGTATGGTGGGAGAAGAGGCATGCTCTTACGTTAACTATCAGTGACTACAAGAGAAGAAAAGGACTTCTGTGAAGTTTGGAAATTCAGTTTTACACAATATCTACTATCTAGATCACTTTCTTAAGTCACACTGTTAACTGAATAATGTAGACAGAAAATAAGAGGTGACCAATTTTATTTAGCATAAGTGACTCCTTTCCTTTGGTTACTTGGCATGTTTCGAAAGTTTTCATGCTTCTCCTCTTTTTATGTTTGCTCAAACGTGTTCTGGTGGAAGAAAATAAGACTTGACCCTTCAGCTAGTGATTGCATTACAATTCCATCTCTTTGGTCGCACATCGACTAAATATAAGTAGTTCCCTATCTTTATATTGCACCAGGCGTACACCTGGGCAGTCCCTTTGGGGTTATCTTTATACAACAAGGATGACACACATATCGAGAAATGGTCTAAAGTTTTTTGGATTTCTCTGTATAGGTGTCTTTCCTCAGTTTGGTTTTCCTGCTTCTTTTTATTTATTTTTCCGATCTTTGGGGGCATGCGCTTTCTGAAACTGGGGAGTATACTTTTTAAATAACTCACAATTTGCATATCTTTGAAATGAGGAACCACATGTTATAAGGTTTCATTTTATACAATAGCTTATAATAAAGAGCAAGTAGTAAAAGAATAAACAGTAAGCAAAGATAACAATGCTCCCGAGGAGCTTTCTATGATGAGAAATTCAATATATACATGTTTGCATATTCACAAAAGGAAAGCTTCATTTATGATAGTCACAACCAATATGGAAGATATTGTTTTTCCAATGTGATTTTTACTTCTTTCAATCAAAAACTCATACCATACCCCTAAACCCTTGACTGTACAGAAGAGCCTCTCTCTCATCAGACGAGAATCTGAGACTTTGCAACATGACGGGAGCATTTGATCCTGCCACTCTTGTGAAGTAAACAAACACATGTCTCGAGAATCTCAAGATCCTCATCCCAGGATAACAAGGAAACCAGTTTAGGATTCTTCAAAAGCATCTTAGATGCAAGGTACCCAGCTAAAGTCCAAGTTTTATAAAGCCGGGCTTGTTTGCCAACAAATCTTGCTGAGCGTGTGTCATAATATTCTGGCCATGAATCACGTGGCAGCCTTTTCTCAGCCAAAGCAACTGCTTTCTCTGCTAGTTCAGTTCTCCCCATTTTCATGCATGCAAGTGTGAACTGAAGACAATGATGCATTAGGAGGAACCGCATCAATATTGAAGCAAAGATTAAATGTGAAGATCAAAACACAAATATTTTCAGTAAGGAAAAAAATTTACCTGCCACAGAAGGGTTGGCCAAGACCCACCATTGTGATATGACCAAGGGCTGCATAAATTATGGATGGTGTTTTAGCTGAAGACTTAAAACATGTACACCATAGAAGCAATTTTGAATACAAAAAATATAGTATTTTTCTTGAGGAAAGAACTCATAGACATGCAAAACAACCGAGAGAAATATCAAGGGAAGAGTTTATACGTATTCTTTGGGTCGCTGCCCGTAATTATTCGCCATTCATGATGCTCCAAAGCAGGATAACATATCTTAAGAGGCATTTCCCCAACGGGATCACCCCATTTTGTTTCTATCAGATTCAAAATAGCATTATTCTGTCTTGGGGTGCCCAAAGAGGAAACAACAGACCAAAGATTTGCTAGCATGAAAAACCTGAAATCCATGTGAGCTGGTTGCAGATTCCCTAACAGATATCCTCCTTCCTCGGGGATCCAATCCATTAGCCACTTAGGGATTTGATCTGGATAGATGTTGAACTTGTTTGTAGCATCCAATGAGTACTCTTCTGTTTTGTACCTGTATATCTCATTTAACTTTCGCATATCCAACCAATAGTATTCTCTGATGTGGAATAATAGTGCACTGAGTCTGTTGTTAATTTCTCCAACCAGATTATTGGATTTTTCATCTTCAGTAACCATCTCACGGGCCGAGCGAAGAGCTGAGTAAAATAAAGCCTGCAAAGTAAAAGCTTACCACATATAAACTGATAGGATCTAGGACTAGGATAAGCTGTTAGTCTGTTAGTTAATATTCTGTTGCTGTTAGTTAGTTAGCTGGGGAGGGGTTAGATATTATAAATAGCAGGGGGATGGCTGAGCATAAGGTAGCTTGTAAGCAGGAATTAGTAGGAGGCTGTGACACCTCAAATAGTCACAAGTGTACTGCAGGAGATTATTCTCCAAGATCCAATAAAGATACATTCTTTTCCTTCTTTTCTTCTCTGCCTGAACCAGGTTCCTATCATAAACTCAACAAAAAATGAGAGATTCTAAGTGAAAAGCAATAGAGACAGAATTCTAAAACCACACCACCTGAATCCAGAGTTACTCATCTCAAGTTCAACAAAAGATACATTAAGGTTGAGTATATAAACAAAAGTAGGAATACATATAATAAACTAGGCAAAATGCAACTGATTGAAGTAAAACAAGAATGCATGAATTCCAAATCCTTATAGCACCTAATATAAAAAACACAAGAATGCTAACATTTTTTATTTACACTCACTTGAATCTCAAGAGGGTGGCCATGAACACCCATCCTCCTGTCTATCATACAAGATCCGTCAGTAACTAACAGGGAAGGAAACATGTCGAAGCCATCCGTTAAACACAAGGATCATTCTTAAGCCTGTTTGGACATCCAACCTTTCTTGCAAGCTGTAGTCCCCTGTAATCTTCCCATAAGCCCGCAGCAGCATTATCCACCACAATCCTATCAGAAAACCAAACACCAACGTCTTTTGTGATGTTACTCAAATGACTATTGTTTACCATGCACAAGCAATCTCCCAAATAATTATCCTTTTACAGGCACGTCATAAAGAACAGCAAAACACTAACCTGAATCTACAGGAGCAACACGACCAATAGCTGATTCTCCAAAATCGGGATCTAAAACTTCTTCTGTTTTTCCTTGATCAAGTTCCACTGTTTTAACTTTGAAACTAGCAGGCATCAAGCCCTGCCCTGCGCTATAGCAGTCCACTGTTTTCTCCTAACTCTTGCAATTGAACAGGCGAAGGATGCAAGATATTAAACATAAAAAAAAAAAGCATGACATGATGACAAATAAGTAATAGTATCACATTTATTTACAGTTTAATTAAGAATAAATCATCAATTTATCCTTGAAGTATTACGCTCCCTCCGAAGTAGAGGTCCTAAAGTAAAAGAACTATATGAGTAATCCTTCGAGTATAAGAAATTATGTTAAGTTGTTCCCCAAGTGTTAAAAAAATCCTTTAAATTGGTCCTTAAACTGTACTAACATATATCAACTTAGGGACTAAACTGATGAATATTCAATACTTGGGAGATTACTTAGGCCAAGGGGGTAATACTTAGGGGATGAAATTAGTGGTTTATTTGTTTGATTAAAATGAGTCATCTAACTTGTGATATAAATCCATGACCAATAACAAGAAACTTGATCTTCATGAAATGCATCCCAAAACAACAAACAAGACCCTGAAGAGTATATGCGTGTTTGAAAATTTGTTGAAAAGTAAAAAATCAAATCTAAGATATGTGGAAGCTATAACTACTAGCTTCTTAGTAAACATGGCAAATCACATTTACCTGGAGTTGCAAGGTGTGAAGGAGAAGGTTCTTGACAATCTCCTTTTCTCCCTTGAGCAAGAAAGCAAGAGCCGAAGGGATAAAATCCCGAATGAAAATCTGATCATAATTCAAAGTTATCTGAATCATTTGCTGCCACTGTCCCCACGGGGGATCAAAATATGTCACAAGTGCTTCCTCCAGTAACCTCCATGCCTCTTTCTCCACTTCTGTTTCCTCTTCTACGTTCTCAGCCTCATCATCCGCATTCTTTACACCACCCAAATTCTCCGTGTTCTCGTCTTCCTCACCAACTTCTAACCTAGACTGTTCCTCAACATTATCAACACTTTCCACCACTATTGGCTTCTCATTCATGCCACCCTTAACGTAAGCCATTTCACCATTGTTGCCATTGACGCGTGTCCCGACCGAGCCCGAGAAGTCACGAACCATGAAGTTGAAGTCAACTCCGGCAATGGCAGAGGCACCCCGTTTTGCGGTTCTTGTTGCACTTAAACTAAGGGACCTTGATTGGCCCAAACTTGAAGAGGGTAACCCAAAAACTTGTTGGTTACCATGCATTATGCTTCCAAATTCGCGCGTGTGAAAAGGGCACTGCATGGTGTTGTGATCAACATTGATGCTACAAGAGTTAGAATAGTTAGACACAAACATGGCAAGAGAATGGTGACATCTTGCAAGAAAAGATGAATTCTTGTAACCAATGAGAATCTTAGGAGATGGTTTCATGCAAATAAGATTGACAGCGATCATACCAAAAGAACGGCAATGCGCAAGTGTTTGATATGGACTTCGAATGTTCTATTCCATCGAAGTAACGGTAATTGGTAATGGCAAAAAGAGATGTTGAAGAAAACGACGTCTTAAAATTGGTAAAAGAAACCAAAATGGTGAATATCATTGATGTGAATGTGGCTTTTTTATTATGCATAGTATATAGGAAAGGAAAATGCTACCTTGGGAAACCAAGATATTTCTCACCCCTTTTAGCAAACGACTTATTTTATATTTTTATGGTTAAATAATATCTTCGAGTGGATCTATTAGTTGCTTACAAAATTTAGATTAGTCCCTATTTCTAACCTGAACAAGGGGTTTGTAGAGTGGCAACTCTCAACCGTGGTTTTTACTCCGAAATCAGTGTAAAGTTGTACGTTTTTGCTATATTTGAGGAAGTTCCGTTATCTTCGGGATGGAAGATGATTGTTGAACAATTTTGAATACATTTGGATTAACTTATTATAATTCATTATAATTTGTTTCTTTCTTATAAATTAAGCGAATCGGATTACTCATAATTTTTAAGAAAATATATTAAATCAGGTTTAGTTAATATTCTGCAACTCCACCAATATAAGAATATTTTAATAAAACAAATTCGTATGTACAGTATATTTTTGCAAAAAGTTTAATTTCTCTGTTAGTAAATTTTTTATAAAATAAATCAAAATTCATGATATATATAACTTTTAAGAAAATTACTATAAAAACTACTAAATTTATTATGAGACAATTTATAATTAAATAATAATATAAAAGGCTTTTACATTATAAGTGAAAAGACTATATTATACAAAATTAACCTTTTTATTTTCTGTGTTTTATTTAAATTTTTAATTTATTTAATTAATTATTTAATTTTTTTTATATCAACAATTCCTTCTAACTTGTTATGACTTCCAACTCCCCATTGTATTCGGATAAGCATTGAGCAAGGAGCTTAGAGGCATTTTTTAAGTACTTAGAGGTGTTTTTCTTTATATTTTGAGGTATTTAAAGACGTTTTTTGGAGAAAAAAAAATAGTGGATCAAATTGTTTTTTGGGGATTTTCCTAGGACTTCTTCTTTGAATTTTGAGTGTTTTAATATATCGTACATTTTTATCGAATATTTTTATCAAAAATTATGAACGTTTAAAGTTTTGTATTTTTTTTCCTCATAATTTGTTGGACTGAAAAGTGAATTAAGGACGTGTGACACTATGATAAAATTTATTGTTAGGGTGACATTGCTAATTTTTTTTTTTTTAACGTCACAGCTTGGTGAAAGTCTCTGGAATGTAAGGGAAACGACAAAGAACGTGGTTAGTTAACCATATCAATCTTAGGTATGAAATGAAATTCATATTTTCATATATTATTATTAAGTCTATTTAATTTGAATACAACATCATATATATATATGAATCTGTTGCTGCATATAATAATAATTGATATAAGTCATAATAGTTTATATTTTTTAATCAAATAATTTAACGTTTAAATTTTAATAAATCTTTAAATATAAAATAAATCATATTAAAAAATAATATTTATCTCATATGCAATCTGGAGATATTACTTTCAGTGGAATAATTTTGTATGAATACTATCGTGAGGGGAAAAAATTTAGTGTTGCATATTGGAGTAATTGGCAAAAGGAAACGAAGGTGATGATTGCCACATGGCGTGGGATGTCACTATCAGAAAATTGACAGTTGTATTGTCAAGGTTCCACGCGTGTCAGGATTTAATAAAGAAAAAGGTTTGTTGAGTGGTGGCCAGGTGGGGTAGGCCCCATCCCTATTGTCTAGGATCTGACCCTTATTTGTCTGTTCCAAGGAGAACAATGTGGATGCAAAATACAAAAGCCCAGTAACTATTCTTCATTCTACTTCTTAAAATGGCACGTGAATCTTTTTTTCCCCATTTTCACATACTCACATCACATGCAACCTTAAAACTTTTATTTGATTTTATTACACTCTATCAAATGAACCCTAAATTTATTGTTTTATTTTTTTTATCACGATAAATAATAGTCTAGTCTTAATTATGAACGATTATGATTTCATAGTGTAGTCTTAAAAATACATCACCGTTCAAGAGATTCAAATACCCAAATTAAAAGCACCTAAAAGCACACAATAAAAGAAGACCGAGACATGTTCAGCCATGTTTTACTATCATTTGGTGGGGTCCTTAATAGCTGTTGTTAGAGCTTTAGCTCAGTGAAGAGGACAGAATAGTAGTAAAGCCTAAACACGATTCATAAGACAATATTTAGAGCCTTCCTTGTCAGTTAATGACATTTCATCACTTTTGGTCTGACTAGGTAATTTAAGCAAAATGCCGTTATTCTACCATCAAATGAGGAAATGAATTGCGAAGCTGTGATGAGAGGGTGAAGAGGATTACTATACTATATTAGAGCCTAACACCAACGTTTCACTTTATGGATCATTAGTTAAATGTCCCTCATCATTATTGTCTCTCAAGTAGGACGCATTGTCCATTTCGATAAATAATTTGGTCGGGAAATTGCTTCAATTGCATCCTTTTAATCACGTTATAATTTTTTAATTAAATTTATTTTATAAATCAATAGCTTATTAATATAAATAAATAAATAAATTCGAACATAAATTCAAAACATCAACTGTTCTTTCCGTATACTACGGGTTCAGTTAGTTGGTAGTTGATTAAAGATCATGGCTAGCCGAAAGCGAAAGGAGAGTGCAGGCTGAATAAGCAAGGATTATTATTTTTTTATTATCGAATTTGTGATCTATGTTTGTGCGTGGCAAGAGATTTATCATGTTCTTATTTCAAAAATATTCAATCTTTCCAGACATTACAAGACTTCAAATGATTTTTTTCCAGTTAAAATTAATTAAAGTTTCACTTCAAAAACATAGTATCAAGTTTTTAATGTGCGAGTCACAGAAGTTAAACACTCAGGTTATACTTGGTTTCTGTTTAGCTGATTTGAATGTTTATTTGTCTTGTTAAACTCAATTTAGTGATATGCTTAGTTTCCAGGGCAGAAATTTTATACACTTATATTCAGCTTTAAACCAAATTTCAAATGAAAGTACGTAATTAAAACATAAGTTTATTCAAATTTACGTTTATTTAAAATTCAATCTAAATAGTACTCATTATAAGTAGGCGCAGAAACTATTAAAAGTATCATGCTTGAGTTTTTTTTCCTTTTAGAAGCTAGGCTGCTATAGACAAATCTGCAGGTTTTAATTGTTTCTATTAAAAATGAATGTTTCATTTTATATATAAAAAAAGGTCTCATTATTTTGAAGAGAAATGTTAAGGTTCTTTTGTTGGTAAATAGAGAAATGTTAAGCTGAATTATAATCTATAAAATCTTCTTTAAATTTATGTACCGAGATATTTTCTTTAAAAAATCTCAAAAATCAAAAGAAATAATACCTTAAATGTGGTGAACCTATGAACTATATATAAAAAAAAATTCAGACGTACGTATTGTATCCGATACTAACAAGCTTTTGGAAAATATAATAAAATTAATACTCCATATCATATATATTAGTACAATTATATGTGTAAACTAATTATATACCATATCATTTATATTATTATGTACTATAACAATATAGAACATATCTTACTGTCGATTATAACTTCTTTAACTGAAATAATAAAAAATGAAGAGAAAAAAAAAATTGGCGAAGATGGAACTGAAATCTGAAAACCAATATAAACGATATATGAAGAAACACCTAATAGTAAGAATTAACAACTTCGGTCAACTCAAACCGATCGGAGCTGGCGGCGGAGCACCGGCGGCGAGGAGGTCGGCGAGAGCCTTCATGGCTCGCACTTGCATCTCCAACGCCGAAATATAGTCACCGGCTTCTTCTAGAAGCTTCGGGAACGACACCTTCCGGCAACCAGGAATTAACTTTCCGAGAACGCGCGCTTTCTTCTGCACAGCCGGCAAGCTTCTCCGAATCTCCGGCGTCGTCTTCTTCATCAATTTGTTGGCGGAGTACTTCTTGACCTTCTTGTGGTGTCTCTGCTTCCACCGGCAGATCGGATTTGAGAGAATGGCGCGGCTCCAGCGAGTTCGGCCTTTGGCAGTAGCGGCGAGGACGCGGTCTGCGGAGGCGCGGACTTCGCGGGCGGCGGTAGGGTTGCTGTTGCGGCGGAGCGCGTGGAGGAGCTTGGAGGAGTAGAGGCGCTGTTCGGTTTGGGAAGTCCAGGAGGGAGTGAGAGCGAAGGAGTTATGGTGTGTGATTTTGCGGCGCTTCTTGTTGTGATTGGATTGTTGCAAAGAGAAAGAGTCCATGGTGTATGTGATGTGTGAATGAACGGAAATAATTGGAATGTTTTGGAAACAGAGAAGATTGACTACTCCACGAGGATGAAGATGAAGATGATGATGATGATATTCAGATTTGAGAGTATATAAAAGAGAAGGAGAATTCACCAGGATCCACGCGTCTTTCTGTTACTCACATTTATTGCCTGTTGCGCCCCTTCTCTCTCTCTCTTTTTTTTTTTTTTTTTTTTCTAAAGTTTTTAGTTCCATAATTAAAATTTGTAATTTTGTTTGGTTAAATTAATTATTAAGTTACTAAATTGTTTGGAAAAATTTAATTAACTTTTTAAACTAAAAAAAAGTTTCAAAAGGGGTTTATTGGTTAAGTTTCTCTTTAATTCTTACAAATAAAAAAATTACAAATTTATACTTTATTTTTTTCAAATTTTTATAATTGAATTAAATCCTTAAAATTAATTTATAACCACTTAAAATTTGTCATGGTTTTGAAAATTTTAAAGGCCCAATTTTGATTTATTTTTAAAAAATCATTTATTGATATATTATTAACTATATGTCTTATATTATTGAATCATATTATAAAAAAAGTTTACACATTAAACTTTTCAATCATCAAATTTACACCTCCATGTCTATGTTTCTCTATCTAATTAAGCAGACAACTAAATTAATCACTAACGGATCAGTAAGGGAGGGTTTATTTTAAGGGGAAAAATAGGTATAATATCATAGATATTTTTGTATTATTTTTTATTTATCATTAAAATTTTGTCTTGATAACATTTATGAACGTTTAATTGGTGAATTTATTGTCGTGGTTATTAAAGTGAATTTATAATTTTTTTTATTGAAATTATACAAAAAAAAAAGATATATGTAATGTAATATTCTGCATATTTAGGTGAAGTTTTATCCTTTTTAGAATACTGTGCTTATTCCAGTATATACGGAGTATAGCTTTTTATCATGAAAAGGAAAGAGAATAATTGAAATACGCATATTTGCATAGGAAGGAAAAGATTTGAGGTGGTATTTTTTTAAAAAAAATTCACCATTTTCTTGTCCTTTTTTCTTTTTTGTAAGAAAAGAAAGAAAACAATAATTTTGTGATCTTTATTATGAATTTACGTCTGTTTTTATTTATTTACAATTACATGTATGCTTATTCTTTCATTTCGTGAAACTAAAGAAAATATAAAAAAAAATACATTCTTTCATTTTTATAATTATGCCAAACGAAAAGAAAAATAATTCATTTGCCTTTTTAAAAAAGTAAATATTCCTATTCTCACTTTTGAATTTCCATCCATCATACTAGTAAAATATAGCTTAATATGGACAAAATTAACAGGTAAACAATTGAGAGTAAGACTAGTAAACCAAGATGAATATTAATGAATAACACTGTACTTTAAACATTTACGATAACAGATTGAGAGGAAGATAGTGACAACACGTGCCACCTTAATTCGACGAGGAAATTTTAGGTTTATTTGACTGGACAGCTTGCCTCATTAAAATATAGGGTTTTCTTTTACTATAAAATATAGGTTTTAGGTTTGTTTAACAATTAGCGGACAACTTGCCTCATTAAAATATGATATTCTAATGGAGTCATAACCAAATTGTGATTTTTTTCTCTTCAATTTGATCCCCTTACCCTCTCAAAGCCAGTATCTAATCACTAGTATTCTGTTATTTGGTACATCTTATGGATAAGATCTCTCATGTTGGGTCAATCATCTTAACTTGCTTGCAAAGATAGAACCAAAAGAAAGAGGAGAGAGAGATTAAGAAAAAGAAAAAAGCTTAGAACATTATTATATGCTAGTCAATGTTCTAACTTTCATTTGCTGTAATGTAATATACTAGCTAGAATATAGTTATCCGTGCATTCACAGATAAATAGTTTTTTTTTAATATATATGAGAAAAAAAATTAAAATTATGATTAAATAACATATAATATTATTATATAATGTCAAATTTCATTTTTTACAGTTTAGTTATAAATTTTCATTTTTTCTTTAAATGTCAATTCATTAAATATAAAAATTAGGATGAAAATTTTAGCGGTTACTTTTCTAACAAATATCAACATCTCATTATCTTTTTTCAATTTCATTTTTTTGATCTAAAATTTTAGGATGAAAAACACTTAATGCCAAAGTTTTTAATTTTTTTTTAAAAAAACTAACGTTTTTAATTAGTATGTAGGAATTAATATAATTCTTAAATTGATACCAAATGTATGTAATTCTGTATTCCGTTAAATTGTATAATTTTTGTGTTGAAATTTGTATTTTATTTAAATCGATTTAAAATTAAATTATATTTCTTAATTGAATGTGACACTAATCAAGCTATATTCATGAATGAATTTGCAATCAATAATCAAATGTTTAATCAATTGATAAATAATTTCTTGAATACATCAATAATCTTAATTATTACCTTAGATATAAATTCGATAATGAATTTGCTTAAAAAAAATATTAGATTTATAAATTAAAAAAAAATTATGTCATCAATATGTTTAGTAATGATAAATAAAATTATATTCATTTTTCTTGAGTTGTCAATTTTTTTTGCTAAAATTTTTATTTAATTTAATGTGGTGAATAATGTGTGCAAATTTTGCTAATTAAGAATTACTATTTAAAAGTTGATTGCTAGAAATCAATCATTATAATTTTAATTATTATAATTTAAAAAACAAATTACAACTATTATTATTTCAAATAAATTTATTGCATATAGCTCTTGTATTCAATTTAATATGGTGAATAATGTGTACAAATTTTGCTAATTAATAATTACTATTTAAAAGTTGATTGCCAGCAATCAATCATAATAATTTTAATTATTATAATTGAAAAACAAATTACAATTATTATTATTATTATTATTATTATTATTATTATTATTATTATTATTATT
>CM023959.1:33252497-33305296 GCA_013407115.1 Glycine latifolia | reverse complement strand
TCAAATAAATTTATTGCATATAGCCCTTGATAATGCCACACGTATACTTTCCTTTCCTTTTGTAAAATATTTTTCTATGTATATAGTATATATTAATACTAAATGGATTTGACTCTATTAAAGAGAGAAAAATACTTTTGAAGATAAAGTATATTCATAATTGTTAAAAAATATTAATGGTTAATATTGTGATAAAATATAATCGTATATAATAAATTTATAATTTATTAAGATATAAATCAATAAATTTTGAATGAACACTTATAATTTTATTTTCACTTATAATTAGCTTAGTTGAATGAACGCAATATGTATAAGTTATTGTAATGTTTTAATATGTGTGTTTGATTTTTATGAATAAAAAATTGTATATTTTGTTTGAAATATATTATTTTTTTTGTCTTATGTCAAAGATTATATGTGTCCTCTAATCCATAGTCAAAGAATAATTTAATTCGCAGTACATAATTGTGTTGCTTCCAGAGAAATTTTTACACATAGAGGATCAAACATGATTTTTTCTATTAAATAGATTTAAATAAATTATTCTCTCATATATAAATAAATATATATACAACAAAATCTTATTTCATTGCGACAATTCTAATTAATATATCCTCATTTTAGAATGATATATATCCATGTATCTATACTTGGATGATTAAGCAATAGTTATGTAATTTTTTAAGCCACGTGTCACCTTGCATGGTAAATTTTATTTCAAATTGTACTTCAGTTACACACAAACAAACAAACAAACAAATGCATTTTTTACATGACACATGCAAGGTTTACTACTTACCTTACGAGAAAACAAACCACGGGCTTCAAACTATAATAAAGTATTCCAATCAAACAGTGCTTGGTCGTTACCATCTCTCTTAACCAACGACCGACATTGATGGTCAGACGAAATTATGGTAATGCATTCTTTTGATCGATTTTACCTTTGGGGATGGGGGATTGAACGAAAAGCCTAACTGAATTGAATCCATGACAAATCGGTGGCATGTGCCAAAAGTTATAGAAAATGTTATTATAATGTTAAAATTCACTGTGTTTCCTACATTTACCTGAAAGTATTAGGATTGGATGCAGTTCACGCTTTGAAGTTCATTTTAATTTTTGTGAGAAAAATGGACGTTGGTGATGCTTTGGCGGAAAGTGGTGACAATGGTGTTGGCATAGATTCATTGGTTCTGTGAAAGGGGTCAGACTTGTTTGTTCCTATACGTGACAATGATTAGAGCCTTAGAGGGGATGCACACACATGCTAGAGACAACATACGCATGCGCCTGTTTTCACCCCCACTTTCTATCACCTGGGCCTCTGTTTTGTTTTTGTTACTTCCGTTTCAAAATTATAGATATTTTAATATTTTAATTTTATTCTAAAACTATTGTTTTTTTTTTTTATAAATTCAATATTAAATTTACAACTTTTTCCAACTATATTCTTGTTATATAGTTTACAATTATAAATGCATTGAATATTTTTTGTTATCCAACATAGATATCAATAGTTAATTACTCATCAATGAGAATGTCCACTTAATATTATCTCTAGACTCTCTCTACTATCCAAATATTTATGATTAATGGTGATTCCAAGGAACACAATTGAATATGGGCATTTTTAATCTAAAATTTTATCAATTAATATTTTTAATGGATTGTATTAACCTTAAATATTTATAGTTTTGAAACGAAGGAAGTATAAAAAAACATTTACTTCTTAGAGCTTGTATCTTATCATATGCACAGTCTTAACTGCATAGGTCAAGTTACATCTTCTAATTAGCGGAGTAATTTTAATTGCTATGCCAACACGTTATTGGTATGTGGGGGTAGTTTCTTTAAGCTTCCTTGTTTTTAAGCTTTGTGGGATGCCCCTATAATGGTTTGTAATACTTTCAACAAATGTTATCAAATTTGGTCCGAATTGGCTAGTTAGATATTGATTTGATGATCTAATTTGGTCGATTTTACTTTAGACCAATTATATGGTTGATCTGGTTAAATTTGACTGAGTCGGTCATTGGACCCCAATCGAATCAGTTCAATCCGGTCAATTTTTTTAAAACAAATTGATTTTTTTTAAAATAAGTTTTCATTTTTAAAAATAAATTGAATTTTTTTAATTTAAATTTTAGAGTATGATGAACTTTTATTACTCAAATAATATTAGTTATATCCTTATATATAATAGATATATATAATTTTAAATTTTTAATATTTAATTGGATCATTGACCTACTACTTTCATCACCCCTAGTGCAATCCTTAATATATATATATATATATATATATATATATATATATATATATATCTACTTATTGCTGATAAAAGACAAACCAGCGTAGCCAGATTTCATTCATATTGCCCAAATCTCTCTTTGTCGTCCGGAGAAGATTGCTCATTTGTTCTGTGCATAAATCATGCATTATTGGTTCACACTGCGTTTCGGCGACGACCTAGTTCAAGTACTCATACAACTTTGAGAAGATAATAGTACTGATTACTGAATTATTGTTATTTAGCTTAAAAAAATGAAAAAAAAAAAGAAAAGAAAAAGCTGAGTCAGAAATGGGAAATCAGAAACGAATCCATCCAAATGACATGCAAGGCAACTTTGCCTCCGTGAAAGAGACATGCTTTACTGTCTAGTGTGTCTATTCTCTTCTCTCCACGAGTCAATAAATTTGGTCCTTTTTTTCTTTTCTTTTTTGTTGGACAATAAACTTGGTATCGTACAATGATTTTTGCCTTTAGCTAAGAAATAAATAACCACAGTATGCTTTCAGCATCATAAAAAGAAAACTGTTGCATTCATGTCACGGGACTACATACATGGTTAATGTAAGGGACTCACGTATATAAATCTAATTTTATTATATATATATATATATATATATATATATATATGTGTGTGTGTGTGTGTGTGTGTGTGTGTGTGTGTAATTCTTTTTGTTGTAGTGAGGAAGATACCCTTAAAATACAAGTGTCCTATTAAGGAGCTCATGGTCGAGAAACAAAACCAGATATGCTTTTAAACACCATATTGACTGCTTTCTGTCCAGACGACCTTTTGCATGTTGCATTTGAATCTTTATCTTAAACATGGTCGGAAAAAGAAGAGTAGAAAGAAACTTTAAAATTTTAAAATGTTTATTATTTAGTTAAAAAGAAAATGAAAAAAAAAATAGATGTAAGAAAACTCTACGAAGTAAAAACTTTAAATTTCTCTCTATATTTTTTCCTTTAATTTTAATTTTAATTTTTTTCCCTCTCCCATCTCTATATCTAGTATTTTCCATTTGAAGACAACATGTTTTACTTTTTCATGGATTGGATCCTAACCTTTCAAGTTTAGTTGCGCGTTTGAATCTGTGTTTCACGTGATATTTCATGTCTCCACTAAAGCTACTAAATGTACCTTTTGTGTTTTTTACACACTTTGGTATAATTATCATTATTGCAAACACATCTCCAAACACACACTAACACTAAGGGCATGATTGTATTGTCGTTTAGAGGCCTGTAACGTATTTTTCTAAAATGATCTCCTTTGTTACTTGTGCATTGAAGGTGCATTGGAATTCACACTAATACAATAGCACAATGTCAATACAAAAATGCCTTAAGCTTATGTTTAGTTAAGAAGAAAATGAATTAAAAGAGATTAAAGAGTCAAAAGTGAATTGTTCCATTGAGTTGAAAGAGAGTGTAATAGAAACAATTTAAATTATAATTAAAACTTTTCAAAATATTAAATTTTTAAAAAAAATCTTTTTATTCCATTTTTTTCTTAACATGAAATTATCTATTTTTTTATATCATAATAAAACCGCATGTGACCTTTATAACAACTATACTGAAAGGAAAAGGAACTCTCCCTTCACTTTAGACTCTCTTTTTTTTTTTTTAATTCAGCTCTTTAATATTTTTTTATATATATATTTAGTAGACTCTGTTTGGTTTAAGAGTGAAATAGAGAAAAAAAATAAGGATAAGAGAAATAAAAAAGATAAAAAAAAAAAGAAGTGAATTAGAATAGAAAATATGTATTCTTTAGATAATGGAGAAATTTCTCTACTTGGATGAATAAAAACTCAAAATGTGAATGGAAATAAATAAATAAATACATCATATAAAAAAATATATTTATACTAATGAAGGATAGACTTTGATAAACAAAGAGATAACTTCTTTACTTACTAAAACCTATATCAGATTCGCTCGACATTAAAGAATGAATTAGAAACAATAGGTCAACATAAATTACAAATATTTTTCTATTGATTTTGATAATAATGGATTAACACCATATCCAAATGATAAGTATTAAGTAAAGTTGTTATGAAATACTAATTTCTTGAGATATTGAGATTCATTTAAAGAACATATTTTTTAATAGATGCTTTTTCACATGTACAAACTTGAGATTGAATGAAATTATCTATCAACTATGTCACATTGTAACATGTTGGTTATTAAGACTACAACTTAATGCTAAATAAACTTGCCAATATAGAGGATGAACGTGGAGTAATTTCCTATTTGATTATTTTTTCTATGCTGAAATTCTTGACCTAACAAGCAACCATACCATGGTGTAAGTTTTGGAAGTTGTGAAGTTAATTATTGATTCAATGATCGATGCGCTACAAAGTTTAAACATTGAACAATACATGTTTAATAGTCATATCACATGCAAAATGTGAGCAATTATGCGATCAACTGATAAATCTTTATTTGTTTAAAACGATGTTATATTAGTGTAATATGAAATAATTATAAATTAATGGTAGATAGTTTTTAGATGTGCACCACAAAAAAGATAGGTAGCAGTAAAAACAACAACTATAAATGATAGACAGCAGTAAAAAAAAAATATACATGTGCAACAAGAGCATATTTCTACGTCGACAATCACAGAGTTGTAGAATTCTTAGATAAATTTTATCTCTTAACAAAGTCCTTTCAATACAAGTGACTAACAAAATATGTCAAATTAATGATAAAACAAACAACTATAGATAATTTTATTTGTTTAAAACATTACATTAGTAGAGAATTAAATTAATGAGATTTTATAAGAATGACAAGTGTAATGAAAACTTCCAATTCAACAATAAACTTCGTCGAAATTCATCTTATACAAGATTATTAATAAATATTGTTTATACTAAATATTTAGCTAATGTTTGTGATAGGTTACAAGAAGTCCCATATGCGTTAAGAGAATAGGGGTTATGGATGGGATAATCTACACTTAATATTAATTGTTTTCTGTTAAGGTGGATTTTCTCTAATAATCTGAACACCCAGATGATAATCAAGCCTTTGAAAATGAACTCACTGAATCGTGCTTTGACAAACTACTAGACATATTTCACAGCCAGCGGCTGCTTAATTTGGGATTTGGTGAAACTAACACGTTTGACTGTCTTATCTTTAATATTATAATCCATATTCTACCAACTAAGGCTAACCTGTACACTATTAAATTGCTTTGTTAGCTCTGTAAGGGCCTGACATACTTCCATGAATCTACGAAGAATTAATTTAAAAAAATATTGCCGTTATTTGCCACCGAAGTTTTTTAAGAGCAAAACAGGTTGGAGAGGGAAAAAAAGAACCAAAAAAATAAATAATTCACAAGACACATTATAAATTGTTTTTTCTTTTCTTTTTACAAGTCATTTTTCGAAAACACATGCTAAGCATCCAGTATTTGCTTTATATAAAAATATGTTCAATTATTGACCACCAAACCATCATAATATGGATAGGGATAGCTGTGCACGAGTGTTCGACTTGGTAGACAATCCATCCTTGCTTATCCACAAAACAAACATTATAATAATGAATAGGAAAATATGTATCCAATAAAATAAATTATATAACATGATTACACAATGATGATTGATGACGACATCTTCAAAGAAGCGAGGAAGGGTAGACAAAAACCTTAATTTTTGTTAGTAAGGAACTTACGATGGGTTGTATCAGAAGAAAGATCATGACTCTCAAGCATTTGAATATTACTAGTATATACAGAAAAATAAACAAAAGATGAGCAAGAGAAAGAAGCACTAGAAGAACCTGGTTTAAGGTGCCACGGTCCCACGGACTCACGGGGCAACTGACTGCAGGAAGTTGCTGGTTGAAGTTTTGGGTTTCACAAAATGTGCAAGAGTGACGTCTGCTTTGGCAGGGTTAGAAACTCCCTCTTGGAAGGGGACCTCAAACAGCAAAGACTGGTACAAACAAACTTCATCTTCCTTGCAATAGTAAACCTGTAAAGAATGAATATAATTTTTTTTACAATGATGCTCGATGGGTGGTCTACCATCACTGAGGCTATATAAGGTGGATTTATTATAATCATAGTAGTTAGAATACATAAAAAGGCTGACAAAAATTGAGGTGAAAGTCAGTCATTTTAGAATTAAACCTCCCAACATTAGAGAGAGAAACTGCCAAAGTTTCTATCGATATTTCTAATATTAATTAGCATTTTCTTCCTCCTTTTACACTTGGTGCCATTCAAATAGAAAAACAAAGATCTGACACTTAAGAAAAGGTTTGAAGGCTTGGAGCAAACTATAGTATTTCCAAATCCAACCAACTTCTGCATTCTATAATGAAGCATACCTTGCAATTAATTCTTCCCACTGAAGCAGAGTTAGAGGATCTTTTAAAGTGAAGAGTTGCAGATCCTTCTGGACTAAGAAATCCATCGAGTGGATCAATATTCACAGCATCTTCAGGTTCAATATCAACGCTGAATCTACTGCGTGCTTCCTGCAACGGAATTTTAGGACAACAGCTAATGAAATATAAACCCGCCTGCATGCCAAGAATTGAATTACAGTGTGTTTGAAAGAAAGGGGGGTGATGAGGACGGACCTTTGAGAAATGATACTCATTTGGTAATGATATTTTAATAGACAAGTTTCCCTCGTTTGATGAAATGGTGTCAATGGTAATTGGCATTGTGTCGGCTGATGCTCTTCGTCTAAGACGTTTAAAAGATCTCGATTTTGGCTTAGGAGGTTGAATTCCTTTAAGCTCCAACGTACGGAGTTCAGTTTCATTAATGTTTAAATCTAGATATCGAATTAAGCTGTTGTTTGTGTCAGCTATGAATAATCTCCCTGAAAACAAAAAGTGAACAAAAAATATTTCGAATATTAAACTCGATTTAAATTCAATTCAGTTTAGACCAAATAATTGGATCAAGTGATCAACAAAACGAACAAAATATGAACTTGCACAACAAAAAGGTTGCTTATGAATTCTACAACCATGCATAAAGATGACAGTTATGTCCATGGTAGTTCACGTACCCTACTCAGCAATTCAAATCACACACAAGTCATGCACTTTCCCATACGGTTACTAGTGATTTAGTGAATGTGTTATTGAGATCAGAAGTTACTCAAAGGTCACATGATTTTGAATTCCAATTTTGACCATACATGAATAATCTAATAGTTATGATCTACTTCTCTCACTCTCATAATCATGTACTCCTCGCACTTGATATGTACCCTGACAATATCCATATATATAAAAGTTTCTATTGTCTTGGATTCTTCAAGAGCAATATATGCAAACAATAAAAATAGAGAATTAAGTTCCAGTAGAAAGATCAGTACCCTTTTTCCCTTCAACAATTCCTGACGGTTCAGAGAGCTGCAAGAAAAATGACAAAATATATATTACAATCTGTGGCTACTAGGTAAGCAAGACTTTTCATTTGTTTTACTCGGTTCTGCTTGTTTGCATGGTCATTTATATGGAGAACATAAGAAGCATCTTGTTTTATCTTCAAATGGACTTGTGAGAAGGATGAGTCTCAGAAAAAAAAAGCATCCAAATATGTGAATTCCTTCAATCAAATAATATATGTAAAAAATAAAAGAACCGGAAACAAGACTAGGTCAGATTAACAAATAGCATAAAATTCTCCTTTTCTCCCATTTTAGGAAAAGAGAATTCTAGAGGAAACCAATACAAAATAAAACTAACAAACGTCAACTCAGATGATTTTGGAAAGGGTAAAATATGTTCTTTTTGTCCCCCAAAGATTTTTCAAATTCGATTTTAGTCCTCCCAAAATTATCTTATTCCAGTCCCTCTAATTTGAAAATAATCCACTTTTGGTACTCAAAATGGTTATGATAAGCAAAAAATACACTTTGAGGGACTATTTCCAAATTAGAGGGACAAAAATAAGATAACTTTTGGAAGACTAAAACTGAATTTGAAAAATTTTAAAGGGGCCAAAAACATATTTTACCCTTTTGGAAATAGAACAGAATATTTTACCAACCTGAGCTTTTACAGCTGTTCCATCTTTGAAACCAGCTTTTCCGGTCCCCGCAATGGTACTAACTCTTTTACTGGTTGGATCTAACTTCTTGATCTGATAATTTGAAACGTAACAAAGAGAATGAAAATAGGAAATTCAGTCAATGAGGATAATGAGCAAAAGTCTGGTCATCCAATAATTAGCGTCTTTGCAAGTGACTTGTATCATATTATGTATGAATCCAATTTCCAATCCTCCAAGAGATAAGTTTGATGACATAAATCTGACTATGCACAAATGTTCAGAGTTAAACCAGTGTATAAGACCTTAACCAGGTTTGTAGAAAAAGAATTAGCTACCTTCGCAACATTTGACATAAAAAGGTTACTATAGTTATCTGATGTTTAAAGGAGTTTACATGACACCAAATATTGATTCCTAAGTAAACCAGCAGGGTGACCAGTCAATCCTTTCCTTACGAGAACAATACATCAAGAATGAGGAGAGAAGTGTTGGAAACTTCAGCAATGACAGAAAATTGGAAAACATGTAAAAACAAAAGGAACATGTAATAAATTCTAAAACTCCTTCCCTCGCTCTCCCTCGCTCACTCTCCCTCGCTTGCTCTATTGGGAAATGTATGTAAAAACAAAAGGAACATGTAAAATATTCTAAAACTCTCCCTCTCTTCTCTGTAAGATATACTGCATGCCAGAGCCATAACAATTCAAAAGTATTTGAGTGAGTTGTCTACCTTATGGTTGTAGCTATCTGCAATATAAATTTCACCATCATTCCCACACACAACCCCCAATGGATGTTGAAGAAGTACCTCAGAGCCTATTCCATCTTGATCACCAAACTGCAGATGTTTCAGAATAAGAAGGTAGGTTATGACGAGAAAAAATTCTAAAGAGAAAGGTTATAAATATATGATATATCACTAATTGTTAAAGATTTGTGTAGCTCTATGTTTGAAGATCGAAGAACATTTGTATCATGAAACACTTGACCTCATCTACTGCAATGTTTTTTCCCTTCTTGTAAAGAAACTTCATTGTTGAAGAAAAATTAGCAGGGCAAAATGAAACAGGAAATCTATGTAGTTGGCTTCTGAAATTATATTAAAACTACCTTAAACAAATTGTCAGCGAACATCGGGTCACCACCAGCTAACAACTGAGATCCTCCTGTTTTCAGATCAATAGCTCGAATTGAACTACTCTCACTATCAGCAATGTAGATCTCCCTTAGATCTTATCATGCAAAGTCAAGTGAAATTTTTATTATTACGAATGACGGTTGAGTAAACCCAAGTTCAATTGAATTGTTGCAACATGTTACCTCGAGACAACGAAATACCAGAAGGTTGGGCAAATGATGTGCTTGTAGAACTATCTCAGTCAAAAACATAAGTATTAATCAGAAGATTTTCAGAGTTTCTAGCCAATAAATCACCAGAACACTTGGAATTAACTGTAACCAATAATTTGTAAACCATGGTCCAACCAAGCACAAATACATACATGTCCTAGCAAAATGATTATTAGTCATCATTGACATTAGAATCAGTTCAACTGTCCCATTAAAAGAGCATGACAAAATTCTGGGATTATTTTTTTCATCCAATTTTTCATTTAAAGATCATCCCTGAATTTTTAACCAGTTTTGTATCCCCCTATATTGGCCAAATTGAGGAGTGAAAATTTCAGGAATGAGCTTTTCATACAATTCTTCACATAAAGCTTTTTCCCAAAATTTTCACCTTAGCTTGTAAGGGCATGTCAGCTGAACTTACCCCTTCTTCAGACTTCAATTCAAATTTGAAAATAAAATAAAATAAAGAGAACCATCAATGGTCAGTTTGTTTAAGCTTGAAAAAAAAAATACTTTCATAACAAATATTTTGTAGTTTTTTCCAGAAGTTACTATTTTTAGCATATCAGCAAAAGCACTAAAATAACTTTTTATAGGTTTTTGCTTTGTAAAAAAAATTAATTATTATACCTTTTAAACATTTTTTTTAATTAAAAACACTATTCTTTAGGAAGCAGACAAATATGCCCTTAGGCCTTAGTTAACATCACTCACTGTCATATTTAAGATTGGCCACAGCCATTTCTTAGAATCATAGTTTCAAGTTTCAACTCCCAAGTTATTGAAAGTGCGTGAAGGAAAGAACACCAACATTCCCAACAGATTAAACACCAATCAAATGAAAATTTAGAGCAAATAAATCATGACACAGTCAGTACAAATATAAATAACAATGCCAAGCTCTCAGTCGATTCATGCTAAACACATTATAAAATAGTAATTGGAAAGATCAAATAATCAGAGTGAAAAATGTTGAATTAATTTTGATAGCCTAAGAGAAGAGGTAAGTATAGAAATATTAGAGAAGCAATCTAAATACAATACAAGAGGGATGCAGAAAGATTGTTTTTGAAAACCATAAATTTGATATGAAATCATATAGTATTAATATAGCATACAGATATGCATAATGACTGTAAAATAATAACATATTCTGAGCATCATGGTATTAAAAGGTTACTATAATAGAATCCACAGAAGAACAACTGAAATGTAAATAAAGTTTGATGTCAGGAGGGGGTATTTTTATTTGATGTGATACCTACCTTGATCCATTTAAATTTCTTTCATAGCCATCACCACTAAATACTCTTGTAGTTGCATCCAATAAATTGTGCTCCCAAATCTGATGTTGGCCAGCCATGGCAATATAGATTTTTTCTTCAAATGGATGAAAGCATACATCCCAAGGGGAATTGAGGAGCTGGAAAAAGGGGAAAATTGAGGAGTCTAACTTTGATCCATTAAGGAGCCTATCAGAATCACGTTTAATGAAAAGATGATAATTGAAAAAACTTAAGGAGTCCAACTTTGTGGTTCATCTTAGATTCTTAGCTATATATCATTGCAAAGGCCACTCATCCTCAATATTTACTAATCAATTTTATTACCTGAGAGTCTCCTTTTCCACCTCCAACATAATCAGAGCCCTTGGTCCCATTTCCCGCAAGAGTCCTCACTTTCTCGTTAACAAAATCAATTTCCCTTTTTAAGTAAAAAAAAAAAATGTTAGGAACCTTACAGCAAGAAACTATTTCATTGAAGATATTCAACGGAGAGTTATTATTGTATTTTAAATTAATGATCTATTGAACTTACATACAACAGCTTAACTCATGTTCAATACGAATACAGCACCAAAGTTCTTTTTATCAAATCAAACAAGAATATTTTCTTAAACATTTTAAGAATGAAATTATGTGCAGATCAATGTTGATATTATGAAGCAGGTATGGCATATAGTTCACAAAGCAAGAGCCTTTCAACTGTTTTCTATGATTGAATTTACCATCACAAGATGCTGTCACATATATCATAAAAATGAAAATTGGACTACTGATTTTCTGAAGCTGCCATGTACCTCAAAGCATGGTTTTCGGTGTCTGCAACATAAAGTATATTTTTCTTTGCATTATAAGCAAGGCCCTACAGAAAACAAAAAAACATGTACCTCATATTGATGAAATGCTACAATTAAGCAAGAACTAAATACATTAGAAGCTAAAACGTGATCTACTTTATTTTGTACCTGAGGGCGGTTAAAAGTAGCATCATCGAAGGAACCATCTTGCAAACCTTCCTCCCCACTGCTCCCAATTTGTACAATAAAATTCCCATCAAGGTCAGTAACCACCTGAATACCAAACATGGCCATATGATTTGTTGATAATTTTAGTAAACAAACACAACTTGCTTAGTAATAAAGAGAAGAAATATTATAGCTGCATGCATTGAACTCAGAATGTAGTATGCCAATTTGTGATTTAAAGCTTAATTTGTATTATTTGTAAACACATGGTCATTATTAATAATTTAGGAATTTTAGGCTTAGTAGTTTGGTTCTTGGAATATCATATCTCAACAGTTTGATTAGGATATTTCCATCTTTATGATTGAATTTGGACAATAAATTATGCACCATGCGGTATTGGGGGGGGTAGAGAACTCACTATGCGGTTATGGTTGCTGTCAGAAATAAAAAGCCTGTTATTAAGGACATCAATTGCTAGCTTTCCAGGAAACTTTAATGGAGATGTGGAAAGGCGAGGATCATTATCTTTCTCCAAACTCAATGAAATTGAAGTATTGTCCAACATGTTCTGTTTTCCATAAAACAGAAGTGCAGCCTCCACAAAATCCTCTAGATCCTTTCCAGAACAGGAACAATGCAAGACTTATTTTAATCACCATATTGTAAGAGAAAATAATAGCTATAACAACAATAACTACATGCATCAATATATGTAATTGAGCACTATTCAAAAAACATATTTTAAATCAATAGCTATAGCAATACAAATCTTTAAAAGATCCGTAAACATATTTATTGTTGTCTTGTCATAATATATTTCAAGAAAAATAAATAATTTTTAAGTTGACATGCTTCATCATGCTATATTTAAACATGATATTTAAATATTTATTTAGAACATTAGACCTTCATTCCAATCTATTAAGCTACTTGGTAAGGCAAATGAGTTAATATAGAAACTCATGGCCCAAAGGCAATAGCTACATTGTGGCTGTGCAATAGATAGTTACAGGCTCCAAAGCAAGACCTCTTGTTCAACAGATGGTATTATCATCTGTTAAATGAGATAGTTGCATGTGTTCAAAATCATCGATCTCAAAAAATGGTTACCCATGCACAGAGCTCATTTGTATGACAAATGTAAATATAAATATTTTCATACAGCTATCTAGCATAGTGACACTTTCCTCTTCATCTACACTAAATCTCTAATACCAACAGTCACAGTTCTGGCATTACACAAACTAGTAACAACAATGCAAAAGTCATACTATGCATGACATGAGATACATATAATCCTAGAATTATCTAGCATTATTTAAAAATATCACAATAAAATACACGAGGAGGATATTAAAAGCCGTCAACAGTACCTTCTTGTGACCTTCTCCTGCAAGTTGTGCAAGAACCTTACCACTGGGGCCAACAATAGCAAATGTTGGCCATGAGTTTATACCCAACTTCCGCCAAAGATACATGTCTCCATCATTGACAACCTTAAAGGAGGCAACAGAAAAAAAATTGATGGAGCATGCTTTATTAAGCAAGAGTTCAAATCATAACAAAATTAAACATCAAAGCAAATGACACAATCAGACAAAAAAAATGTCAACAGAATAAACCATCTATTTGGAGTGGGATATAGATTGGCGGACGGTGTGTCTTAGGACGGAGTGGATAAAAGTTATAAACTTGGTGGAGGGTTAGACCCGTTATTATCTTTATGTTCCAGATGGTCCCTTTTTAGTTTTTTTCCTCTTCATTTCCCCCCTTCTTTTCTTTTATCTTATTTTATTTTATTTTGTCTTATTTTCCCTTTTTCTTCCCCTCCTCCATCCTCTTTTTTTTTCAACTTTCTCGAATCTATCATTGGGTTCATCTACCACCGACCTCAATTAACTTGGGTTATATGTGTTGTTGATGTTGATGATAAAAATAGTATTGGTTTTTCATAAACTGAACGTCTGACCACAGGTCCAGAACCAGCTTACCAGTGTTAAATTTCTCTGAAAAAGAAAAAACAATACTTTGAAATAATGATTGAATTCCAAATTCAGGCTTACTGGGTGAGAAATGCCATAGCGTAGAACTGCATTGCGAATGGCTTCAGAATCTTTCTCATTATCAAATTTTGCAGAATGAACACCCACAACAACGAACTGAAAAAAGCAGACATCAAAGAATACATGTTAACCCCTTTTGACGGTGGAAACAAACTCAATTTTTCAAATCAAATATATTAACTGGACAACTGAATGACTTTTCATGGAGAAAAGTGTATAATAATAAAAAGAAAATGTTGAAAATTTTAAGCTTATACAGTACTTTCTAATTGTATGACAAAATTGTATAAAGCAGAGCCATACTTTATGCCACATTTGATAACTTAAAACATTTAGATATATGATGTTGATGAAAAGAAATTACCGGCATATCTTTGTATTTTTTCTCCAAAACATCTAGGTCTGGCAACACATGCATACAGTTTATACAACAATAAGTCCAGAAATCCAGCAATACAACTTTTCCTTTCAGATCCTGCCAAAAGATAGAATCAAAACCTAATAAATTATTGCAGATATTTTCATCAGATTATAATTCAGACATGATAAAAGTACCCTGCGAAACTGAAGTGGAGTTGTATTCAGCCAATCAAGTTTAGACGGAAATTCTGGAACAATCTGAGCATTTCCCCTTGAATAGTGAAAAGAAATTTATCATAATATATTAATAATAATAATAACTTCGATAGTTGCTCATGGATGGACCAAGCTTCAATGTTCAATCTATGTTATTTTTTTCCCAAGGAGGAGGTAATACAAGTTACAATTCTACACACAGCTGACAATAGAAAATATTCTCTTCAAGCTATATTTTGGATAATATTGAGAAAAGTATATATTAATAAAATAAGCAAAGGGTTAAAACCATGAGAAAATGGTTAAAAAAAACAAAATTTAACAAATCATTAATTACCTGCTTTCCAGATCAGATATGTAGTTCACAAATTGCTGGATCCTATCATCTCTTGAGTTATCTGAGAACAAAAAAGCAATAATTCTATGGCTTCTACTTAATTTTTTAGTATAACTCAAAAAATATGAAGAAAAAAAGCTAGAGGCAACACCAGCATACTTGACCAGAGATTTAACTTAAGCAATAATCATGAGATAAATGGTTTCATCTGTCCTATATAGCAGCTCAAGCTTTCAGGCTGGCTGTTTCTTTGACATGACCATAAAGCTTCAGTCACTTTATGGTCCAAAGTTTGAATTTGGCACCCAGAGTAGAAATGAGATCGTTTATCCTTATCTAACATGCAGTTTTAAATCCAGTAGTCCTTTGTATTCATATTATACATAGCACCAACAAAGGCCGTGACATAGGAGATGGGAAAATACAAAAAATGGTGAAAGTCTATGACAGCATAAAATGGATTCATTACCTTCTTTCTGCTCCAAGGGTGGCTGGGTAACACCAAACAACTTATTCCAAACTGCTTTAGGGGAAGCATATTGCATTGCCTGCAGTATAGCAATCAGCTAGTTACACATGATTGACTTGCAAGTTAATTGTCTGCCAAAAAGATTAAAATTTGAAGAGCTAAGATTCAACCAAAAATGTATAGTATATACTTTACAGTAAATTTTGTGCAACAACATTGTACCTTCCGGTTACTTATGGCGAAGAAAAGGCAAGAGATAGCAATTCCCAGACTTCCAAATCTCAGTATATCTCGCCGAGAACCCTGCAACCTGCCCATAAATTATTTCTGCACCCTCATAATAGCAAATCAACAAGAAGCTGTGCTTGTTGCACGAGCAAAAATACCAGACCAATAAATAATTTCATGGTATAAAATTACACATTTGGGAAAAGCCATTATTCATCATACAGGATAATTTCATGGTATAAAATTACACATTGTGAATAAAAGCAAACAGATCTACATTACATAACACTACCTTTTTTACAATTAGTATTAGTGAACCTTAGACTTATTACTTTTTCATATTATTTCCTTTTTAAATCGAAAAAATATATATTAAAAGCCAATTCCAGTTCAACACAGGAGCTAAAATCTGAAATTGACCAAATCAATCCCCGTTATCACCACTGCACCGCCAATAGCCATGCAAACTGAATTTTCTAATTATGCATCAAATGCTGGAACATTATTGATTTACTATTAAATGGTTTAAAAGTTTAAAGAATTGAAGACCACGAAAAATATAAACCCTCAAAAAAGGTTAATAGAAGTAGTACTGAATTACAATCTAAGTGTTGATTCTCTATAGGTAGTAGTTATCTATCCATCATCATCAACACCATGATAAGACTTAGATTGTAAATGATGCTAATGATGCTAAGATTGCATAGGTTACAAATTTACTTTTGGAAGAAAATATTTAGATTTCAAAAGAGAGAATGAGAACAAAAAATACCAACATAAAACGGTCTTACCCTCCAGCAAGCACAGTAGATGAAGACTCTGCAAAATCATTTAGTGTTTCAGAGCCCTGCATCCTCTTATCTGCAATGGCATGTCTATATAAGACCTCATGCAATACAATATTTACACTCTTGAGCACTATCCAAGAATAATTGTCAGAAAAATAACTATGTAATTAAAAGGTAGACTCTAATAAAAGAAACAACTTTACAAAATACGGTAATTAACCAAGTATTAAAGTGTGCATTTTGCAATAAGTGAGAAGGATTTGCAATACACGAAGTACTCAGAGCTCAGAGCTCTTAAATTATGGAACAAATGTGGGTTTACCAATCTACATCGTAGGCAATTTAAAGGAAAAAAGATAGATTTACAATAAACTCCCAAGACTACATACTATATCCAACAGAGCCACCACTGAGAATATCATCAAGCGAAACACTTCCTATGTTATCTCGGATAAGTGTTGGGCCAGCTGGTTCTAGAGCCTTGTCTGATAATGTGGTCCTTACAGCTATGCATCTGCAAACAATCATGTAAATATTTTTTATGTCTACATTTGAAATACATAAACATATAGTGATTTTGGAGTCCAGAAACTGGTTAGGGTTGGTAAGTTCAAGCAATCATTGTTAATCTTCTTTTTTAACACAGGAAACACAAGTCAAAACTTACCTCATTTGCGCAGCTTTGGCAGCTTGCACTCCAGCTAGCGCATCTTCTATAACAATGCACTGGGAATACGTTTAAGGAGATTACTTTTTGATGCTTAAGAGAAAATACAACCATCCTTTTACATAAGGATATCAAATTCAATGGTATATTGATCTAAGCTTTGGATTAATATTTAATAGATGGTGATAGTCATTACTTATGAGAGTAAACTTGGAGTCTACACACTTAGGCGGTATTTGGTAATTGTTACAAGGAAAGTTTTTAGTTTCCTATGAGTATGAAGTTGGGAATGTTTGTTTCTCATGTTTGATTTATTGTTCAAATAATAACATTTCCAAGAAATATTGTTTTGTGGAAGAAAAAAAAATAGCTATGTTTCCCACAAAATTGTGTTCATGGAAAGGTGGGAATCTAACTTTTCCTAGTTGGAAGAAAAATTTTGATGCTGTAAAATGATATGTTACCCTTTTTATGGTAGAAATGCCACGCTACCCTTATTAGCTCATTTAATACAATTATATAATATTTTTTTTGATTCTGAGAATACATGTATAAACATTCCCAAGAATGTTTGTGACAACCAAACAAATTTTAATCCCTAGAATTCATGATTCCCAGGATTCATGATTCCTAATAATCATGACTCTCGGGCATTAAAAATCTATCTTCAACCAAACACCACCTTCGTAACTCTAGATGCATCTTATTGCAGGAACAATTTTAAGCTATCATGAAAACAATTCAAGATAACTTTTTGCTTAGTAGCAAACATTAAAGAAGTTTATCACCCGAAAGCAAAGTACCTGCCTCATTATTTTCTTATAGGTTCATGTTTGTTAAGTATTACTGATACTGATTGTTGATGGGTAACAAATGGGGAGCAAATGGGAAAAAAATTAGGAGTATTCCTCTTGGCATGCTACTCCCCTGATAAACCTATGGTACTCCTCAGGGCACAAAGTACTGATCCAACTTAAATTTCAAATAACAACACACTTTTTAACACTCTTATTGATTGAAATTTATATGTCTCCTACTTGTTTGGGAATGAGACACAGAGAATGGGGAATGGGACTCACATGAATTTCACCCAATAGGAGAGAATGTGACGAAAAGAAAGTGTGTTACTAGGATTTCTCTTCCAAATATTCTCTTAAAAGGCAAATTCAATATTATTCAGTAATCAAAGCTACTCAAGGTTTACAAGCAAAGGACTGTATATCAGCCAAGAAAGCTCAAACATAATAAAGCCCAAATACATTAAGACCTCAACATAATAAAAGTATAAAACTAACCAAGTCCAAAGATAAAATAAACTAACTAACTTTAAATTAAGATAAAATCCCAAATCAAAACCCTAGTTATGATATCAAAAGCCTTAAATAGTAACCAACAATCTGCATATTTTTGTTATCCTAATAATTAACAATCATTGTAACAAAACCAACAATCCCAAAAGCTAAAGTTGTAAGGTGAAAACACGTGAACAGTTTTATATTACATCTTTATCACATCTCCTCTAAGCATGGACGAATGCTATGGCCAACCCACCTTGTGCTAAAATCCAACTTTATTAGAAGAATGGGAGGAAGATGGATCAAACTCTATACTACTTGGTCTTAGAGGCTCCAATACCATGTCATAGACCAACTATCCCAAAAGCTTATGATTTTAGATGAAGACAAGTGATTGGCTATATATTACATCTTTAACAATAAAACACCACCACTCTACAAAGACAATCATCCAAGAAATACAACTTAGGCCTCTAATGATAAGCTCAATCTAGTAGCATATACCTCATTGGGGGGGCACATTCAATATTCTTGATGCAGCTAAGAAAATATCAGGAGCAGGTTTCAAATTCTCAAAAGCATCAGCAGACACAATTGCATCGAACCTAATCAAACAAATACAATTGTACAATTAAGAACAAACTTTATAGAGTGCAGGTTGCAATTAAAGTCAAGCTGATGAAATCAGGCATGTAATTTAAGAACAAATGTATGCTGTCTGTACCTCATTTAAATTAATCATCCTACAGCTTAGCATATAATATGCAGTGGACTTACAATACATCTTGGGTTATGGCTTAATATCTTAATGTGGTTATAACTAACTGAAGAAATAAAATTAAAAATTCCAAATATATATATATATATATATATATAGGGAGCGAATATCTCCATGCACATTCAACAAACCACTCAGAATGTTGGCTTACATTGACAATGGTAAACCAGCAGCAGCTAGATTTGCATCAACCTTTATACGATCAGCACTAGATGCAACAGCCACTTTAAGCCCTTTGCTTTTACACTGTTATGCGGTACCATGACCTTTCTTAGTTACTTGATGAAACAGCAAAGCAATCAAAATCAAACCACGTTAATCGTGATTAGTCTTACATACCTGAGAAATGAGTTCAAGAGCACCTGGAAATCCTATTCCAGAATCTGGTTTTGCATACTGAGACAAGTAACAACACTTAAGGCAATATCGAATAGAAGAAATAAAAAGTAGCATCAAGAGAAATATAAATACCTTATCCAAATATATTTCAAAAAACCTTTTTTTGGCAGCTTCTGGATCAAATCCTTTAACTCCCTTAACAGAAGCAACACCTCCCAAAAAATTTGCTTCTCCTATCATGTTAAGGAAAAAACAATGAATAATATAAAAGCTTAATAATCAAATTAGCAGCTCAACAAAACAAAATGGTACCTATCTTCCTAGAGACTCTAATTCATACACAGTATCACCTAGTCGATCCATGACATAAAAGCTCAACAAAGTTATACATAAACAGGTTTATTAATTCCCATCACCTAGCTCTAAGTTGAGAGTCTTTAGATAAAATGAGCAAGAGCAACGTTTCTTCACTTCTTAGTTGCATTGAGATGGTTTTATGCGATTCTCGATTTGGAAAGTACATTCAAATAAATGATCGCTGACAAAGCACACAAGAGAATTCAGAAAACTAGAGAAGTACCAGTTCCCATAAACGGCACGAAATCGTCGACGGTGACTTCGACGCCCATCTCGGCGAACAAATCAACGCCAGCTCTTCTAGAAGGCTCTTCGCTGTTGCAAAGCACGCCGTCCATGTCGAACAACACCGCGGAAACCTTCCCCCACTCTCCCGATTTTGCAGCGACATTCTTGTCCTCGACGTTCACCGCGCAGGCTTTCACGGCGAATCGAGGCGTCAAGACGAGGCGTTTCGATCGGCAATGGAAGAATCGAGAAGGAAGCGAAGCAGGTTTGGGTCGTGTGAGATTCGAAGAGAATAAGAAGAGCGTTGAGGTTGAGGCGGTTGGGCGCGATAGTAAAAAATGAGTCGTTTCAAATGCCATGGCCATGCTGATGCAGTGACGCTGCTTCACTCAACTGATTTTCTGTTTCTGAGTGGCGGGGACGGGGTTTAATTTGTAATTTGCTACCAAAATCATCCAATGTGTCACCTTATCCACTTCTGAACCACTACATTTTATTTTTCCTTGGATTTCTTTGATGCATTTTTTCTTTTTCTTTTTTATTTTCTCCATTTTAGGTGGAATTTTTCTGCCCATTTATGCATCTTGTGACTCTCCCTTGGCTCAAAGCCTATTTCACAATGAATAAATGGTTGTTTCGAGAAACATTTGGATTTGATTTTTTTAAAGTAAGATTTCGAATTCAAACTTTATAGAAGAAAAAAGTGATTAAAAAATGATATTTTACTATAGATAATCAATTAAATTTTTTATTGAAGATTACCAATAAAACTAGTAGATATTTTACATCAATATTATAATGACAAAAATATGTTTGACATGGACACCATATAAACATATAGTTTAGTTTACTTGGTTTGAGTTAAAAAAAATTAAGAATATAGTTTAATAGTCATGCAATGTTATTGTAAAGAATTTATATTATTAATTAATAAAAAATTAATGTAATTTGATTTTTAAGAAATTTATTATAGGATAATATATGTATTTCATCCTCATAAATATGAAAATGCTTAAAATTTGATTTTGTAAAATTTTGAATACTTTTTTTGTCCTCACAAAATTAAAATTGTCATTTTTTGTTCAGATGTAAGGTTTAGACATCCAAATTTAAGTGTATTAGTTTTTTTATATCGATTATACACACAATCATTATAAAAAAGTATCATATTTTATATCGATTATATATATAATTAATGTAAAAATATGTCACATTTATATCGATTTTGCGTATAACTAATATAAAAACGACACCTATTAATTTTATAAGGATAAAATATATACTGAAAAATCACAAAAAAGATGTAGTTTAATAGTCATAAAATGGGTAAAAAGTTTATACTACAAATTAATAAAAAAATTACTGTAATTTGAATTTTAAGATATTTATTATAAAAGTTAAAAAATTATTATATATAATTATTTTTTATTGAATTATTATATAAAATTATTTTATGTTATCAATGAATAAATTATTTTCTATTGGCTATAAATTTATATTTAAACAATATAATTAGAATTTTATGACGTGTAAATAATTAAATACATTATACATTATAGAAAATATATTCTGTATTAATTATTTTCTTAAAATATTTTATAAAAAAATGTATTTAATCAGGAAATACACACAGTTTATGGACTGTTGCATAAAGAATAAGAACATATTTTCTATAATAAGTCCGTGTTTGACATAGTTTTTCTAAAAAAAATGTTTGTAATAATAATAAGAACATATTTTCTATAATAAGTCGGTGTTTGACATAGTTTTTCTAAAAAAAATGTTTGTAATAATAATACTTGGGAAAAGATGAGCAGGAGCATCATAAATAGGCTTGTTGGGTATTAAAGCTAAAAAATAGAGGACTTTATCTGTTTTTGATTTTAAGGTGAAGAAGTGCAGAGGAAAACACCAAAAACCAGTGTTTTGGAATTAGTGCGTTACCGTTGTGAACCACTTAGCCGGGTAAATGTAATGTATCAATTTCGTATAAGTTTTTTTGCTTTACAGAAAAATTAAATTATTATAAAGCTTAAATAACTTTTTGATGTCTATAGGGCATTTTTATTTTATTCCTTTAATTATATATTTTTATTCTTTTAAATTTTTTAATTTAGTTTTTACAATTAAATAATAATATTAATTGATTATATAACAATGACGTAAGCCGTTCATTGATTTGTCACACCGTGAAAAAATCTGAGATAACAATCATATTATTTTTCCTAGTATAGTAAATTGTGTTTTTAAATTGTTATTAGTCCGAGACTTTGACAACATTAATTGTTTTAAACTGATGCAATGAATTACAAGCCAAAACACTATTATTAGAAGGCGAGTCAGTTTATTTTTAGGGGGCGTAGTGATGGAACTAGCCAAAACATTGGGCATGCTTTGCCACTCCTAGAATGCATAAATTAATTCTAACTTTTTATTATTATTATTATATCTTTTTATCTCGTGTTGATTTTGACAAAAAAAATTATCATTTTTTACATGTACTTGTTCCTTTTTTTAATGAAAAGAAAACTACAGGTTGCTTGTTGCAAGGTTTCCATTTAAAAGAACCTTAGAAATATCATATTAATAGAAGTTTTGTAAAAACATTGTCGTATAATTTAGAATGATGTAAAATATTCATGTTGTCTCACTTCATATTTTTTGTGAAAGGTGTTTATTTTACATTTTTATGAGAATGAAAGTTACTTTTTATAATAACTAACTATTCACACCTCATTATTCTGCATTTTCTATTTTTTTTTCATTCAAGTTGTAATTAAACACATTTAAAAAAAGTGAAAGACTAACCAGATATGTTCACAAAAAATAATATCTATAAGCATATTCCTATAGAAATTTGATTCCTAAAAATGCAATATTGGGTTGGTTTGCTACAGGTGAAAAATAGTGATTCTTATAGTAATTGTTTTTTAGATATCTTTTTTTTAATAGAAATTAATTTATGTTTGTTGTAAATCATAAGAATTATTTTTCTTAAAAGAAACAACTGATTTTATGATAAAGTATTCTAATTTTTTTAAATTTTAATAAGATTTTTTTAAACTACTAATTATATTGAAAAACTAAAACAAATATATAAAAACAAAAAATATATTTTTTTTTAAAAATATTTTAAAAAAAGAAACAATTGAGCATGTCAAACCTTAAAATATGTAATTATTTTTATTTTAGAGTCTTATTAATCAATATCCAAAGATACATGTTAAGAAATTCAAAATAGAAAGTTTTTGCTGAAATTCACGTTAGAAATATATTGAAAATCACAATAGAAGTATAGTATTAATGACATTGTTTTAATATTTTTTTAACATTTGCCTAATTGCCTTTATTTGATTAGTGACAAAAATAGTGTGTTGGGAGGTTAGATCAGCTTACTATAGTTATAAGATGGAGACATGTTTCGTGTAGCAACTACCAAGGTTGTCTCAAGCTTACATTTAGCCACACCACAGCAACAATGTTAGACTTTCAACTAAATACCCTCCCGTGTTTGTCGCGTCGCGTGCAATCTACGTCTCTCACCGGTAATACTAGGATATGATTGATGAGAAATATTAATAACATTATTTTTAATACTTTTTTTTAAATATTTTTTATTGATTAAAATTTATATTTTTAGTGGATTTTTTATTAATAATTATCTCTTTTTATTTATATTAAATGATAACTAACATCTATCAAAATTGATAATTTTAAAAAATTCTAACTAATCATAATTTTTTTAAAGAAAGAATGCAGTGTCATTAGCATTCGGTATGTTTGATTTAAATAATGAAAATAAAAAATAAAAAAAAATAAAAATAGAATGTAAAAAATATAAAAATCATATGAATCTGATACAATTTATTTACTATTTCTCTTATCTTTCTCTCAACTAAACACATCCCTAATTTAGTTAATTATGTCTTCTCAGCTCTCATCATATTTGACTAATTAACCTCATTCTTATATCATTTTATGAACCATAAACTCTCCTTTAATATTTTTTGCTTATATTTGTAAGAAAAATGTTATAACATATTCTTAATATATATTTTAAACATTTTTGAAGTAATTTCTACCCCTTTATTTGATAAATGTCGCTTATTCATCATAAACTTGTATGATTGTATCCCATGTATTTATACCAGCAAAATATATTTTTGAACATGCAAAAAGAATTTTATGAGTAATTTAGTTGGAGAGAGGAGAAAAAAATGAAAGGAAATGAAAGAAAATTAAAAAGAAATATTTAAATTAAAATAGAAAGAAAGAGGTATGAAATTCAATTCACACCAAATTTTTAAAAAAGAATTCTTCCTTTGTCTCATTTTTCCACAATCAAACATACCATTAGTGTGTTTGGATTTCAGACTTAAATGAACGTTAAACTCAATCGTTCATCTCGTGTGCAAACAATAAACCAATACATATTTTACCTATGTAGTTTTTTTTGTTGACAATTATAAATTTTCAATATAAAATTATAGCTTGAAGCATGGATGAATATTTTCATGTTTCTCTTCCGCATCGTCCCCCCCTCTTTATCTATGAATTTGCCTTTTCTCTTAAGAACTCGTTCCTAATTAATTACTAAATAGGGCTACATGCCTACATACATCAAAACTGTTGCGCACGTAATATTAATCTTATTTCAGTTTACTCCCTAATCAGTAATCACTACTCAATCAACCAGTACTTGTATAACAGACCATTAATAATCTAGGAGTAATTATTCATATTATTAATTTTATAGTAGTAGTTTACACCTACAGTTTACCGTGGTACTTCACTTAATAATTTTATAATATATATAATTTTAAATTTTATATAGTTTTAATGTTAAGAAAATAATTAAATAATTTTTTTTGTCCAAGATATTTATTATATCAAAATATTTATTTACTTTAATAATTTTTACTTTTATACTTTTAATATCAACTTTTAGAATTAATAGTTTTAACGTTTTAGTTCAAATCAAATTCTTATGTTAAAGATATAAAGATAAAAAACTATTAAAAGATAATCGGAGTATTATTATTTTTTAAATAAAAAATTTACTGTATACTTTTTTTAATCATTTTCCCCTTAATTTTTTGTTAATTATTATCTTAAAAGTATAACTTAAAATTAATATTTTTTAACAACTATGCTAAAATATATTAAAAATTTATGATAACCATATCACTTTTTTATATTTTTATATTTAAATTCTTCTTAATTGCGAGTAGTCTTTAAATTTTTTGGTTAAACAATTAATAAAATATATTAATAAATAAGCAAAAATATATTGAAAATTATTTTAAAAAAGACAAATGATTTAGGACACTGGTTAAAAAAAACATTTTTGTTGAAATATAAAAAATTATATTATTTATAATTTTTTTTAACATTTATCTTGATCTTTACAATAAATATTTACTTTTTTTAATATTTTAACTAATACTCTAAAACCAGCATTGAATCACTTGTAACCAAAATTCTAAAAAAAATACATTACTCATATCTTTTTGACTCCTTCCCTGCTTTTAATTATAAGACTTTTTAAAAAAAAAGTATTTGTTTTTTATAAGATATTTTTTTTAATTTTTAGATATATTAATTATTATTTTTATATATTTTATTTAATTATTTTTCTTAAAATATTAATAAAAAATAATCAATTGAATAAAAATAAAAAGTTAATTTTAAAATAATAATATAATTAATTCAATTAATTAATTTTCTTAAGAAATATAAATGAGTTGAATGTGTATTATAATGGGTGACAGGAGGGAGTAATATTTTAAACCAAATTTTTTCTTACAATAATTAATGTACTCTTTTTTACTACTATCTTTAATGCCAATCCAAATACTATTTAAAAAGTCCCAATTCCCGAAACTAAAAAGAATTCCCACGAAACCGAGCACCACTCTTCCCCAAGACCTTGAAAAGAGACGTTTCTAGATTTACATCCCACCTAGAACTGGGTGACCGTGAGAGAATAAGACGACAGGTAAGTAATTAATTACTGGACAGGTGTACTAGTAATTCATCTTATCTCGTACCTTTTTTTTATAATTATTATTCTAAATTATTTTACACAAATAATAAAAAATAATAATTTTATAAAATTAGTTTTATTATCATTAATTATTTATGGATTTTGTAATCTATATTATTAATACTATAAGAAATACAAAAAAAATTAATATTACATTAAAAAGTAAAATGACAGTTATTTTTAAATATATTTTATACAATGATTAATCTGAAATAGAAGAAGTACTAATATTCTTGTATTTCAAGATCCAACGATAAATTTAAATACAATGATCTTCCCTAAGAGTACTTATTTCGGTTTCTATTATAAGGACCCATTTATAAAAGTAAAAAGGCAAGGGAGAAAATATTCGTAAACATTCTAAATATTCTTTTGGAAGAAATAGAATTAGTAAAGAGAGAAATAAATATAATTTTTAAAATAGTTTTAGTACTATACTTCTTCCATTTTATTTTGCAAGGAAAAAAATAATTTCACATTTATTAATAAAATTAATTAATTTCATTAAATTATCTTATTTTTAATTATTGAAATTTAATATTAAGTATAAACTCTCAATAAAAAAATGTATTTTAAATCTAATTTTATTAAATAAAATAACAATAATCAAAATTTACTTATAAAAAATATCATGTTTTTTTCTTAGAAAAGAGAACAGGAGTATTTTTTATGACACTTAGATTTATTTCTGTTAATTTTTCTCCAAATGAATTTCTATTGGAGAGGATACACACTCGAGAACCAGAAGTGCCTTTTCTCTGACTCAGAGTCTATGACCTACCTAGGACCTATTGCTGCCATTTATCAAGTGTCAAAGAACCTCAAACTCAAAACAACTTCCTCGTCATTTCCAACAACCCAATGCCACCGCACTACATCATTTTCAGTTAGACAAAGCATGAAAGCAAGAAAAACAAACTTATGCTTGCCCAGTTTTTTCTTTTTAAAAGATTCTAATACAGTTCACTTGCACCCACATAATGTTGGTTCTTAACAATTATGTTTAAGTTTGAGTCTATAATAAACACTTTAAAACAAAATATAAATTGTCTAATAGTTTTAGTTTTTTCCGATACATTAATAGTTTTAGTTTAAAAGTCTCTTTAAGTTAAAAGTTTTATTCATTTTTTATATAAATTTGTTCGTAATGAAAAGAAAAAGAAGATAAGGATATGCAGTTTTAAATGATTGTAATTAGTTTTAAACTTTTTATATTCTTTTTAAATCAAACTTCCAAAAGTGTGACTTAACTTCTTCTAAGAAGAAAAAAATAAGTCAAATAATATTTTACTCAAGAATCATTTTTCAAATGTGTGTATATATATTTTTGGTTTTGTTCATGTATTAATTTTTTATTCAATTTTATTTGAAATACCATTAAACATTAAATATGAATACTTCTATCATTTATTGAAAATATTTATTGTATTAAGCATAATTTATATTTATTGTATTAATGTGCATCGTACGTGTATTAAAAAGAATATTAAAAATATAAAACTCATTTTCATACTTATTTTTCAAAGAGCTAAAAATATTTTATGTAATATATTTGATGTTCTTTACATATTATTTAAAGAAGCCTATTAGAAAAACTGAATTGAAAAAGTAAATTTAAAAAAACATTTTATTAGCAAGTATTCCCAAAATAGATCTTAAGAAATTAAAAATATAAAATAAATAAAAAGCATTTAACTCATTAAAAATTTTAAAATATATTTTTAATAAGCATGGTAAAATACTCATTAACAAAATAAACTCTCTCTCTCTCTCTCTCTCTCCTCCCAAGTCATGTTCCATGATTTTACATCACCAGTTCACGTTCGTCAAGCTTATCCAGCCAAGCAGGGCAACACCAATACATTATAAGTTACATGTTTCTAATATGTCACCCGTGTCTCTAGTATTTCTATACCATGTATGTGTATTGTTTCCACTGTGTCAAATGGTCAACATTAACGAAAGTCTTGTTCCATGTTATTATTATTTTTATTTATTACCCATGCCTTGTAAATAAGTAATTTTTTTAATCATATTAACTAAAATCACAGTGTAGATACATTAAATTTATAATAACCTTTTTTAAAAAAATAACATATTTTTCAACAAAGATAATTCAGTTCAAACTAGACAAAATTACTATAAATAAACATATTCTTTTAAGTATTTATTATAATTACATGTTTAAAATTTAAATTCAAAATTACTTATTAAATTAGATTAATATAATAATTCAACAACTTTTTTTTAATTGTAATTATTTAACCTGTTTCTTGATAAACCTTTTTGGCATTTTCCAATTGAATTTATTATTCGGTATATCTTTTGTTGGAATATTATAGAGTAGAATGTAATATAAGAACTTTAATGGTTTGGAAGAGAAAAAATTGTTGTTTTCACTACATCCATCGCTTGCTGTTGGTTGCCACAGTGATTTGGACTTGAAAGCGCCCATCTTTTCATGTCTATTGATATTGATTGTTGATACATCACTTGGCTTGTTGATGTCCTCTTTGAATCAATCTCCCTTTCCATACGACTCTTCGTCCTCGACTGTTTCTTCATCTGTGTTCAACCCATATGCTTTTCTAAGCACCCATCATCACACATTCACACTCACACTTCACACCATAGAAGAAAGATGAGTTCTTTGCTACCTCAAGTTGCCAAGAACTCAGCAATGTGGCTGCATCCTAAGGTTTTGGGTTTTAATCCTCCTGAAAGATGGGGCCACTCTGCTTGCTTCTCCAAGGGGCTTATGTATGTCTTTGGGGTATGTATCACTTAACTTGAATCCCTTTTACTCATAAAACAAAACAAGTTTTTAGTTCCATGTGGTGATTAATAACCATTGGTTAGTTTCTTAATCTCATCTATCCTTGCTGGGTTGTCCTCATTAATGATGTATGGACAGACACTGCTTCCCACATGTTGTAGTAGTAATTCTTTGGAGCTGTGCTTTCCTGGTGATGCTGTTTCTGTGTAGTTATGTCTCTTCATCTCTGGAATTTTTTCTCATTAATTTAGTCAGTTTCTAGTTATTAATTAGTACTACTTCTTTCTTTCTCAAGTTCACCGAATTATTGCTATCTATATATGGCTAAGAACCAAAGCACTTTCTTATCTGAATTTTAGTTTTTTCCTAATCGCTTTTACCACCTGTTCTTCTTGGAGACAGTTAACTGAATTCATTTTTCTTACTGTAATTAGTGGGACAATACGAGTTTGGGTTACCATCATCTTTCTGCTTTCTTAATATAGCAATATTCACATTTTTCATTCTTCCATTCTGCTTTTCTCATCCCTCCCTGCGTTGTAAAATATGCACCTAAAAAGAAACTGTGCTATTTCATTGTCTTGGTAATATGAGACCTCTTACTTTATTACCTATTGTCTTTCTCATGCCACTTAATACACATTGCAAAAATTTAAGCACAATTAATCAATCATAAAGAGATTAACATAAAAAACATTATTTTGCCTGATTTTTTTGGGTTGAGATCGGTTGGTCCATTACATCAGTTAAGAAAATGCAAGAACATAATTAACATTTCCTTTCTTTTGCTCTATCACTTGCATTTCTATGCAAGCACGTTTTGTCCTGACACATTGCCTTGCAAACTGCAACTAGTGGACAATATGAAATATTTTATATACTGTTACAGATTAAAGTTGTGAATTTGGTAAGCTTTAAAGGTTTGTCTTTAAGATGATAAAATATTGTGCGTCTACTATTTCAGGGTTGCTGTGGTGGACTGCATTTTTGCGATGTTCTGACTTTGGACCTCAACAAAATGGTTTGGAACAAGCTTACTACCACAGGTGAAAAGCCAGGGCCTAGAGATAGCCATAGTGCTGTTCTTGTGGGGCATAAAATGATAGTGTTTGGGGGCACAAATGGCTTCAAGAAGGTTAATCACATTCATATTCTTGATCTTCTTACCAAAGAGTGGGTTCGACCTGAGTGTAAAGGGAATCCTCCTTCTCCACGTGAAAGCCATACTGCCACACTTGTTGGTGATGAAAAGATAGTGATATTTGGTGGTAGTGGAGAAGGTCGTGCTAACTATTTAAACGATTTGCATATTCTTGATCTTCGAACCATGAGTTGGACTTCCCCTGAGTTGAAAGGTGATTTTCCTATCCCTAGGGACAGTCATAGTACACTTGCAATTGGGAACAAACTTATTGTGTATGGTGGAGACTCCGGTGATCAGTATCATGGCAATGTTCATATGCTTGATATGACAACAATGACTTGGTCTAAAGTATGCTCTTCCCTCCTCCTCTCTGATACTTGCTGATAATTTTATTGAAAGTTTGGAGAGGGGAAATGTTATATTTTCTACTAAAAAGGGTTTAGTAACAGCTTTCTAATTTTGGCATTTTAATGACAGTTGTCAATTCAAGGTTCTCCACCAGGAGTCAGGGCAGGTCATGCTGCAGTGAACATTGGAACCAAGGCAAGTTATGTTAGTGATATTCATTTTTATCAAGACCTACTTAGTACTAAAGAGTAAGTAGTATATCTACAGACAATGTTATACCATCCAATTACAAACTATAGCATATGGTAATTTTGTTCACTTTTACAATAACTACTTTAAAACTCATTTCAGCAATGATTTCTGATTGATTCACATTGTAAAAAATTTTACATTGTCATATAAAAATTAAACTCCATACTAAATTTATATGTAGCTCTTCTAATGTATTTAATAGTCAAGTTTGTCCAGGCATTCATGGATTTTTAGCTTATTAAATAGAGCCATATTAAGATGCTCAGTTTCTTTGTTAGTCATTTTTATTAAGAAAGTATTAGAGGTATATGAATTGTGCATGATGTACAGGTCTATATCATTGGAGGAGTTGGAGATAAACGTTACTATAATGACGTTTGGATCTTTGATATATGCAATTTTTCATGGACTCAACTTGATATACGTTTTCACCAGCCACAAGGGCGATTTTCTCATACAGCTGTTGCTGCAGGCATGGATATTGCAATATATGGCGGGTAGGATCCTATCTATGAATTTAGTAATTCTAACCAATGTTACAATGCTCTTCTATCTCATGCAGTTTTTACTTTTCTGTTTGCAGGTGTGGTGAAGATGAACGTCCTCTCAATGAATTGTTAGTGTTGCAGCTTGGAGCAGAGCATCCAAATGGACGTTACTACATTCCCATGTGCAAACCTTTTGGAACTTACTGGAATAAAGAAATGAAGATTATCCCAGGAGAAGCAGATGGCAACTCGGTACAGAAGTTCATGTAGCAATGCCATTATTAATTACCTTGTTTGTTTTCACCAAAAGTAGAACTGACAGTGATTTTTGAAGCAGAAAACTTTACTCGTGAGGAATAACGTGGAAGCTTTTGGAAAAGGAGCTTATGAAGTTGCATCAGAAAAATCGCCACCGTATCACTTCGATTCAGGTGGGTTGAGTTTTATGCCTTATTTGGATAAACTTCTTAGTAGGTACTCCTATAAGTGTTTATTGAGAAGTTATGCTTCTTTAGGTGTAAATGGATACTCCAAAAGGGTTGATTGACCGAGTATAAATGATTATGTGTAGATACTTCCCGACAGAAGAGGAGGAGAATTGCTGCTGCAAAGGTGTGGGATGTTGAATCAGAACAAGAAGAAAACTTTCTCACATTGTCCCTTCATTCATTTCCATGTCAATCCGATCAAGAACAGACCCCAAGTCAAAAAGCAAATACATTATTTCCATCCAATTGCCAATACAACAATGGCTCAAATTATAAGAGAACTTTGAAGAACGTTCATCTCCTACAACATCAACTAAAACAAGAACATTGCCTTTATGTTCACGAGGATAAAAAAAGAGCTGAACTTCAGGCTGCAGAGCAGAAATCGATGGGGCGAGGACCAATTCAACACCTGGTGAATCTTTGCCTCATAGTCTTAGAATTCCTCTCTATCATCTCCACCTGATACATAGCCGAGTTTTTTAGTTTATGAGAAATAGTTAATAAGATTTATTATGTGTCACGTAGAGATTGATCGTGGCCATGGTGGTACAGGATCATGCAATAATTTCTTATTATTTGAAAACTTGTTCATTCTTTTCACTCTTGATTTTAAATACAAGATTGGCGCTGAATTTCGGGGGAGAGTTGATGGATCCTTTGACTCAGTTTCGCTCTCTCCTACAACTGTGAATGGAAGGATTTTCAGGGGGGTCCTATTTTCACCTGTAAGCTTCTAAACTTTGGTGCTTTAACATGTCACATTATGATCATATAATTTATAGTATGTTGTAACCAGTTTAAGTAACAAACAAAAGTTGCATCAGGGAGCAGGAGTTGTCTCAAACGGGGGCAGTGTCAAACCAAATTGTTCTCTAACAAGTTCTTTTCCTTCTTCCTCTCAAGCATATTTGAACTCTAATCATGTGGGTAATTTAAGGGCTTCCCAACAAGCACCTATTCGTTTGCATGCAGAGCCATGCCCTGGTTCATGGCAAACGCCAGCGGCATTACCGTTTCCAATCATGCGAAGCACTCCAAGTGTTGTTTCCAAGGAGAATAAAATCAATAGTGACCTTCAAGGGTTGGTTTTAACACTCGGAGGACCTGCTAGTGGACATCCTCAGTAAAACATTGAGGTCGCAAAGAAAATAAGGTTTATGTAAATTTCGGACATTCCCTTCGTACTTGAATGGTTAGGAATTTCCTGAATGAATCGTTATCTGTATAATATTTTGATTTTCGCTTTACAGTGTAATCCTGTCTTCTTCCCTTGCAATGGGAAGATTTTTGTTTGATGATACTGGTTAATAAGATAATTTCCTCCTAATGGTGTTAAGTTATGAGGATTCTCTATACATGAGCAAATTAAATATTCAAGAGCATGGATTCATTGAACATGACCTCTCATGTCATAAAGTAACGTGAAAAGACTTTAGATATAAAGCGACAAACAAGTTTGGGGCATAAAGCCTAACATGTAGAATTTGGATCTAGTAGGTTTTAATTATATTCGAAAAGAGGAAATATACATGCATTTTTAGTTATAGAAAAGAGACACATTTATGTGTTAATTAAATTTCACAATTTTTTAAAATACTTTAACTTTAGCACATGCTCTCATTCTCATCACTTACAATGTATCGATCAATGTATAGGTGCATTCTGGGCACAACGTGGATGAATAGCTTCCGAAAATACTCAAAATCCGGCTCGGCTACTTACTTTCACTAGCCTATAAGATACAGTGATTAAACTGTTACAATAAAAAGATAAAGAAGTGCTCCACGTACTTAACCATACAAAAGTGTCATGTCAACTAAAAAAGTTCAAACAACACGTGGTGGCACTAATGTGCTAATTACTATATAAATTTCTTATTGATCTGAATGGAATAAAGTTTAATCACTTAAAATAAGAATTTAAATTCAAATTTTACGGATAAAAAATGCATTAAAAGAAAAGATATTATTAAAGAGGATTAATTATCGATAAAATAAATAAATATTTTGAATTAATGTAATGATGACTTAAAAAAATCATAAATTTTATGGATTTTACTTTTATCCTTAGTAGTGTAATTTTATATTTTTTAACAAATTTGAATTAATAAAAAAAAAGTGTTTGTTAAAAGATGTATGATTATACTAAGAAGTAATGATAGAGTTGGAGACATGATTTGTATATTTAGATAGGTTGAAGCAGGTGCAAAGTAAGAATTAAGAGATAATAAGTATGAAGGGAGTGGTAGTTGTACGAAGGATTTGAAGAGGGACCGGGTGGGTGAGTCGGGCACAGTTCACACAACAGAAAAATTCGCCCGTGCTTCCCGCGGGACGTTGTCGCTCTGTCTTACAACGTTGAAATTGGGCCACACTGTCACTAGCGAATGGCTTGGTCTCTGTCACTTGTCTGATCTGTCTGCCACGTCTACGGATAGATACATACAATACACACTGCAGCACATTAAACCCCCTTTTTTTTTCTCGTCAAGATGCACAACGACAATAGATCGATACTGCTGCACATGAAACTTTTCTTTGAGTCGAGATGAACACTTTTATCATAAAATAAAGTAGATTATTCATAAAAAATGTATCTTTGAATTAAAGTTGATTTTTTTTTTTGCCAACATTCATCCTCCGAATATGCATATATCATAATTGATTATGCATCAAAGGAAGGGCGTCAAGTCACAGCGCTTTTGGGTAATAAGGTATTTAATTGATTATGCAATTTGCTTATCGATCAATTATATGTTCATAATTTGTAAAAAAAAAACTCCATTTCAGTTGAGAAAACATGTTATTTTTATGGGAGTAAAATGAATATTTATTTCATTTTTTGATTATTTACTTATTACTTTAATTTTTTATTTTTATTTTTTACATTCTTTTAATCTCAATCAAACAATCTAATGTTCCCTATCCATTCTCTTTCATTTATATTCATTCTTCACACTTTTATTTCTTTTCACTCCTTTTTTTTTCACCAAATCTCATTATCTTTTTTATTTCTAAAAGTTTTAAATTTTTTTACTTTTAGTCATAATGCAAATTGTGTCTGGTTAATATTCTTTATTTTTTTTTGTAACACTTTTTTAGTTTATGTTGATTGATGACACAATGGTATACATCAAAGACTTGTCACTTTATAAAGAAGTCTAATAAGATAATTATGTGTAATTTTTTTGTTAATTAATTTGACTTCTTCAATATGATCTGGATAGACGAGGGATCAAATATACAACTTATAAAATAATAATATAAAATAATATTATTAATTTTAAGTATTTTATAACTTTAATCCAAACTAATACTTAGTTGTTAGAATTGTTCTTCAATTTTTACGTAACTTGTACGTAAAAAGGGTTTTTAAAAAATCCATATATAATATAAGAAAATGGTTGGCGATAATATAATATAATAAATTATATTTTGTGGGTGCTAGTGGTGGCAGGGAGGGGGCGGAGTCATGAGTCAGTAGGTGCGATTGATTGAGTGAGTGATTCATTGTTAGTTTTTAAGATTGAGGTTGAGTGGGTGAGTGCATGAGGAGTGCTTCACTCAAACTCTTGAAAAGAAAAACATAGTTGCAATCATGTTGACAAGACCACTACCCCTCCACTATTCAACTAACTCCGATCATCCACGACTCTTCCTCCGGTCGTTTTCCCCGGATTCCCTTTCTTTTTCCTTTTTTTTTAATTCATTGCTATTCTTTTTCTATTTTCGTATTTCAATTTACACTGATTGGACCTAGGTGCGGTACACCTTTTCATATATAGGCCATAACCCAATCCTTCATCTAGATATCTAATCTCGTGCCCAGTTGTTACGTATACAAGTTCTTATATATGGACTGTGTTGCATGGATATGCCACTGTATTAATATTGGATATGGGAATGGCCAAGGATACAAGATTTTTCTAAAAATTAAGATACAAGTATGTTAATATGATTTTTAAAAATATATACATATATAAAAACAAATTTTTATATAAACATGACTTAATTGTGTAAATGATAAAAAAAATACAAACAAGCATAATTTAAAACATAAAAGGAGATTAAAATTGTTTAACGTAATAAAAAATGTCTCACAGTAAATAACTATAATACAAAAATGTTATAAGCATCGCTAAGATATCCTACATTAGTAATATTTGGTCCAGTTTATTTATTGTTTTTCTTCTCCTTAAAAAAGAGAAGCCCAAATAAACACTCTTAATCAAAAAAAATCTCAAAAATATAAGCATCTTATTTTATTTTTTAAGAAGGAATTATAGAAAGAAAAAAAAATAGATTTTTAAAAAGCTCCTTGGAGTGACTTTTGTCCAGCATGTGAGAAGTTTTTTTTAGGAAATTAAATTTCTTATATTATTATATTATTATGTGTTACATATTGTATTAATAATTATATTATGTCATTTAATATATATTGAATAAATTAAAGTGATTAATTAAATATGTCAAAATAGATTCTCAAGTAAATATGAAATAAATGAGTGAATATTAATGTTGGACAAATTTGGTTTAATGAGAATTTACTGGTCAAACAATAAAGATAAATACTATATATAGAGTTATGGTCTCTAATATATCAAATCAAGTTTTTTTTCTTTCTTTTACATCCAGAGAGAATAAACTCTAAGGATTGATTTGATTAAGAAAGATTAAAACTCGAAATGAAAACATATATACTTTATTTGTTAAAGATTTTTTTATGATCCAATGTTTATGAGTTTTATTGAATGTTGATTTTCATCGTAAAGATTTAAGAATTAATTTTCCAACATTTTTCACACAAAGACTTCACTTTGATTCTCATATGCCTCTTTTTTTGTATTTATTTCTCTAAAACAAATACTATTCCTTCTTTGAGTTCTTTCTCAAACATCGCCTTTTCACCGTTTCAATCTAATCATTTCTTTATCCATCATCAATGAAAGGATCACTAATGAATTTGGTTTGATAAGAGAAAGAAAAGCAACTTCAAGAATGTGATGTCAACCCCTTCAAATAAATCTCATTCATCTCCTCCAATATCCAATATTAGCTCTTACTGTTTTTTGAGGGGAGATATATATTTGTATGTATAAAAGCAATCTTCAACCTTCTTAGAGTTGGACCTATTTCAAAATTTAACTAGCACCACATAGGTATTGCATTTTATTCAGGGACTATATTTTGATTTTTGTGCATAACCTGCCATTTTCACTTTCTGTTTTTCCTGTTTCTGCCTTTTAAGCTGGATGCAGATTACTTGGATACGTTGCTATCAGAGATATTCACGCCAGATGAAAAATTCTTGTTTGGTCCACAGTTGATTCTTTATCAGAATCACATGGTTTTGTTTTGCATTCAAGGAGTCAGTGCACTAAATGGGGACTTATCTTTGTTAAAATCATGCTCATTATATCTAAATGGGTGATTGAAACCATTTTGAGCAGTTCCTCTGTGAATTTTTTTGTCCTAGTTGGATTCTGTTACATAATGAAATGGTTTGTAACGTATATTATCTTTGTTGAGTATTAACATCATGTTCTTTTACAATAAAATAAAATAAGATAAAACTGATATTTTTATATTTAATTTTAATTTTAAATTTCATATTTATTTTCCTCTACTGAATGTCACCTTAACCTAAACATCTAACTTTTAGGCTTGGCCGCACTATGTACTATGTAGTTCGATTTTCGGAGTCCAGCAATTAATTCGTTCTATTAAAAGCATTTTTATTGGGCTTTCCCATTAATTCCTGTGATCGTCGGCAGTTGCTCAAAAACAAATATTGTCGAGTTAGAGTCCAGAAGATAGGAATGAATCGTGACAATAAGACAATTGATAGAAGTGAGATAAGCATTTTACAATTGACCCTACACGTTTATCTTAATATAAAAAGGAAAATGTACTTTAATATTTAAAGTTTTCTTGGGTCAGCTTCAAATAAATCCAACTATTAAATGTGACCTTCTATCCTTATCTCCTTGTAGGATACAAATGGTGATGGGCACGCCCAAGTAGCTGCATTACCAAAGGACCCATTGCTGGCCATCGCCATGAAGCTGACAACTGCTAGCCCAGTAGCCCCTTTGACTATTTCCTCAAGGTTGCTTGGTTCAATGCTTCACACTTGATTTCTTTCTAATTAATATAGAAGTAAAATTATTTCTAACTTTTTAGAAGGAAAAAAAACATTTGTAATATAAATAAAGTTGAAAGATTAACTAAAGCAAAATTAAAATTGAAGAAGTCTATTTTTTAAATAAAAAAGGTTTAAAGATAAACTGATACAAAATTAAAATTAATTTAAATGTTTATAAATTTAAATAAAATTTAAGAATAAATTGAAATGAAACAAATTTAAAATATCTACTTATAACGAGAATAAAGATCAATAAGGTTGACTTATTAATTTTTCATGAAAAAATATACAAGTTTGTTCTAATTTTATTTTTAATAAATTTAAATGATGGTTGTTTATGTAACCGACCTATTTATGGATATATATACTTAAGTTTGGCATATGCTATTGATGAATTATCCTTAAAGTAATGTTTTTATAACATTTAATTTAAAGATAGTTACATCACTTACCTCTTAAACGGTTTAAAAAAAACATAGACTAATGTGGTTATAATTTGAAATTTGAGTTAAACATTTTAATTAAGCAAACTATAATGTCTATTTTGACAAATCATGTTTTGTGAATAGAATAAAAAAACACTTACTAAAAAGGAAACATTTCCCTTACTAAATCAACAATATCAACATCGATAGCATATTTAACTCAAGTTAATTGGGATCGATGATAGAATGATAGATTAGAAATAAGACAAAAAAAGAGAGAAAGAGAAAGGGAGAGGGAAAGAAAAAAGGGGAAATAAGACAAAAGAAAAAAAACTAAAATAAATAAAGGTGAAAAGAGGATAGGAGGAACAAAGAAAAAAAGAACTAAAAAATAGGGAACGACTGAAACATAGAAATACTAATGGATTTAACTCTTCACTAAACTTATAACTTTTTTTCACTCTGTGCTAAGACACACTGTCCGTCAATTTATTTTTCACTCCATTAGATCTTCTTGTTTGACTATCTTTCCCCATGTAAGTTTCAGTCGACTTCTACCTTTTTTGTATTGAGCTATTGGTAATCAACTCTTGTTCTTACGGGAGCATCCAGTGGACGTCTTATAACGTGCTCAAACCACCTCAATTTATGTTTATTCATCTTTTCACACATCGGTACTACTGTTACCTTTCGTCGAATATCCTTATTTCTTATATTATCTATCTTCGTATAACCACACATCCACCTTAACATCCTCATTTCTGCTACCCCTATTTTATGATCATGTTGCCTATGTGCTGGCCAACATTCTGGTCCATATAACATTGCCGGTCTTACAGTTGTTATATAGAATTTTTCTTTTAGCTTAAGAAAAATTTTACGGTCACACAAAAACTTAGATGCACTCTGTCATTTCATCCATTATGCTCTGATTCTATGATTTACATCTTCATCAATCTCACAACCTTTTTGCAAATTAATCTCAAGTATCTAAAAACATCTTTCTTTGGTACCTCTTGACCAAGTAGATGCACTGTGTCTTGATCACTATCTCTTACCCGCGAAAACTCACACTTCATATACTCCATTTTGCTCTTACTTAACGTGAATCCTTTAGACTCCAAAGTGTTTTTTCACAGTTCCAATTTCCTATTAACATCATCTTTGGTCTCATTAATAAATACAATATCATCTGCAAAAAGCTTACACTACGACAATTCCTCTTGAATATCTTTCGTTAGTTCATCCATCACTAAGGCAAAGAGATAAGGACTAAGAGTCGAACCTTGATGAACACCTACCGTGATAGAAAAATACTTTAATGTTCCATTATAAGCTTTCATACATGTGGTAGCTCCATCATACATATCCTTGATTGCATTAACATACTTTAATGCTACATTTTTCTTCTCAAGAGCCCACCATAAGACTTTTCTTGGGATCCTATTATATGCTTTCTCAATATTTATGAATACCATATATAAGTCTTTCTTCTTGATACATTTCCATTAATTGTCGGATCAAGAAAATAGTTTCCATGGTACATCTTCATGGCATAAATTTAAATTGATTTATGGAAACATTGGTCTCCCTCCTTAGGCGATGTTCAATATTTATCTCCCACAACTTCATAGTATGACTCATGAGTTTGATGTCTCTATAGTTATAACAATTTTGGATATCTCCCTTATTTTTGTAAATAGGCACATACATACTTTTCCTCCAAGTATCAAACATCTTATTTGTTTGAAGAATCTTATTGAAAAGATAAGTCAACTATTTTATTGTCACACCTCCCAAGTTTCTCCACACTTCAATAAGAACGTCATCAGATCCCAAAGCTTTATTATTCTTCATCCTCTTTAAAGTCTCCTTAACTTCATGTGTATTAATTCTACGCATAAATTTTTTATTCAGATTATAAAAAACGTCCTCTAAATCCAACTCACTTTTATTGTCATCCTCATTAAAAAATTTGTTAAAATAGTTAGTCATCTTTCACTTACATCTTTATTTCTTACCAATTTTTTTTTATTTTCATCATTCATACATCTAACTTGGATGAGGTCTTTACTCTTCTTATCTCTCATTTTTGCAAGTATGTAGATACATTTTTCACCATTCTTACTCTCAAGATTTTTATACAAATCGTCAAAAATCTTACTTAATACCATATAAAATTATTACTATGATAGTGTTTAAGATCCAAGAATATAAATACATTATATAATAAATATGTTTTCAAACTAATTAATATTTTATGAGGTTAAAATTATAAATAATTTATTGAATTTATTAATTAATTATTTAAAATTAATATAAACTTAGAACATATTCCTCTTATACTAATTAAATTGTTTACATATACAGTTAATAATTAGTTTTTTCCTTACCATGCTCTCTTGTTAGCGGCATAAAGGATATGGCAGTTAGGGATCGGATGAGAATATCTCCTTTCAATATACTTGTAGAGAAGTCAATTAATGTGCCGATTAGTTGGCTAAAGAAAAAGCTTCTTCTCATGATATTTGTAAAGTTTGGAATGCCTGTCTTCCTCACGATCAACTATCTTCTTGTTGTTTTGCTGATACTCTAGACATCTCCTTTGTTAGGCTTTAATTTTGTTTTCGTAGTTATTTTCCCTTCATTGATAAAAAAAAATATAATTGTTTTTTTATTAACTTTAGGACATTTTTTTATTTCTTATGTGATTACCATAACATAAAGAAAAATATAACATGTACATAGATTTTATAACTGAAAATTTAAGTAATAAAAAAAAGTCAAGTTCCACATTATCTAAAAAATAAAGTCAAAATAAAATATATAAGTTGGAAGATAATCCTTATATTATGAACTAGTATAAGTGTAAGACAATCCCTATCTTATGAATTAAGTTCAAATATACATTCTAAAATTAATAGTTCATTTTTTAAAACTAAATTATTAATTTAATATTTTATATATTCATTTGACATTAGTTCAATCTTCTGAACATCAGTAATGCAAATTGCTACTTGTTAATTATTTCTAGCGACGACTTGAATTCAAGTCAGGAGTTATAGTGCGTGTTTGGAACCTAATCATCCATATACGTCTTTATTTTCTCTTCACGTTTAGCAGAAACAACAAAAAATTACTTCAGCATTATTTTGCTGGATTTTCAGTTTTGTTGAAGGATTCACGTAGGAGATGAGTGTTCATATTAATACAATGATAATAGAGTGATTCGAAGTTGAACCAAATCTTATTATCCTTGCAATGTTAATTCAAATATATATGAATATACACACCAAATAAACAAATTAATATAATGTATTCAAGGAAACTAAGTGGAGGGGACCTACTCAGTATACCTCATAAACAAGGGATGCCTACCCAAAACAAATGACTGAAAAGATGTCTGTAAAGGCCATAAATAGGGACCTAATAGCAACTGTTCATCCTGCAAGAGTTGTCTCATTTCCAAATTTTCACTAGGCTGAGGACCCACGTCTTCAAAAACTTAGTGCTGATAAGAAGTGTCTATTTGAATTATATTTGCAACTGATTTAAAATCTTGATTTTTGAAAACTAATTTCAATGTTTTAACTTTTAAGTTTGTTTGCATATTATTAAGCATTTAAAATTTAGGGTCTGCTTATTTCTATTTTCCTTTTTCAGAAGAAAGCATTTTTAATTTAAAATCTGTTTATAAAGCTTTTGATATCTTTTAAAAAATAAAAAATAAAAATCAATGTTTTTATGATGAAAAGAGAAAGTTGTGGAAAAATAAACCTCTAAAAAATTACCGTAATAATTTTTCATAGTTTAAGTAAATACACTGTAAATTAATTAGTTATTCTCTTTAAGAATAGTCTTTGTATGAAATTTTTTCATGATTACCAACATATTTTTTCCTCATACATGTATCCTCTTTGGAAGAGAAATGGGGAAGGATCGGAATTGTTTGTTTTAACTTTTAACTTTCATTTCTCTTTACACGTTGGGCCCTATCTATCCAGCCCAAGGCGCAGTTGAGAAGTTGATGGGCGGTTATTGCCTCCTGCATCTCCCAGTTGCTTCATGCACCCCCTTTTACTTTTTTGAATGACCAAACCAGAATATAAAATTATACGAAATGCACTCCTTTTTTAATTTCTGAAATAACGAAATTGAAAGGTAAAAAAAAAAATTACGGAGAAAATACAGAAAACAACTTGATCGGCAAAGTGGAAACGAGCGAAAATAATTGGCTGGCATGCGTTTGGCTTTGCATCACTGTATCACAAAAAAATCACAATTGTTTTCTAGAAAGTGGGGAACTCTTTGTCGTAGCTTTGAATTTATTAGACGCCTCTTTAGAATCTTTGTACTCCACCATCCTTTTTAATATCCCAAGTAAACATATAATTGAGCTTAGCGTTCACTGAATATATATATATATCTTCAAAAGCACGTAATTAACACCGAAGCCGTCTCCCTCAGCTCTTAACTCTTGTTCAAAGAGATTAGCATGCTTTCAAAACGGATAACTATCCTTATCAGACAGATTTTCCTTTGATATTAGCTTTCGGGAATTTCAATATATCGCCAATTATATGCAAATACGTACCTATTGAACAAAAAAAATACTATTATTTTGTAAATCACTTAATAGTTAATCACACTTTGAATTTTAGGATCCATTTCGTAGAGTGAAAAGAAAGTGAATTGAAATAAAAAATTTACATTAAAGTTGAATGTAAAGGTACGAGGCCTATATCATTTTACTGATTATTTCTCTCTTTTTTTAACTCTCCTTCTCCAAAAACGAGTGCAGCCTTAACATTTTTCGTAAGTTATATTCATTGTAAATATATGTAACCTTTGTCGTTTTCTGTTAAAACTCAAAATCCCGAGGGACACATTTTGCAACTCTAGAATCCTAGGTTCTAAGAAATTAATTGAATTATTCTCGAGTTTAATTTTGCGATGTCAATTTATATTGTTACGGTGTTAATCACAATGTTACAACAATGATATTTTCTATTGTTACTTATAGAGAGGAGAGTGAGAGAGTGATTATTAGAGAAAGAGAAATTTCTTTTTTTAGTATGTATCGTTGTTCTACCTCAAAGTGAGTGATCTATATTTATAAAGTAGCTAAGGCATCCTTTGATTTTAATTATGTCACGTGACATGAGTTGATATCCTTTTTTAGGTTTATTGTCTATTTCAGTGTGATATCATGGTATAAGATAAGATTTGTTTTTATTTTATTGGGATTAATATTCTCAAGCGGAAGTGTAACACCTGTAATAGTAATTACCCCCCAAGTCAGTCTTATTTTGAAAAAGTGATGTCGGCTTTTAATGTGTCGCAAGCTAACTAAAAAACCCCATTCCCCGTCCCCTCCAAGTTAGGATTTTGAAATGCAGATTGAAACCAATTATTGTGAGATGTGAAATATTATCATTTACCTCATAGGAACTTGCATCCATGAGATGTAAAAACATCCATTTCAATTACGTTTCAAAGCCCTAACTTAAATTTCCATAAATTCCTAAATATATTAGTATAAAACAAAACCACGTTTAAGAAGGACCAAACAAGCACTTAATAAAAGCATTACAGCTTCAACTTCAATGTTCGTTTTTTATTTTACTTTATATACTTAAGGTTTGTTTGATTTAGTTAAAGAGAGAAGGATGGATCGTGGATTTGATAGAAAACAATAAAAATATAAATCCTTTTATCATTTGGAATTGTCTAACAAAGGAAAAAACAGAATACACCTATGTGGGTCTCATTAAGGGACACCTTTCCTCCAAATTTGAATAAAAAGAGGAAAAAAGTTATTTTTTTATATATAAAGGCAAAATATCTTTATTCATATCATATCATATATATATTATTTCATTTTCTACTAACTAAAAAACTACACAACAGAAAAGAAAAAAAAATATCTTTTCTTTTATTTCATCTTACTTTTCTAAATCAAACATACTATTAACCAAAGTCATTGATACTAGTAAAAGAATTACAAATTGAAAACTTCAAAAATAATATTTAACCTCAAAATAACTAAAAGTAGCTTAAATTAAAGTAAAAGCAAACTAAGTACAAATAAAATATAGCTTTTTAACCCATTCAGTGTACGTACGTTTGATTTAGCTTATCTTAAAGTATTAAAGCATTTTTTTTAATTTCCATAAAAAAAAGAATATATATCTTTTTAAATTGAATTGTTGGTAAAGATGAAAATGAAGCAAAATTTGAAGATTATTAAGTGTTAGCAGCCAAACTTAGTGAATTCATTTTCCTCGTTTGTAATTGTAGGGACCCACGTATTAAAGCTGGCCAATGAAAGAAGGTTACGTTGCAGTGAGCCATTTTCTCCAGTGAGAATCTCACTCAGTGACTGAGACCAGTGTTCTACACATACGTACGACCTACACTGACACCACCTACTTACATGACTTGACTTCACACACTTGTTCACTGTTCAGTGTTCACACTTCACACACTCACTTCTTACAGATTCCCACACTCTCCCCTTCCTTTCTCTTTCTTTTGTTCCTTTCCCCAGCCAGGTCTTTCTTGGAAAAGAAAAGTCTTTGTGTTTGTGCAGGTACCTTCATGCTCCAATTAATTCCATCTCCCTTTGCTTCCTCTGTCATTTTCATCTATAATTTCGTATTAACGTACAGTGCACACACTCCTCTTCGGCTCTTCCTACCTTCAAAGCAAACTTCGATTTTTACATTCTTCAACTTTTAAGTAAATTAATTAACATTAACATTGCCCCTTACAAAACACGCTTAAGTACTAATAAGAAAGCTACATGTATACTATATAGGTCGTACTATATATTAGAATTAGATATACATATTTTATTTATTTGCTTAGGATATGGTCTAATTAAAAGCCTCATATGTTGTCCTAAAACTTACTTGCTTTGACCCCAGTAGTTGAGTTGAGGAAGTGATGGAAGCAGTTTATAGGTTGAAACCTCTTTTGGATGTGGTTAGAGTTGGGAACGCTACTACTTCTGAGATGCGTCTTGGATCAACGGCTAATTGTTACCTGCAGCTAGAAGCTCCTCAAGAGAATAATAATGTAACCGACTCATCATCAGATATGTCGGATCGGATAATCAAGATCCAGATCGCCAATCACCCTCTTTATCCAGATTTACTCTCTGCATATATTGAATGCCAAAAGGTCATACATAGCTACATACTTTATAGAATTAGTTTTCTTTGGCTAATTATATATATATATATATATGAACAATTGAATACCAAATGGTGGAAATTGTTTTGAAAGCTAAGGTTGGAGCACCGCCAGAACTGGCATGCCTTCTTGAAGAAATAGGCCGAGAAAGCCACCGCATGAATGCTCGCCGTGAGATAGGGGAGGGCCCTGAACTTGACCACTTCATGGTATGTATGTTTCTAAATTTCTCTTTTACTTTTTCGGCTACTTATATTTCGCTTTGTTTCCAAATAATAGCTAGAGAGATTGAAAGAAAATGGTGAATCGCAGTGACAGTTTATTTATTATTGTTAATTTACCGTAAAACAGTTAGATGGATATTTGCTTTTCTTTTTCCTAAATATAGATGTAGTTACATGTATGTGGATCATCTAGGAATTTTTGTGGTGTGTCTGAAAGAAGATTTGAATTGTTGTTGTTGTTGTTACCTGAAAGGAAACATTCTGCCAAGTTCTTCATAGATACAAGGAGGAGTTGTCCAGGTCCTTCAACGAAGCGACTTTGTTTTTGGGTGACATGGAATCACAACTCAGCAACCTTTGTAATGGAACACTAACAAAGTCATCGGATAACAACAACCGCTCCGGTACATACTCGATTTCACATTTATTCCTTCGTGGTGTATGCCTGCTATATACTATCAGTGACAACTGAAGTTAGTCTTTAGATGAAACTCAGCTTCTAAACACTAACAAGGAGCTAGCGCAGCTTTTTTCTCAATTACTTAATACTCTAATATATATTTTTTTGGTTATAGATTAATACTCTGATATATAAATTCTGGACATGACCCCATTACCTTTCTTTGTTATTACTTTTTCTTCTTCTGAAGTCTGACCATAGATGGCCCCTTTTTGTACGTTAAAGATAAGCAGATTCAGAAATATTTAATTTGAGCATCCACCCCCTCTCCTCTCCTATTAAATTTAAAAGTAATTCTATTTATATAATCTTTAAGCAGATGAATATCGATGTATTTTTCTTTTTCCAGCAATGAATATATTATATTAAATGCACCAGAGGGGCTAAAACTATTCCAAAAGTGTTTGAAAGGCGGCTAGCATGGCTATACAGCATTATCGGTAATTGATGTGATTGAAAGAGATAAAATAACAAAATTTAATTACTTATTTAACCTCTATACTTACACAATTTTTACATTTTACTTCATACACTTACAAGTAATTCGTTTTAGTTTATGCAGGCATTAATTAATTTTTAAATTATTTTAGTTTCTGTTGCCCAAAATTGTGGTGACCAAAATGGATTAGAAAACGTATATTATAGGGACTGACACGAGTTAAAAAGTATATGTGTAGCAATTAAAAAGATAATTTTTAAATATAGAGATTAAATCATAGTGAAAGTACAAGGATCAAATGAGTAATTTAATTAAGAGAAAAAATAATGATGTAAATTTTTTTATATAAATAGTACATTTGTTATTAAGTTTTGATTTGAGAAAAAAGTTTTAGACTAGTTTTATTTAAGACTTTACACAACCCATAGGCATCAATCTAAATAGATAATATCTTCTTAGTGAGACATTGATTTTGGTTCTGAAGATCTTAAGCTAGTGTTTCTTTCATTTAAGATTGGATATTTAAGAAGGTAGGGAAAATTGCTAAAACAGTCTTCATGCATGAAAAGATTTTAGATTAAGAGACAAGATATCTTGGGGCTTAATTGAAAGTGTTAAAAAAAAGTAAAAAGTAAGAAACAATATGAAGGGTTGTAATGCCTACACGACACGAGTGCTATAATGTTAGAAATTGGATAAGGTATTGGAAGGTTGAAAATGAGATGAGAAAAGTTGTGAATTGGATACGATAGTTTTTGTGGTATTTTACCGAGATCTAGAAGAAACAACGGAAAATGCAAGATACATAAGCTGACAAAAAAAAACCTGTAATGTGAAAGGATTCGAAATTCAAGAAGACAAACAAAATGTAGCTTACTATAGTAGAATTCAATTTGGAGAGTTATAAGAAACCCTTAAGTTCGAGGTTTATAAGACATGTATGATGGAGTATCTATTAATTTGAGAATTCTAAGCGCAAACAATAAAGACTTTTCTACAAGGGTATATATTTTTGTGTTACTTAGGGCTGAACCATAGATAGTATTAGATCTGTTTCCTTGGGATATAAAAAAAATTTATAAATGCATGCTGTTTGCCTATAATAGAATTCTGATTGAGGAAAGAAGGCAAGAAGTTAACTCCAAACTTGAGAGTTTTGGACACAAACATTGAATCAAAGGATTTTTATTTACTTAAGTAGGAATAAATGAAGTATATATGCATTGCAAAGAAAATGATAAAGAAGTTATTTAAGATGTCACTTAAGTTGGGTGATGAAAATGGAAAACAACATTAATGATTTGTTGTTATTGCAAAGTATTTACTAAGTTCAAAGAAAAGTTAATTTTATCATACCACAAATAGAATATCACCAACTATATGTTATAAGGTAGTAAACTTGGGCTTTGAAGGGACCAATATATGAAAAAGTAGTAGTAAAAAAATGAATATACTAAAATGGATATATGACTAAACGTAATAGGACAAAATACAAAATAGTTGTATATGAGAAAATATTGATGCGATGCTTGTCAAAGAAAAGATATAGGAAATCTATTAAAGTGGTTAGATGTAAAAAAGATTACTAGTTAGATATATTAACAAGAAGAGTATATTACATGGTTGTTAGTCTCTTGAAAAGTAAAAGAATACCAAGAGTATTATCAAAAGGAACCTTATGGTGTGATCTATAAGATTGAGTTCATTATAAAAATATAGTACACAAATTGATTCTAATTTAATTATAAGAAAAACTTAATTCATTTTATTTTGTCATAAGTATTTATATAGTAGTTTATCCAATACTGGATCCAAGGGTATTATATGATAAATTAGGTGTGAAAATAAGTACATTAAATATTCTCTCTCTATATCTATCTATGGATTGATATATAATGAAGTAGTAGGTGTCCATGAAAAGAGAAACGGCATTTTGCTTTCTGTGAACTCCTTTTAGGGTAACTTAGTCGAGTTGTATCAACATATATAGATCCCTATAGTTAAAAACACATATTGAGAACCATCTTAGTCCAATATTGTCATGACGCTATGAGGAAGTAACAAAAAGGGGGGGGAAATGTCAAAGCCTAACTTAATTAGCATGTAATAATAATAGGGTTTATAATTTCCCTGTATACGATAGTTACTACAGCTAAACTTTTAGACGTACATGATCATCTCTTTCACCTCAAGCCTTGCCTTTACTTCAACAATATGTTCTCTTCTGAACTACACACCATCCCTGTACTTGAGTTGAGGGAAATAGCAAATTTGTCTGTATATGTATGAAATTTCCCTCCAATTAATTAAGCTCCTTAATAATTAAAAAAAAATCTTGGAGCATATACACTATTCTCGACAAATACTTCGTACTTGTATGTTATGTATGTGTTGTGAATCAGTGGAAATCTAATTTTGTGTTAGCATCCTTTTTGGCATATATATTGAGTTTCCTTTTGTTTTGTATTTTTGTCAGATGAGGTAGCTAGTGGGGCATCAGAAGAGGAATTAAGTTGTGGGAAGATGAATGCATTTGAAGATAATGTATCCTCTGTAACTTGTCCAAGTGATCAAAGGCTTAAAGAGATGCTCCTTCGCAAATACAGTGGCCATTTTAGCTGTTTGAGAAAGGAATTTCTAAAACGAAGAAAAAAGGGTAAGCTACCAAAGGATGCAAGGATAGCCCTCATGGGCTGGTGGAACACCCATCATAGATGGCCTTATCCTACGGTAATTGCATTTAATATCATGCATAAAGCACACTAATGTAACATATTTATTTATGTCTAAACGAAAATTATGTTCCTCTTTACCTTCAATTAGTCCAGATTAATTTGTGTGCGTGAGCAAATTATTGATCTTCATTTAGGGTATTTTCCCCCTTTTTATCATACATTAGGACTTATGGTTGTGTGGTACGATGGGCTCAACTATGCTTGCTACAGAAAATGGGGATGAAATGAAATGATGAGTTTGGGGACATGGTGTTGGAGAATTTGATAGGAGCCTCTTCAGTACTTTTTCATCTGAACCATGTCTTTATGTTTACTTACGTTTACCTACCTAACTACAAGATGCCTAAAATTTTGTCTACCGGTCGTGTGCACTTGCAAAGTCACTACTCACTAGTCTATAATTGAGCAAGCATAGGTACTATTTTAAATAAGAGAAACAATAGTACTTAACCTAATAAGTGTAATTACTTATTTGATCCCTATATATCTTTATGATCTTTATGTTATAGGTCTTAGACTTAGAAATACTCGCTTTAGTTCTTATATATAAATTTTAACTCATTTTATAGTTCCTACGCATACACTTTTTAATCTAGCTTAGTCTCGACAATTTTGGAAGACAAGCATTAAAACAAATGAAAAAGTATATGTATAAAGATTAAAATGAGTAGTTTTATGTATAGGAACTAAAATGTCAAGATTGTACATGTATAGAAACCAAATAAATGATGTCTACAGCAATGTCTTTTGAAATACTGTTTTTAACATTTTTATAGTTGTTTGAATGAATTTCTTGTGGTTATAAGGAATAGGAATCGCATGATTTAATTGGTGATTCTCACAAATTGCACTCTATAACAAAGGCTAGGTAATTAGCATTTCTCTTTAAGCAAAAGACCGAGCCTATTTGTTATCAATGATACAGGAGGAGGAGAAAGTGAAGTTATCAGAAATTACTGGTCTGGATCAAAAGCAGATCAATAATTGGTTCATCAATCAGAGAAAACGGCATTGGAAACCTACCGAGGACATGCGATTTGCCGTTATGGACGGATTAAGTGGCGGTGGTGGTGGCATAGGAGGACCTATGTTGTTTTAGCTCTGGAAGTGCTCCTCAACGATCTGAACTTGTACCCTTTGCAATTGCAGGAGTAATGTATATGCATTGCATTCCCTGTTACACGATATACTAAATTTTGGAGACTGAACTGTTGTTTGCTAAGCACGTTTGGCTAATATACTTGTCAAAGTTGTAGTTATGGTAGTGTAATGCGTCATTGTTGTGCAGTATTCCTGAATCTTTGATTATATTATAACAATGTCGTGCTGAAGAAAGATAGAAAAAAGGAAAGAAAAGAATGGATCTTCTTCTAGATAGCTGCTCTTTCATTTTCGCAAAAATTATTACTGAGCTTAGTGATTATTAATTCTTGGGGTATAAATGATTTTACATACAGTACAGTAATGCTACTCTTGATTAAAGTTGGGTAGGGTCTTGGCTACAGTTTACAATGTAACATGAAGCACTAACACAGTAATCTGGCTTAGGCTACCTTCCTAATAAATAAATAAAAACACTAACACAGCTAAAACATAACACGGTAACGGAACGGATCATTTATACTGATAACAAGATCATAAGTATTTTATGGAGATCTTCTTACCTTGACATTTTAAAATTAGAGGAACTACAAATAGAAGAAATTTTTTAGAAGGATTAATTTTACTTTTTTTTGGAATTTTAGAGCAATCAAAAATATATTTTATTTTTATAATTTTTTTATCAATAAATATTAGTTATCAATTTTTATAAGTGGAGGGACTTAAATTACAGCATCTTTCGGTTTATTCTCTTTTTACCAACAAATTAATCTTATAATTCTTGTTTGGTAATTTTTATTCATGTACCTCCAAATGAATTGAAATGAAGGGAAAGGAACCAAATATTGATCATGTTTCTGCTTGAGGCACTGCTGATTTTGCTACAGTTTCTTCGCCTTTTATAAAATCGAGTTGAGTTTGGAGCATTCTTTGCTGCAAAAAATTGTTAACTAATTGTATAAAGATACCAATGATCATATAGGACAGATGACTACAAGTTTTTTTACACTCAAAGAAAATTTCATTTGACAACACGATCCAATTGCTTGCCACGGGTGTCAAATTAATTTCGCTTTTTTTTTTTTTGTCATCTTCCTCAACTCACTTTTCCAACTCAAAATCTCAACTTCTCATTTTTTTGGGCCACCCTCCTTCTTCCTTTCTCACCCCCATTTTTTTTCCAGCTACTCTTTGCCTCACTCTTCCATCTCAAAACTCCACTCCCCCATTTTTTTTCAGCCACCTTTCTCTATCCCACACCCCTATCTTAAAATCTCAACCCCTCTTCTTTTCTTTTCTGGTCATCCTCATTTTTTCCACTCCCCATCCCCATCTCAAAACTCCAACCTACAATTCTTTTTGTCTCCCTTCTTTGTCCTATTTTTCCATTTAAAAAACTAAGTTCCCATTGATGATTTGAAAATTTTATTTCTTCAATGGTTGCTGTTTATTTATGATTTTTCTTGCTATTTAGATGTTTGAACACCTTTTGCTAGATTTATATGGTCTTAAAAGTGCTAATGGTGATTTAAATATGGTCTTGAACAAAAAGGAAAAAACTATTTGTTGGTTGTTTTTGGATGGGCTTCGGAGTTCGGCCCTTTAGTTTAGAAGGGACATGGGATGCAAAAATAGAAAAAGGATTTCTTTTTATAAAAAAAAACAAGTAACAGATTTATAACAAAGTAACAAGTTTTTTTTTTCAATACTATTGTTTTATTAAAATTGATTTTTATTGTAAACAAATGAAAAGATGAAAAAAATTGAGTGGGATGGGTTGTAGGATAGGTATGGGCTTTCGGCCCTGTAGGTTGAAGAAGAGAAGAAGGGAACATGTTTTATAATATTATTACTATTTATTATTATTATTATTTAATTAAATTTTTATATATAATTAGAAGAAAAAGTGAACGGACGATTAAATGTAAAAAAAAAAAGGGCTTAGGCCATGTTAGATCTAACTAGGAGGTTTTTTTTTCAAAAAAAAAGATTACTTTTTTTAAAAAAAATAATTTAGTAAATACAAAAAGTTTGAAAGGATATGGTCTTTCGGCCCTTTACAAAAGAAAAATTCCTGTTTTTTTATTATATTTTATAATACTAACTTTAATTAAATATTTTAAGAACAATATGTAATAAAATAAAATATTTTATAAAATTATTCATATCTATATTTTTAAATTATAAAAATAATAGTCATTATATATATAATTAGAATAATAGATATATAATTAATGGTTTTGCAAAAGAAAGAAGACGACTTCTTGTTGGAAAGAGAAAAAGATATTTCAGATTATTTGTGTTTTTTTAAAATAATTAAATTACATAGTTACCCTTTAAAAAAAATTCTAATAAAAAAGGTGTTAGATATTAATATACACTTTTTATTTTTTAAATGAATTTATGTTAACAAATCATATATATATATATATATATATATATATATATATAT
>CM023959.1:33230408-33252397 GCA_013407115.1 Glycine latifolia | reverse complement strand
ATATATATATATATATATTACATGAAGAATTATTCTATTTTAAATGGTGTCTATTTAATGGCTAGTCATATCATTTCACACGGTATCTAATAAGAGTCACTTTTTATTTTAATTTGTTTCTTTCATGAATGCCTACATCATTTCAAATTTTTTCTACATATGTAAGAACTTATTCTTTGATTTACACGTTTATAACCAATTTGCATAAAATATTATATATCTATTAGAGTGAATCCACACAGCTCTTTAAATGGAACAAAGAAAACAACACATCAAATTGAATGATTTTTTTTTTTTGGTTACAAAATTGAATGAACGAATACATGCAACTTTTCATTTTAAATAAAACAAAGTAGCTCTTTTAATTTAAATGAAACTATACAATTTTTCGTGTTTTGAAAATATTTCACATATTGACACAACCTTGTCATGTCAAAGGTTGACTATATATATGTGAAGTAATGAAACATTTACAATAACTTCAAAACTTATATCTGAATCACACATCTAACTAATATCTGGAAGCCCTGAGAGGTACATACGTGTTCTTGAAGCATTGACATAAAACATTGCCATCATCTGCAGGCTTGCTTTTTTGTTAAAAAGGGGCCAACAACTGAGAAAATATCATCAAGATTCACCTTTGAAGTATGCCCATATCGACAACAATACGACCATAGGGTCGTCTATTCTAATTCTACTATTTAATAGACCAAACAGATAAAAGGAACCAGTTACAAAAATAATAACTTTCATAATTGGCTTCTGATAAACTCAAAAGGCATACATGATTAGTACCCAAGAAAAGTTCGGTCTTTCCAACTATGCGGATATCGATCTATTTATTCTTCGTCAATTTTCCTTTTAATTAACGTTGACATCATATAGTATTGGACTAACAGAATGAATTTAGCAATCTACGAGATTATAAATTCAAATTGCAATCCCCCAGCATAAAAAAAAAAATTGCAATCCCCCACCCCAACGTACCCCACCCAAAGAAAGAAAAAACATTAATTCGTATCTTAATTATGGAATATATATATATATATATATATATATATATATATATATATATATGCCTCGTTAATTAATGATCAGGTACAGTGATTAAAGATATATATGCTTATATATCGTTTCCTCTCTTAGTTTTTCTCATGTCAAAGTGGTATCTGAAAATGTCATCATCAGCATATATAAGTACTACACCAAAGACAAACGTTGATTGATCAAGTACAGGAAAAAAGGCAGATAAGTAGGCATCCTTTAAAAGCAAAGTAATCTTTGATTTGATAGGCAATGTCTGCTAATATGCAAGAGAGGATTGGAGGACTTTCTCTTTTTGAATGATTACGATTTAGTGGATAATTTAGTAAAAGCGCAACGAAGGCAGCTAGCTCTGTGATATTCAAAAGAGGAAAAATTAGTTAAGAATCTTGTATAATTATTAAGCACTTGTTTGGTTTAAAGTTAAAAAACCAATTTACAAAGTACACGAATAAGTTGGTGTACATTTGTTCCAATTTAGTAGTTTGAAGCTTGAACCTTGAAAATATAGTTGCATTAAATACCGAAAATAGAAGTTTTGTTTTATAGTAATTATTCAGTGGAAACAAAATTGTCTCTCATTCAAAAAATTCTGTGGTCTTAAAAAAAATACTTTCAAATAAAAACACACATTCTAATATAAACATATGATTCAGATTAATTTACACATACATTTCAATCACATTCAATGATTCAAAACTAATTCGACTAACCTTTAAATTTAACCCAAACCAAGGAAAAGTTGCTGTTGCTATTCCATGACCATCCTTTTAATGTGATTCAGATATATTAATTTAAATATGCATTTCAATCTCATTTTTGGATTCAAAATTAACTCAACCAAACTTTAAATCAAAGTAACTCTAAGCTGCTCTTGTTGCAATTCCATGACCATATCCTTTTATGTCAATCACGACGTTACATATGCATAGTAGCTATAGCTTACTTAACGAGAACAATGAATTGAACATTAGTACTGAAAAGAAGTGCACAGGAAAGTGAGGAAAAACAGTAAAAAACATAGCATGCATGCCGCTATGACAATTGCTTGGGGAAGATACGATCTACAACACATAATCTCTTTTCATATTTATTGCAAATTTAAGAAGAACATAGTGTAAAACACTTAAGCTTTGCTCGATGTGATACAAACAGTCGAACACAAATAAGTGGAAATATTATGTAAACTACATAATAAGTTGCTACCGCACATGACCCCAATAATAATCTCCCATCTAAAGCATGAGACGGAGTAGAGATAGATAAAAACAAAAGCAATAACTCACAAGAGTTGCTCCTCAACGGCCAATTCCTCAATCATGTTCCCATGGTTGAGTGGGTTGAAGGCTTTTTGAATCTCGGAACACTTGTTAGGTAGGATCATAGAGCCAACAAGGCCTTGCTCAAGAGAGTGATATAATTTACGTGCTATGACAACCGAGTTGATGACCTCATCGGAGGGGTGGAACACAGAGAGAACCTCAAAGCCTCGAAGATCACAAGGCTCAACCACAGGGTAGAGAAAAGCCCTTGCCCCATGAGCACTCCTCAGCATAAGAAGTGCCCCAGGGTTCATGTGCTTGCCCAAGTGATCAATGATTCGGTTCTTCCCCTCCTTGTCCATGCCCACAAGTGCTGCCAAGTAAACAACCTCGTACTCCTTCAAAGCGTTCGACACTTCCAATATGTCGTTGGTGTGGAAAAACATGCGCTTGGATAAGTCAGGGTCAGAGGAAACCAAGCGCATAGCGTTGAAATTGGCTAAAGGGTCCATGTCATAGTTGTGGAAAGTGGTGGAAGGTAAGTGGTTCGATGCCAACACAATTGAGGTAAGAGGAAGGGGCCCCGAACCCACGAAGGCAACTTTGGTGGGAACATGGGTGCAGTGTTGGCTAAGGATAGTGAACTCGAGGTGACCAAGTTTGAGGTAGTTAGAATAATAGGGGAAAATATTAAGGTGGTTAAGGGGGTTGTCGTATGAGCCTAGGATGGTTGAGTAGTGGCTCTCTAAGTGTCCCTCGGCTTCACCGCATAGTGTTATAAGGTGGGATCGAATGTCTTGAACGGTTTTGTTTAGCTTTGTGACATCGATTGGGCTTGGGGGTATGCATGTCAGGACTAGTTTGGTGAACAGCATGTCGACATTCTTGCAAGGTTTGAGACTCTCGAGGCTTGAGATTTGTTTATAGAGCTCGCACACTTTTTCTATCAACAACTCTTCCTCGCAAACCATGTCTGACACTATGAATTTTATTACTGATATGGTATGGCCAGAGACTCCGTCTCAAGAAAAGAAATAGATAGCACACACTTTGCAATGCCCAAAGGAATCGAAGGTTATCAATATTTAAGCCCAACTGTGGGGTCCACTCACTTCAGGCTTTGGAATTGCCTTTTTTTTATTTTATTGTATTTTTCGAATCCTGTTATGCGGCCAAATATATGTTGCTCTATGATTTTTCTTAACATCATCATTGAGAGTTTATAGGTCTTATAAACACGAGTTCATAAATTTATAAAATATTGATAATGTAATTTATTTGGTGGTAAAAATGAATATATTAAAAAAAAGTGTGAACATTAAAACTATCTAGATTGTAACCTAGTTTTTTACTAACTAAGAATTACTTGCTAGACTCGATCTCCGACAAATTACGTAATATTTTATAATTGTTTTTAACAGTTGTATTATTTATACAACAAATTATATAATAATATTTTTTTTCTATCTCTCATCGCCATATCACTCATCACATTTTATACTTTTCTTTTTTCTTTTATTGTTGTAAAATTTGTTAAACATATAAGATTTTTCTATCTTTAACCGATAACAGAGAGATGAATGTATTACAGTATTATGAAGCACCAAAAATTGAAACAAGTTCTAACGATACACGCGCACGCACTCAATATCATATGATGAAACACCTATTATGTATATTTAAAAAATACGCCAGTGCCGCAACAACTTATATTATGTTTCCTACTACATAAATTAAGAGGATATGCAAAAATACAATGTATAGTGAAAAATACAATGTACGTTCTAAACTAGAATTTGAGAGAAACCCTATACTTCATAAGTTGTAAGTACACAGAAAATGTTGATTTGAGAGAAAATTAACCTTAAGTATATAAAAAAGGAAAATAGAAACAACATACTATTGTATTTAGTCATTTCAAATCTCAAACGCTCCATGTCCAGAAAATAAAGAAGACAATGAAATAGGTTTAGAATGATCAATAAAGTTGTTTTGTTGTATAGTGGCATCAACCAGGATCACCTAAGACCTCATTCATATTATCCAACTCCTCTATCACTATTAGACCAATCTTAGTAACATTCTAGAATTCAATAAGCAATTTTTTTTTCAAATCACTCCTAATTTTGTTTTATTTCAGCATGCAATAAGTATAGGCTGTAAACTCGAAAATTCAGCAGTAAATTAATTAAACTATTGAGATGCAAGAATATACCCTTCATCAATTACTTACAAAAAGGGAACACATTATCATGATGATTTGCATGTTGCCGCTCATGCCTACTCAACATTTGTTTTAAGGAAAACACATATGATCTATATATGTACTTACCAATTTTTTTTTAGTGTACGTAAGAAACTTGAGTTTTAAAGTTGAATAATTTTAATTAAATTTAAGATTTTAAGAGTAAATATATAATTTATTATGTAATCCTTTTCACAATTTAGTCATTTCTCATGAGAAATGAGATGTAAACAGTTTAGTTACTCACTATTAATAAATAATAGATACTCTTATATGTATGTAAAAGTATGGGTATGGGGCTACAGTTCCGAAATTTGACTCAACCTTTAATTCCGAAATGTTTTTGGTTTCACACTGTCACAGTTGCATTGCTTTTTGGTTAACTCACTATAAGGAGTCGAGCCCCGAATCAAAAGTTTGAGTAGGTTGTCATTTTCATTATAAACATGAAAATACCACTGTACATTAGTTAACTTAATAGAAGTCAAAATTTAAAATAAATTACAATGTCATTACACTTTTAAGATACATTTCTTTCATTTTATGATACATACATACATATATATATATATATATATATATATATATATATATATATATATATGATGCATATATGTCATAATTAAATATTTGCTAACCGTGTCAGTCTACAGCTCACATTAATTTCATATCAAGACTCAATATACAGGTCTATGTTTGTAATCCTCATTGGCATTTCTGATGCCTCGTTAATTTATTAATGCATAAAAAATGTTAAATATTAGGATTGCTTTTAGTTATTATAACATTTACCGAATAGAAATTAAACCTTTTTTTTTGGTGTACAACAGAAATTAAATTGTTAGTATATAGTATAAATTTATACTAAAACTTAATGTACTGATATTATTATTTTTTTATGCCAACAAATTCTTAATGTAATATTTGGTGTATATATATATATATATATATATATATATATATATATATATATATAAACACAAGCGCGCACACATGCATATATATTAAATTTTAAAAAATGATAGGCTTTATATGCAAAGAAAAAAAATCAGATCACAAAGTCTAGTTTTCCCCCGCACCAATTTGCTGTTGTATATATAGCTTAAGATTCCATGCATGTGAAGCCGATTCTATAATTTGATGATGTGATTATTATGAACTGAGTACGTAATTAAAACGATCTACTAGTTTTAATTGAGCCGTACACTATTTATTCATCAACCCTATATAAAACTTAGAAGTCAGGAAGGTTATTAATCCTTGAAGATAGGAAAAATACGACCCAAAAAGTCCTTGACCTAAACTGGGAGACTTCTTCAAATATATCTACAATCAACGTAAAGGATTTCCTTTACAAGATAGGGTGATTTCCTATATACAGGAGTTCAAAAATTCGTATGCTAGCTAACCATTTGGAGTTAAAAATCGTCTTGGTTGATATGGTTTTTAGTTTTAACAAAAACTTTAAAAAAAATGGTATATATAGACTATATAAGCTTATAAAAAATGTATAAAATTATAAAGACTTTATATTGGCAGTAAGATACAACTAACAGGTAATTTTGTTAATGTAAAAATTGATATATATTATCAGAACACCAATGCATGCATCATATACACTGTTAATGTAAATTCATAATATTCATACTAATAATTTGTTTTCGTTTGAGTAAAAAATATATTGAATGATAATATTAACATATAACACTTTTTAGTTTGATAACTTTAAGCCTTTAAATTTCTGGCCTTTTCAGTTTGTCTCTTTGTATTGTTGAAATATGATAAAAATATAATTAAATAGTTTAATATTATTTGGTTTTAGTTGTTATATAGTTGAATATATATTATAATAGTTAATGAAATGTTGAGAATGATAATTATAACTAACTATCAATTATGTGTTAAACGGTATAAAAAGAATGATGGTGTAATATTCTAATGATGCATAATTGTCATTTTATCTTTTCTTTTCAAGAACTAAATGTATATCTGTCTTCTTTCTTAAAAAATAGATTGCTTATCGTCTCCTTCTATTTGTTCTAACATATATCCTAAACCGAACTTTGTGTCTTCTTTCATTTGTTCGAGTCACGCGTGCTTGACATTTTTTATTATCATTGTTCAAATTTTCTTTTACTTGGTCACTAGATTTTATCATGTGTTTGGATAGATAATTTGATTCAACATTGATTTAATAAACTCTTATAAATGAGATAGATAATTTGATTGAACATTGATTTAATAGACTATTATAAATGAGAGCTTATTTATTAACTTTAATTATTATAAAGTTTATTGAAATAATTTCAAAATAAATTTATAAAACCATTACAAATAACTTTTATAAGATAAAAAAAATCTTATAAATACTCCTTAGGTTTAGTTGGCTCATCCCTTCAGCCTTGTAATGAGTAACCCTGCCTTAAGCTGGATGCCATTACAAAATAAATGAATAATCTTAAAAGCACCTATCGAACATTTTGATATATATTCTAATTTCATTACGTTTTTTTTTCATTTCTGGTCAATTTTTTCCCACTGCTACAGAATTTGTCTTTACAAAAGCTGTAAGGACACAGTATGGGCACGAATAACAAACAATATGTGAATCTGATCATGTTGACATTCAACATATCATGCAAAGATATTAATATATTAATTTATCGTAATCTTGATTCGTTTCTCTTTTCCCCCTCCATTTGAATGGTGCGAATGAGACGTTTTCATTCCCTTTATTTCGTGCAAGCAATTTTTATTAGACGCTTTGCCTTGTACGGTTGAAAATTTATCTCATATTGCCTTCCTTACACGAAATAAACAAATGAGATTTTCTTTTCTTTTTTACTAAAACAAAGAATGAAGAAGCATTTTTTAATCAAATAATTAAAATCCACCTACTAAGTTATTGGAAAAATAATAATAACATAATTGACGTCGTGGTAATTTTTCTTTTATGTATATAGATTCCATCTTCCATGTCCACCAGCTACAACACTGTTCATCATGGCTTGATACATGATGTGTAATTACTAATTAGTCATCATGCATCATCCTTATATTCTTCCGAAAACCATCCATGATCGAGTTTTTGGGACCTCTGGCTCTTAAGAAATTGAAAGCTGGACTCACTGTGAGGGAAGTGGCTCCTAAGATATAGACATCAGATTTAGATGTCTGGGGTGGGAATAGAGTTTGGGAATGTGCATCAATTAGAGATATGAACAGAAAAAGCTACTTTTGTTCACCTTTTTTATTATTAATATTATTATTATTATTATTATATATTTTTTTATATATTTTATTTTATGGGCTGCCAAATTGGCCACTTTCCACTATCAGATACCAGTAACGCTGTAACAGCACCAAATGCGGTTACTCGACGCTGAAACTAAAGGAGAATAGTGCAAAGGCACTTTTGCACGAGGTGGGGCAGAACATCAAAGAAAATGAAAGCTACAAGAGGGTGTTGTTAAAAAATTATAATTAACTAAACATTAAACACTCGTATCTTTGTATTTTTTTAATATATAACACAAACAGTTTTTTTTAACATGTTATTGGTTATAAATATTTATTAATTTTATTAATGATTAATCTTTTCACCAAAAAGATTTAACTAATCATTTTTAGGAGATTCTTCCTTCTAATCACTTTTTTTCAGCTACAAAATTTAAATGCAAGATTTTACTTTTAAGAAAACATATTTCAATATCACTCAAATTAATGATTTGTTGGTTAATTAACAAAAATAATTTTTATAAATTAAGAATATTTAATATGTTATAATAATTTGATACTTTTTAAAAAAGATTGAAAAATATTTTTTAGAAATTAAAAAATGAAAAGAAAGAAAAAAAATCATAAAATTCCTTCTTTTTTTAGTCTATCTAAACTAACCCATCCTAAAACATAAATATTAATTATTCTTGTTCCATTTGACTGTGGTTCCTGACTTCACCTAGCTAGCTTTCGGTTGTGCTTGTGCCATTCCAATTCTATTGCTTTAGTAAGACAAAGATTGTGGCATGCATGTTGGTTGGCCATGAATGAAGTCAAATATACTTTGATAGTTTATATTATGTAGACAGATGCGTGGCAACCACACGATGGCGTGTGCCAAACGGAGCCACGTTTCCTGAGAATGATGCCCTGGCATCATACTGATTCATTCACATTCGTTTCAAGAATTAGTTACGCAACCTCAAATGACACGTAACCACGACATTTTTTCATTGATTTGTCTCAAGGACTAACCAAAGTAACACGTAGCGGTTACCAAGTTCAGTCTTGTGAAATGAATTAGGTTATGTTTGGTTCCGTTTGCATTTCTCAATGTAGAAATGGAGAATGAAGTAACGTGAGCGTTGGGTTGAGTTAAAGTTGGTTCAGTTGGATGAAATCATGAAACTCAAAATAAACACACACTTAATTTCTCATCGATCATATAATAAACTAAAAGAAGATATAAAGTTGATTCAACAATCGAAGAAAAATGAAAGAAGAAGGATGATGTAGAAATGGTGAATTCAAATCTCTAAATTTCACATTTCAAATAAAACTAACAAATTATCATTTACTTATAAAAAAACTAAATAAGTTACAATTGTCTTATTAGAGGTAGGATTGTTGTAGGAAGAAAAAATGATACGTAACGACGACAATTAGCAGCAATCTTGTAATTAACGTTGTAACTCTATAGTCAAAGACTTACTTCTATGCTAATAGGGACAGCAATTTTCCTAAGGTTTGAATATTTTGCATCTATGAACGCATTAACGTGCAGGCGCTGTACACAGTGTTGACCATTTTCATGCACGTTGGATGAAGGAGGGGCAGATGAACTTAGCTTAAAACTGTAGGGATTAGTTTTTTAAGGGCATTCAACCCTATTTCCAACCACTTATTTTTATACTTTTATATTTTGTTAGCAACTTCTTTTCTGGTCTCTTTATTTTTTGTTTTATTTTGGTTGGCGTTTTGCAACATTAATGTTTTTGAATTTTAATATTTTTTCCAATTACACCCTTAACAATTAATTAATGTATATTTTTGGAGAAAGTAATTTTTTTGTCATTGAGAAATAAGCGGAGAAATTAATTAATATAAGAGATAATAAGTATTGTATAATAAAAAATAAGTCAACAATATTCATTACGAAATTGTATTTTTTAGCTCTTAATTTTTTGGTACCATGAATGTTAAAAATTAAGTCTCTTTTCTCTCACTATAATGTTACAGTGTTGTATTCTTTTTATTTAATTTATATAAATTTTGTTTTTATATTATGTGTCCAATTATCATGATTATTTTAATTGTTGGTCGCTAATTTAATATATTAATTTTAAACTTATAATTCAATTTCAGGTTTTGACCCCTCAAAGCAAATGCTTGGTCTCTACCTCTATTATTTATGATAGTCAAAACATCACAATTTTAAATTAAAACTTACATATTTATATTCTTTATTAATATGTTAAATTTTAATTTCAATTCTTTTATAATTTGAGTTTTAGTTTATATTAATTATCTTGTTAACTAAAAACAAACATGTCTATTATTACTTATGAATATAACCATTAGAAGAAGTGGAAAAAACTAACAGTCAAAGGAATAATTTTTTTGAATTACATGTCATATTTTAATTTGAATAATAACATATATAAAATGAAACAATAATTTTAATCTATTTATGAAAACAATGTAAAATAATAGTTTTTTTACTTACCTATATACTTTTAAAAAAAATGGATTCCTTCTGGTCATGTGCACCAGGCCATCGCCCCCTCCAATCAAGACCCAGGGTCGGCTTTGAGTTTTTGGTTTTTTTTTTTTTTTGTTTATTGGTTATTTTTGTGTTAATTTATTGGATCATAAATAAAGACACAATCATGAGTTTGATTATTTTGTCATGATGAACATCACTTGTGTATGCATTATTGATTCTTTTGCAGAGGTAAATTTTCTTTCACAACTTAAATAGTTAGTTTTGTCTGATTAATATTTTTTAATCATGTGTTATAGTTTTTAAAATGTATGGTTTTGAAATTGCAAAAATTTGACAATCTAGATTCCTTTTCTACATAGGACATTACTTTGAGTCTTTTGAGGCATTATTTACCTAGTTACTTCATTCATAACCACTACCACCTCCCCCTAATTATAATGTTTTAGATATTTAATTTTTATTGATTACTTAAACTATCACGGTACATACATATATAAATGTGGCAATTAATGTACGTATATATAATTCTATGAATTGATTATTTAGATTGCGAAAGTAGTTTTCTATGAATTGATTTTGTCAATTGCAAACTGACTATGACAACATATATCGATATGTATAAAATAGTATATGTTGTAAATGTGTAGCAAGTGATTTTAATTATGTGATTTGTCAAAGTGTAGTAATGTGATCTTGTAATTATGTTTGAATAGGCCACAAGCTGACAAAAAGAGTTTCTAAAATGGTTTCAAAATTGTTTTAAAAAGTACCTATTTTCTATCAACCAAATCTACATCCCCAAAACTAATCTAAAAATTCGAAATCAATCGACATTAAAAGTCTTCTTTTATATATAAGTATTATTGACAAGTATTTTTAAAAGGGATTGCTAACGTACATTTTTCCTTTGTCTTCGCTAATTGTTTATGGTTTTTGACTTTTTTTTATCAGTTATGGTTCTAAAATAATGTGAATGTAATTTGGTAAAACAAAGAGAGAGAGAGAGAGAAAAAACCATTTTAAAAAGTTACCAAATCCAACCATTATTTTTAGTTACCCATAATATTTTTCTTAAAAAATAACTTTGTTCAAGATATCGTCAAATGTTAAATATAAACACATCTCAACAGAAATTTAAATCGCCATGTTATATAAGAAACATGTCCCTTTTACTATACTCAACTCGTTTCTCTAGTCAAATCCTACCCATCAATCATAATCATCACATAACAATTTTTTTCTCTCCAATATAATTGTATCTTACTATTATTCAAGAGTATGGAACGATGTAATTAAGTTCTGTTACATATAAATATTATCATTTCCTTAACATGTTAATTGAAAAATGACTTACCAACAAGAATCCCTATATTTGAATTTAAGAAATGTAATGATGGAAGGTTGACCAAGAAGAGAAAAGGAGAAGCAATGACATATAACATGTAGAAAAGAAAATCTGTGAAGTGAAATATGCATTATATGTTTGAAAATTAATTAAGAAGGAAAAAACATGTTTTATACCTTTTTTTAAAATGAATTAAGCATGTCTTTTATATATAACACCTGAGCCGAAAAGTTGAAGAAAATCCAATTTATAAACACTATTGTAAAATTACATATATAATCAATCAACAACACTTTTAATCTAAGTTAATTGGGATCAATGGTAGATGAACCCAATGATAAATCAAAAATAAAATAAAGAAAGAGAAAGGGAGAAAGAGAAAAAAAAAGTGAAAATAAGACAAGAGAGAGAAAGAAAAAGAACCAAAAAAGGGAATGACTGAAACATAGAACTATTAATGAGTTTACTCCTCTAGCAAGCTTATAACTTTTCTCCACTCCATCCTAAGACATACTGTCTGTCAATCTATATCTCACTACATTAGATCTTGTTTAACTGTCTTTCCCCAGGTAAGTTTCAATCGACCTTTATCTCTCTTTGTGTCAAGCTCTTGGTAACAAACTCTTGTTCTTACAGGAACATCTAGTGGTCGTCTCATAAAGTGCCAAAACCACCTCAATTTATGCTCCATCATCTTTTCACACACCGGTACCACTGCTACATTTCGTTGAATGTCCTCATTTCTTATTTTATTCATCTTCGTATAACCATACATTCACCTTAACATCCTCATTGTTGCTACCCTTATTTTATGCTCATGTTGTCTATGTGTTGGTCAACATTCCGCTCCATATAACATTACCGGTCTTACAGCTGTTCTACAGAATTTTCCTTTTAGCTTAAGGAGAATTTTGCGGTCACACAAAAACCCCAATGCACTCTGTCATTTTCTCCACCCTGCTCTGATTCTATGATTTACATCATCATCAATCTCACCACCTTTTTGCAAAATTGATCTCAATTATCTAAAAACATCTTTCTTGGGTACCTCTTTACCAAGTAGATGCACTGTGTCTTGATCTCCATTTCTTACCCGCGAAAACTCACACTTCATATACTCCATCTTACTTTTGCTTATCGTGAACCTTTTAAACTCCAAAGTGTTTCTCCACAATTCTAGTTTTTTATTAACACCATCTTTGATCTCATCAATAAGCATGATATCATCTGCAAAAAGCATATACCACAATACTTCCTCTTGAATTTGTTAGTTCATCCATCATTAAGGCAAAGAGATAAGGACTTAGAGCTGAACATTGGTGGACACCTACCGTGATAGGGAAACACCTTGATGTTCCATTACAAGCTTTCACACTAGGGTAGCCTCATCATACATATCCTTTATTACATTAACATCCTTTAATGCTACCTTTTTCTTCTCAAGAGTCCATCATAAGACTTTTCTTGGAACTCTATCATATGTTTTCTCGAGATCTATAAACACCATTTGTAAGTCTTTCTTCTTTTCCTTATACATTTCCATTAATTGTCGCATCAAGAAAATAGCTTACATGATACATCTTCCTGGCATAAATCCAAATTGATTTACGAAAATATTGATCTTCCTCCTTAGGTGATGTTCAATAATTCTCTCCCACAACTTCATAGTATGGCTCATGAGTTTGATGCCTCTATAGTTAGGACAATTCTGGATATTTCCCTTATTTTTGTAAATAGGCACAAACATAATTTTCCTCAAAGCATCAAACATCTTATTTGTTTGAATAATCTTATTGAAAAGATTTGTCAGTTGAGAATGTTGTAAAGTGTAAACTTATCACTTTCATATATATCAGTTGAGAATCTTCAGATGTTTCGTAGCTATGAAAGACAATAGGTTCAAAATTTATGAACACTCAAACCTCTAGAGTTGAACATAAACAGAAGTGTCACATAAAAAGGAACTTCTAATTGCTTCAGAATTAATTTTCTTGATAGTCAACTTAATTTTTTGAGCTTCACTTCCAAGTGATTGAACAGAATGCAACAAGAAATGCACTCCATTAGCCACATCATACAACATTAGCCCTATTCTACCTCCAATCCAACTACCCATATGACTTCCAACGAGGTTACCAAATCTCCTAAGCCTTTGATGCCCAAGGAAGCCTCCAGCATAAGTACCAAACAAAGTGCCACTTCCCCTGAGGAACCCTTCAGTGAGAGTACCACCATAGTACACAACTTCAAAAAAATCCCACCTTGAAAAGATGATGGGACCTATAATGTGCTTGGCTTTAGGGAAGCCAATTTTGGTGCCCTGTCACCTTTTTTCTAAGCATATTTTGCCGAAGCACTCTGTGACATTCCCTGCTTCAAAGCATCAACAAGGGCATACTACATTGCATCATGCCTTGCTCCATCAACATGAGCAGCTTTAATATTGTAGAAGTATAGCTTCACACTTTCCTTCACACGACATGCTAATGTTCCAAAAGTCATGTCAAAGCAATTTAGGAATGTAAACTTTCTACTCTGGGATGACGCCTTCTCGCCGACTAGTTGCCTGCATTTTTCAACTGAAATAAGAGCATAAGTGTTTATGGTCATGAGTAATAATAAGCAATAGAAATAAACATTTTCAGCTGCAGAGTTATGAGCATTGAGGCTTGAGCAACAAGCTACCTTAGTATGTGTAAGTAATAAGCAGACATTGTTTCTGAAGGGCTTCCACAGTTATAGATGAAAATAATTGTACTTCAATTCTTAAATTTATAGGAAGAAACAAGTTGTCATATTAGGATTTGGTTGTTCTATGTGAGAAGATTAACTGTTGACATTACATGTACAATTGTACTCGTGTTACAAATCATGAATGCATTGAAATATTAATTATTAATTTTGTCTTCATTGACTGAAATTACTTATTTTGATCATTTACCCTTGTTACTTTAGTGGAGGTAGCCTTTTTGCATATGAAAGGATAAGATTGCGTACAATATATATCACCCTTATCTTTGCAAAGTGATGAATCTCTGGATAATGAAATACGTAATTTTTTGAAAACAAGTTCTGACACAGCGGTAAAATTGTATCTTTGTGACTTGTTAGTCGTAAGTTCAAATCCGAAAACAATCTCTTTACATATGAAAAGGTAATGTTGCCTACAATATCTCTCCCTCTTACTTTCGTATAATGAGTAGTCTCTGAATAATAGATTACTTACTTTTTGTAATTTTTTACTTTAGTAGAGACAAATTTTTTATCTTAATGCCATAATAAAAACAAAATATATATACACAAAACAAACTCAAAATAATCCATTCTAGAAAAGACAGATTTATGTCCTCAATCAATTGGGAAGTTTTTGTATCCAAACTTTCCAAATTCAGCACCGAGAAATCCTCTAAGGAATGTTACTAAGATGGGAACAATCATGGTAGTCCCAAAATGAAAACAAAACAGCGTATTTGATGGTCAGATAACTTATTGCTTACTTCACCCAACAATATTTGCAAATAATTTAGATATTGCTAAAAATAAAAAGAACCTGATTATGTAAACTTCCCCAAATTAAAGTCATTAATTGATCCCAAAAAAATAATACGAATATAAGTAAGCAATTATATTGTTCACTGTTCAATCGAGCCTGGTGCGAGATTGTGAGTGATTAACATTTGAACTATAAAAAAAGGATCCGAATTTTGTTTTTGGTGGTCTTTCTCTTTCCGTTATTTTCTACGCAACTAAACAGGGTAGAGATGCAGGAGTTAAATCATGTGATGTCTGCTATATTTATGAATCTCGTTAATGTCTATAATTAGATAACATTAATCTCAAATGCTTCAAAAAGTGGGGGAAAAAAAGGAAATTGAATTGTAACTGCATAAATAGAATACATTGAATAATAGGCAATGAAAAGTTAGGTAGGTACCTTTAATGCTAAGAGCAATGATGACAGCGACAAAGGCTAGAAACTGAACCCTCTTCTTCTGGAAATCCATGAGATGGCGATAACGGTAAAACGGAATCTAACCGATTTAGAAATAACTATGAAGTATAAACAATAATAAATTAAAGATACAGAGTCCTTGAAGACTTCGATGAGAGTGGTAACGAAGAGACAAGATAAGAGTTGTGAAAATGCACTACATTGTAATGGGCTGTCCAATGGCCCAACAGGAGTGTTGAAAATGGGCTCGCTTTGGTATTAAAATGGGCTAGTCGGTGTGCTTTTATTTATTTTTTAGTTTCTAAAAATAAAAAAATATTTTTTTTCATTTTTATAAAAACAAGCTATTTCTATTAAATGTAGAAATTAAAAACAGAAGAGAGTTAATATCAATGGACTGACAATGTAAAACAACTTTACAACATCATCTAATAACAAATTATCATTTAAATTACTTATATAATTATTTTTAAAATTAATATGTAAAAATTTTCACTTTTAATATATAACTCTTTTTCTCTAAAAACTAAAACATGTTTAAACCTTTTTCCGAATGTCACCCACGTTTTTTTTTCTTTTATGAAAGTTGTACCTTCATCCTTTTCTTTCAATCAACTTCATGGTTATATCATTTTCTCTTCTTTTTTCTCTTAAAAAATATTTAACTGACTTGTTTTTAAGTCATTTGTTTTTGCTTTATTTGGTAGTCATGCGTTACTCATTTTGTTCAGGGATGAACTCGATCACGATGCTTGTTTCTGATTGCAATATCAACGGCTATATTGGAAAAAAGAAATTTGTAACGTAAATTTTTAAAACATCGAAAAGAACAAAAAATTGTCCTTGGGATTATTTGTTAAAATTTGGAGAAGTTTTGTTAAAATTTTGTAGAAAATAACTTCTCCAAATTTTTTCCAACTGAGATTATACAATATTGATTTCCACCACTTCAATTGTCTGACATTTCCATCCTTAAACTTAACTTTGTAACTGTAATACAAACACGTTATTTGTACTCACGTTATATGTCCGTTGAACGTAAGTTACATTTTCCTCCAGTCATGTTCACTGCTTGGTAAAATGGAATGTTGTCTTCAAAAGAGTGAAACAGAAAACGCAACACATTCCCAGACGCAGACTAAATCAAACTCTTGAAATCACATAAAACCCTTTAACCACCAACTTAAGATTACTAACCACTTGGCCACTTTGTGGATATTTCTCAGTTTAAAGGGGGGAAATAAACAAATACTTGCCGTTAAAGTTTGTACACAGTTAGATTCATTAGTATAACAACAGAAAAACACAAATTCATCCATATATTCATGGGCTCTTAATCAAGATTCAGATGCTATCTTTTTGTCTGAGAATCATGATTTTGAAATAACTAATTCCTAGAGCAGATTTGGCGAGCCATCCACAATTATTTTTTGCATCGTTTATTCTCGAGATAAAAAAGTATACAAATCTCACGTACCTTCTATATGAGTTCTATATGCAAATAAATTAATCTTAAAAAACAATAATCATGGTCAGCTGCATCAGAGGTCATTGGGAAGTTATTCTGACAGCGCAAGCCAAATAAAATCAAGCTTTTTAAGCTTCATAATTCCATATTCAAAATTCAATGGTATGCATTCATTTATTTGTCACCTAAAAAATACCATAGCAAGACAAATAGGCTTCCTTATATCATGATAAGCCTTGATGAGGAATGACAGTAACTGAAAGGACGGCTGACTTTACCTCAGACGCTGAACATGCACAAGCATATACCCATTTCAGCACTAAATATGCAATATGCTGCCATAGATTGAGAATTTGAATGATTTAAGCATCATCAGCTTTATCCAAAGAAGCTGACAGATAGCTTAAGATGAAACTGTCTAGATCCCCCTCAAGGACAGAGTCAGGATCTGAAACCTCATAGTTAGTTCTAAGATCTTTCACCATACGGTAAGGCTGCATCATAGATAAGATAACATTAGTGATTATTATTGTTATTATGATTAATGTTAGAATTCTAAGGCTGTCAAAACCTGCCAGAAAAGGAGGGGGCATGTACAATCTCAAACTTACATGGAGAACATAACTACGAATCTGACTGCCCCATGTTATGTCAGTTAGAGATTGTGTATGTTGTGCATTGAACTGCGCCTGGCGTGCCATCTCCAGTTGGTCTAATCTTGACTGAAGTACAGCCATTGCTGAAGCCTTATTCTGATGTTGCGATCTGTTTTCAATATTACCCAAATTCAAAATCTAATAACACAACTCAATCAATACATGAATTAGTGCACATATTTCATACCTTTCATTCTGACAAGTTGCAGTAACTCCTGTAGGAATATGAACTATTCTTACAGCACTCTCAGTTGTGTTAACATGTTGGCCACCAGCACCACCAGCACGAAATCGTTCAATTCGAAGATCAGATTCATTAATTTGTACATGGGTAGATCCATCACCAAGGATTGGAATCACAGCCACAGCAGCAAATGAAGTATGTCGGCGCTTATTACTGTCAAAAGGTGATATGCGCACCAGCCTATGCACTCCTATTTCTGCTTTGGCATATCCAAATGCAAACTCACCATCTACTTTGATGGTAGCTCGCTGAAAAACAAATAGACCCATATATTCAGAAACTAGAAGCTCCCTTTGATATACAGGAATGAGATTCAAAGGCAAAACTAGAGACTCCAAATGGAAACGGAATCCTAATGGTAATCTTGCTTGAAGTTTAAATGCTATGCAAGTTAAGCAACTTAAAATTTGAAAATCAGAAACAACAGTCACCTTAGGGGAGGTAACCATGGGTCATGCATCCAAGCATGCAAGACTTATATGAAAAATTGCAAAATAGTTTTACAGTAACTTATGAAGGATGGTATGAAGAAGAACCTTGATTCCTGCAATCTCACCAGGCATTTCATCCACTACAGTTACTTTATATCCACGTCGCTGTGCCCATGACTTATACATTTGCATGACCATCGCAGCCCAGTCCATGCTCTCAGTACCCCCAGCCCCAGCTTGAACCTATATTAAATTATAAAGCAGTAAGCTTCAACAGACACACACATACATAACCACAGCCCATGTTCACTGCTTTACTAATGCTGGAAAGGGAAAAAATTATAAAGTAACAATATTCAAGTGCAGCATGCCAACATTATGTTCTTAGACCTAGATTGCTGGCTTGGCCATGAATAAAGATTAAAGTACCAATTATGCAATAACAGAAACGTTTAAATATCTATGGCAATGACCTCAATGTAGCACGAACAAGAATCTTGCTCCCCAGAAAGCAATGCCTCTAGCTCTTTCTCTTTTGCATTTCTTCTCATGTTAAGCAACGCTTTCAATGATTCCTGAAAAGGGAAACACTCCATGCATGAATATATAAATCAGCATCTACTAGTAAGAAAGGATCTATCTAACTCTACAAATCTTGAACAAGCTTTTGGCATTTCCAACTATGACACATGTTTGTTCTCAATTAGATCTACCTCATAATATGTTGAGCCCTATCTATTATCTAACATTTCAATACGATGTTTCCATGTAAGAATATAGCAACAATCAAAGCAATATATGAATGAGATTATTAAGCATTACAATCCTTTCAATGTAAGATTATTCCAACAAAACAGATGAATACATGCCTAGGAGAAGATGAAGTGAGTCCCCACCGATTCCAAATCCGCATCATTCTCTTCGCGCGCAAGCTTTATCATGTCAATGTGTTCAAGCAACTCTTGTTCAAATGCATTTACCTCTTTCATTTTTCCCAGAAGCGAACCGTGCTCTCGGCTTATTTTACCTGCACGCACCGGATCATCCCAAAGGTCTTCCTTACTCAGCTGGAATGATAACATATCCAACCTCACCTTCAATTTTTCCCACTGCCACCACAAAACTTCTTATCAAGTTCTATCAAACATACAATAAAAATTTGGAACTAAAACAAAGACCAAGCAGTACTAATTAATTAAAGCATGCTTAATAATTAAGAGGAAAAAGAGTATTTACATGTAAACGGCGTTTGATCAAGTGAATAGATTGAGCTATGGCGGTGGCATGACTCTTCCAATCGCCGTCATTTTCGTCGAGAATGTTCCAATTATTGGCCAGAATTCCCTGGACCGTGAGCCCATCAGAGGTTGAGGGTTCAGTGGTGGCGGTGGCGGCGGCCTCAGAGGCCAAGAACCGAATTTGGAGAGACCCGTTACGGTGGGTGGCACTTGGAACCAAATTTGAAGTATTGTGGGGAAGGGAATGTGAAAAGTGGCGGCGAAACCTGGATAAAACCAGGATGTTATGCGACTCGGACGAGGTTCCCAAATGTTTGTGCATAAACAAGGACAACGCCTTAGTCATAAGGGATTTTCCTAGGAAACGGGACATGCTCGTGTCGTGTGTGACAAAACAATGCAAACAAGGATTCTATGAGGGGAGAAAAAGAAACGGGACTCCACCTTCAGCTTCAGGGTATCGAATGGAAGACGACCAACATGCTTACTTGTACTGCTGCTTATGCTTCAAGCTAGCTGCAACCGAACAAATTTAACTCTCCAACGGGCCTGGCCCGTTTAACAGCTTTATTTATGGAGCTGCCTTGCTTCCTACACCTAAACATTGCTTTCTGCACTTTTTTACTTTTTGAAAAATGTAATATTATATTTTAGATTAGCTTTTCGGATTGTAGCCTTTACATTTCTGATTAGTGCAAGAAGCAATTCATGGGATGCAAATGCTTTTATGTATTTACTAGTCTCTATATGTATTTTTAAAAAGAAAAAGAAAAAAAAGTAAAAGCAGTTGAAAAAAATAGTTGCAGCAATTACATTTGAAAAATTTATTGAAAATGAAAACAGTTACATTTATTGAAAGATAATTTTTAAATAATATATATATATATATATATATATCAAAATAAATAATTACCTTTATTAATAATACTTAATTATTGACATCGCTTTTGTTTTTCATTTTTTTCCCTCTCAAATCTTTTAATTTTTATTTTATTTTTTAAAATTATTGCATCACATCACACTCCTTTTCCCTCCTTCCCTTTTTAACATCCTTCCTCTTTCCTCCCACCTCCCACCCCCCACTCTCCCTCACTTCAAACCTTTCCTACCCAATGATTTTCCTCTTCTTCCTCATCTCGAGTGTTCAGTTTCTTCTTCGTCCCCAACTCCATTTTTCTAGTAGAGTTCTTCCCTCTTGATCTATGGATTTTTCTTTTTGCTTTAGAAGGTAAAATATGTAATGTTGATCGACGAGGAAATCAAAAGTTATTATGTACATATTCATAAAAATTACGCATTTATTGAGGTATCAATCGTTAAATTTCTTACCCATAATTAAAGTTTATTGTTTTCCCTTTACTTGCTTTAAAGTAATTAAATACATGTTTTTAAAGGTAAATTTTGCTTAATTTTTTGAATGTCAAAGAGACATACCATATTATTCTACATTTTATAAGATCTGTATTGCAAAAAAAAAACTTCACTCATGTTATTGTTTTTAAAATCATTAAATATTGTTACACATTATTTAGTAATATAAATTTTACTATGATAAATCTAGACACATCCAACATCTCATGCATTTAACTTAAGTTTTTGGCTATTTGTCACAATGAGAAAATTAGATATATGCGTGCCTACATATTGGTTTGCTTGAAAGTAGATGTGTTAAAATTAAACAAAGATTTTCATTAATTGGATAATAAAGTTTTTTATAAGGTAAAAAACATTTTCATTGAATTTCGAACTTATTGCTCACACTTGATCATATATACCATTGTGCAAACATGTGATTTTGCATTGTTAAATAATAATAGATTTATTATTTTTACAATTTGTTCGCATGCTACACCACGTATGTATTTAATTACTTTAAAGCAAGTTAAGGATTTAAATATATTTTTAGTTTGTGTAATATACTACTTTTATTGTCCTTATAAAAATATATACATTTTTAAAATAGTCCTTATAAAATCCATTTTTTGTGTCTTGGTCATTGTTATTTTATTTTAGTCTTTGTAATATTTTCATATTGTTTTTCATTTTGATACGTGCTTGTAATATGTAGATAGTTTTCTTTTAATCTCTATTAAATTTTTAAAGTGGCTAATTTAAAATGAATACATATTACAGGACTAAAACAAAACAAAAATAATATCTTACAAGAACTAAAACAAAATAATAAGGACCAAAATATAAAAAAAAATACAAAAACTATTTAAAAATATTTTAAATTATCTTAATGTATTTTTAAGACAATTTCTAAAAGTTGCAATTTTACACTATTGTATCATAAGCCATGCCCTAAAAGAGTTTATACATATATATATATATATATATATATATATATATATATATATATATATATATATATAT
>CM023959.1:33030943-33230398 GCA_013407115.1 Glycine latifolia | reverse complement strand
TTTAATGATGTTTTATAATTAGAAAAGTAAAACAATAAAATGATACATCATTGTTGTGTTGGCACAAAACACGTCAGAATATTCTTGGCAAATAATAATATAAGCTGGCATTTTCTTTTGATAGTGTTAATGGATATGGCCACATTGGAAAACCTTTCAATTAAAAGATTACTAACTAAAAAGATCGGTTGGACCAAATTAGTAGAAAAGGGGGTATGGGAGGTGAAAATAGATGCATGCCAAAATTTTTAACATTTAAAATTTTGAAAATCTAATTATGTCAATAAATACCTGAAATACGAGTTAATATGCTTATTTATTTATCTGAAGTCACCTCGATAATTCTCTAACTCAAACTGCATGTGGCTTAGTTTAACTTGGGACACACCGATACAATCAGTTCGAATTGACCCAAATTGAGACTCTACGCCCTTCGACATCCACAATTCTCAAAGATTTTCTCTAAGACTGAAAAGAAAGCCTCTACTTCGTGCGTTAATATCAACTACATGACAAGATCCTCCTAGAAGAACTAGCTACGCTACAGGGAAAAACAACACATACCCAAAACAGTGAGTGACAAAACTAAATTTTACATATAGAAAGCCCCAAAAAATAACAGAATTGGCAGATCATTTTCCAGCACCAACACCAGCAGATGGTTTTGGCTTCTTGACTATCAAAATTGGGCACTTCACGTTCTGTGAGCAGTAATTGCTCACATTTCCAAGGAAAGCACTGTAATTCAGGTAATTCCCAAAACACATTTCAATGTACTATATATTCACACACATATATTCCGAAACAAACAAGGATACTTTGGAACATACTGCCAAAATTAATGAAATAATAATAATAATCAAATTTAGTAATGGAAAATGTTTTTCCCTTGCTAATTCTGATATCACAAAATTTAAGTGACAAACTTTTAAAAAATAACATGTAAATTATTCAGTCATGAATTTTAATTAATTTTTCTAAAAGTAACTTGGTACCTACCGCTTTACAACTCCATAGCCGTGGCTACCCATGATTAGCAAGTCAGCACCTAACTTTTGAGACATGTCACAGATCACGTCCCTTGGGTCTCCACTTTCAACCCGCGTTTCCACCTTGACATATTCAAGACTCATAAGTAAGTGAATTAGACCTAGAACTAGCTATAGAAAGAGTATGATGATAAGAATAAGATAGATAATTACTGAATCTCGAAAAGCATATAGGTCATGACAAATATACGTATTCTGCACCTTATCATCAAAACAAAGTAGGACAAATGAAGAAAGCAAAGCCACATACGTTTTGGAGATCTTTACACAATTTCTTGGCTTTCTCTAACACGCAATCTGCCACTTCTTGGCTATACTTCTCGATGGCCGCACTTATGTCCGACGAAAACAAATATCCTGAAATCATCGAAACACCACCGCTTAATAAATTCATCAAAACTGAAAAAGTGATGAATATGTAACAATTTTTATTGTGAGAGAGGACAAGACAATCTTATTGACACAGGTATTTTATACAACTAAATAATTAAAACTCGAATATGAAACAATTGATTAAACTAAAACAATTTCTATATATGGATTCACGATTTCGGTGTCTAATTATAGAAGAATGAGAAAGACAGAATACCTGGAGTTTCAGGATCTAAGGGGGAATAAACGGCATGAGGGGGCTTGACGTAAAGAAGGATAAGGGTATCTCTGGAATTTTGGAAAATTACGTTCTTGAGGCTCCAAGAAAGAGCGTAGATGCTTTCCTCGCCTTCGTCCACGGCCACCAGAACCCGCCGTTCGTTTCTTGTTGTTGCTTCACTCATTTGAAACTGACAGATTTTGAGTTGTTCTACTCAAGGAAGAAACAAAGAAATATAAGTGAGTCACCACTGTTACGCTTTGACTAGTGTAATGGTATATGAATAACTTTATTTTATCAGATTAACCATAACTACAAACCAATTATTGGTTTAAATTTTATCTTTAATCAATTAAATATTATAGATACTTTTAAGATATTATTATAAAAACTAGCAAACATAATATTCTTTTTTATTTATAAACATAATATGTAATTAACTGTGTATTAAAATCTAATCTTCATATAAAATTTTTATAATTTACTATTACTTTATATTTTATTACATCACTCACTTTAATTTGATTTGGTGCAGAAAAATAAAATCACTCAATTTATATTTTCTCATCTCTCTCGATTTATAAAATTTGTTGTATACATTTCGTGTATGTGTATCGTTACCCATTTAATAATAGCTTGGGAAATTGGCCTGTGGTTTATGGCTAACTTGAGCAGTGAAATGGAAGGGTTATTATTTGGTAGAATCTGTTGGCGGTGTAAAGGTTTGGACTTCTGGTTTTTATTGTTTCAAAGCGGTGGGCCTTTTGATATTACTATTATAAAATAGGACACAATTATTATATCATATTATGTTATATATGTCATAATTGACAAATAATTTTATTTTATTAGGAGCTTCAATCTTTATAAGTTCATATGTATATATTAAAAGAAGTTACTTCTTTAAACGAACTTCACTATCTTAAATTATTAGCGCTTAAAATATCTTAAATTGACAAACAGGCAAGTATTTTGGTTGCAAAAATTCATAAACATTTTAAAGTTAAAAAAATATGGCATTGCTTGAAAAATATTAATATTTATTTGCGCATAAATAATTGTATATATGATCAAGTGTGAGCAATAAGCTTGAAATTCAACGAAAATGTTTTTTTTACCTTATAAGAGCATTATTATCAAATTAATAAAAACTCTTATTAAATTTCAACACATTTACATTCCAAACAAACATAAGATGTTGGATGTGTCTAGATTTATTATATTTAAAATAATAATAATGATATTATTATAGTAAAAGTTATTGTGCTAACAATGTATAACAATATTCAAAGATTTTACAAGCAACAACTTGAGTGAAGTTTGATTTTAATAATGACATGCAAACCTACCACGTTACATATCGTATGCAATGTATAACAACATGACATGTCTCTTTGACATACTACAAAAAAAATTGGAATTTTTGGTAGTCAAAATCCATCATTAACATCTAAAATTTGTCAATAATTTCAAATTTCTGATGGATTTTCGACGGACAAAATTTCATCGGTAAAATGGTCGTTGGAAATTTAATCGTTGGAAATTTAACCGATGGATTTTTTCTTGTTAGTCGGAAATTTTCAATAGAATGATCCATGAGAAATTTTCGACATAATGATCCGTGGAAAATTTTCAAAGGAATAATCTCATCGAAAATTTTCTAAAGAATAATTAGTCAAAATTTTCCAAAGGAATAATCTGTCAGAAATTTCCGACAGAAATATTCTTCGGTAAGTATCCATTGGAAATTTCCGACGGAATGATCTATGAGAAATTTTCGACGGAATGATTTGTGGGAAATTTCCGAAGGAATGATCTGTTGAAAATCTCAGAAAGAATAATCCGTCGAAATTTTTCAAAGGAATAATCCGTTGGTAATTTGCGAAGGAATAATCCGTCGGAAATTTTCGAAGGAATAATCCATTGGTAATTTCAGACGAAAATATCCATCACAAATACATTTGTGGGACATTATTGACAAATTTTTCCATCGGTAACTTATGTTCAAAAATTTTGGATTTTAAAGAATTAAGGTGAATGTACCTTTGGTTGGGTCACCTAAAAATATCAATAGACAAGTGAGATGAATGAGAATCCCCTCACAATAATATGTTCAATTTAGTGTTGTCGTATCTTTTATTGGGAGGCCAAGAGGAACAAATGGCATTTTAAGAAACTTAAAAACATTAAGAATTGGGAATTTTAAAAATATATATAGGTATTTGTTGGAATTATGAGCCAGTGATAAAACTTATTTCACTTGTACTAATTTTCTTGGAGGAAATGTAAAATCATAATGTTTACATCAAAATTACTTTGTAATTGGTAACTGTTTAGGGTAAACTTTAACTTATTGTCATCTTATCAGAAAAAGTTATTTGTGTGGTTATTTTGAGAGAAAAATCATTTGCAAATTTGTCAGTAAATAGGAATGGAACTGGCAACTTGATATTTTGACCACATTATAGTTTATCCATATTTATAGCTTGAATGAGTTTCATTACAATAACTTATTTTTTATTAAAAAAATACTTAACATTAAATGTATTTGTCACTTAATACAACAAATATGATTTTTTTATCATATGAAATCCAAGTCCACATGCTATCTAAGGAGTTAACAATTCATGCAAAATGAAGGATACTGAATTGGGTTTTTTATTTTTTTGCAATTTCAACACACTTTGTAATTGAAAAAAAATGTAAAGGTCTATAAATATAATAAAATATAAAAATGAAAATTTATGTAGAATACTCATTCATCCATACTTTATTCATAGAAATCAACATGAATTTGTATCTTCTTTCTCTTTGACTTATCTTCATATTTAGCATTTAACATAGTAAATATTATTTCTACATAAAATTCGAGAACCACACACATTGGCACTAGCATCAACACTTACAACAAAAGTCAAACAATAAAATAAGATGCATAATCTTCCGCACAAACACATAGATAGAGAGTGTGTTTGTGTAATAAATTTTACCATCATCATCGTCCAAGATTTCAACAAGATCAATCTAAAAACCACCATGGTTACAAAAATAACTAAAGACAATACATAATAAGAACAATAATAAAAAACTAATAATCCACCATTGAAAAATATCCTTGTCCTCTCTTGAACTCATAATCTTATTTTCTCATAAAGGTACAACCATATGAAATATTTTAAAAACACAAATAAAAATAGGTAAATTAAAATAAACATCATTAATTGAACCTAAATATTTTTCAATTGCCACCTGGATCACTTGCATTAGGCTTATCGTTATCATTTCCATCACTATCATCATTGATACCAGTCTTATGATTCTCACTTGAGAATAGTAACTACCACAGTAACATCATCGGCTGCAATAACCTTCCCTCCAACAATCTCAATAAAACTTTGACCTAAAATTGAACAAAAAGAAATCTTAAAAGAACAATGAAGGTCAAGATTGGATGACGATGATAAAGATGAAGAAGCAACAAAAGGGTTATTATTAATATAGGTGCTAGTGAGGGAAATCAAAATGAAAGGTCCATAAACAATGAAAGTAGAAGTGTTAGGTAGAGTCTGGCAGATAGTGGTTTCCAAGATAGACCCGTATGCACTTTCCACTTTGATGCTAACTTGGTACCGACTGGCAAATTGGACCGTTGCCTTAATCACGTCAGAGTTTTTTTGGGACTTGAGTGAAAATAGGTTTTAGGGAAAGCTCGTTGTCTTGGTTAATCACGTGGGGTAGTTTTGGCTTGCTCTTGGAGCCGAAAGGCCTACCATGTGTCTTCTTTGAGGGTAGTGAGTTTTGGGGAGAGGAAGATGTGATATCAATATGAAAGGTGTTATATTTAGACGAAGAGAATGAGGTGGTAGATACGGGAGTTGTAGTACCTGGTTAAACCATGGTTGAGGGTGAGAAAGATGTATAAGAGATTTGATATAGATAAACAATATTGAAGGATATATAAGGAATGATGGAGAAAGACAAAGGCGAAGAAATAGAGATAGTGGGTGTGTGGTTATGTTTTTTAAGAGAATAGTTTTAATTTTTAAAGATAATTGAGATGGATGGTCCACAACTAAGGTTCAAACAAAATACAAAAAAACAAAAGTGTGGTCCAACTGTATGCATTATTTGAAGATGATCGTTTATAGGGAAAGAAATATCTGATAGCGACACAAAAGGTGTTGTTGTCAGAGGTATAAAAGGTGAATAACAAGCTCAATCGTTATTAAAGGTGAAATTAGTGATGGATGAAGGATATTGAATTTGATATTTAAAGTGAAGGACAAAGAGAAGGGTGAAGTAACAAAAAGTGAGAGATAGAATGAAAAGAAAATGGTTTTGTTTGATGTTCCTTGGAAGAATAACTTACAAGAAGCAAAGAGAGTAAACAAAAAGTAACAACATGGTTTTCTATGAGTTATGAGGAAATGGATTGGGTCTGTAGGTAATGTTCATGTCAAGAAACAAATAAAATTGTGGTCGAACTACATGTCTTGTTGAATAGTTGTGGTTTCTGATGAAAAAAATGAGCCAACAATAGTATGAAAGGTGTGGTCATCAAAGCTGGAAGAGGAGGATGAAGGGAAGGATATGAGAATTAAGGTACCAGGATCAAGAATTGTTAAAGGCGAGGTATTAAATGTATTATTGATATTGAAAGTGATATAGAATGTGAAGGAGAAAGATAAATAAATACAAAGAGAGTAAATGAAAAGGAAGTTGTTTTGTTTGGATGTTTTATTTGTAATATAATTTACAATATTAAAATAAAGTAGTTTTGTTTTCTAAGAAAATTAAGGAGGTAGATAAAGTCCATAAGTAAAATACAAATAAAATAGTGGATCAACCAAATGTCTTATTTGAGGGCAATGATTTTTGTTGAAATGGGGGGCAGGGACATGGTGAAAGTTCTAATTGTTGTAATAAAAAGAGGATGGAGAGGTGGAGGACAAGGGAATTAAGGTACCAGGTCGAGCTATTGTTCAGGGCGAGAAAGATGTGTGAGAATAAAGGTGTTGATAGTGTTAAAGAGAACGAACATGTTAGAGAAAGACAAAGAAATAAAGGAAAAGTAAATGAAAAGCAAATGAGACAGATTTTCAGATAGGAACTAATTATATTATCACATGAAAATAACCTCCTTATTAAGATGCTGAGTGCACTTTGGATGATGATGGTACCATATAATGAAGCACCATCATTATTAAGATGTTTTATTTGTAGTATAATTTACAATAACAAAATAAAGTAGTTTTATTTTCTAAGAAAATTAAGGAGGTAGATAAAGTCCATAAGTAAAATACAAATAATACAGTGGATCAACCAAATGTCTTATTTGAGGGCAATGATTTTTATTCAAATTAGGGGTCAATGACATCGCGAAAGTTCTAATTTTTGTAATAAAAAGAGGAAGGAGAGGTGGAGGACAAGAAAATTAAGGTATCAGGTTGATAGTATTAAAAAGAATGAGAAGGTTAGAGAAAGACAAAGAAATAAAGGAAAAGTAAATGAAAAAACATTGTTTTGGTGCTTTCTTCAATAAATAATATTAAATCTTTTGCACTATAAGTGCTACGTGGAATTGTTTTTAATTATTCATTTAAAAAAGTCTTTTCATCTATTAAATCAATTAATTTTTGTTTACTTTCCTTCTACTAGAATCCTATATGGTTTGACTTTTTATATTTTTAAACATTTGATTTTTAATGTTTTTGAACTTCTTTTTTAAAATTTCAAAATAGTTAAATAAATAAAAATGGAATAAGAAAAAATATTATTTAATTAAATATAGAAATATTAATTACAAAATAAAATGTATATAATATTAATAAATGAAGTTTTTAGTATGCATTTTGTATATTAAAAATTATTCTTATAGGAGTTAAATCTACAATGTTATAGTTATTCTCAATTTAAATGTGATGATATTTTTTTGGTAATTACTTTTTTAAAGAATATCTTAAATTTCAGTCCATAAAAATTAAGAGTAAATTACACTCGTATCCCATGTATTTTGCTCAAATTTCACTCGATACCCATTTCTTTTTGCACATTACTTTTACCCCTCTATTAATGTTATTAACTAACATCAATTGAAATATGTGAGGAGACAAAGTTGCCCTTGCATTTTAATTGTAAAACCCAAATTATCCTCTCCCAATTAATTTTAGAATTTAGGATTTACGTTTCATTCCTCTTCACCATTCGCGAGTACTGTTCATTTTCCTCTTGTTGATGAATTCTTCTTTACCGTCTAGGGGGTGCGAGTTCCTTTTTTTCTCATGACGTTCACGTTCAATTACTCTTCACCATTCGCGAGTTCTTCACCGTTCCTCTTCTAGTTCGTGAATTCTCCATTGTTCATCTTCCAGTTCGCAAGTTCTTCAATGTTCCTCTTCCAGTTCGCGAGTTCTTCACTGTTCTTTTTCCAGTTCGCAACATTCACAAGCACCTCTGTTTGTCTTCCTCTTTGACGTTCACTAACACTCTGTTTCTCTTCTTATTCCATGATTTTTGTTCATGTTAGGGTTATGCTTGTAAGTGACCACTGGACCTTGTATATAGATAACTTTTTAAGATTATTTATTCAATTTTGATTGTTTATTGTTGTCTATTTTTGAATGGAATTTCAATAAGGGACCAGTTTGGGACCACTTATGATTTTTAAAATCATTTATTTATTATTATTGATTAAAATAGTGTTGATGTTTGGGACCACAAGAAACACAATGAATGAATTGAAATTCATTTTTTATTATTGTTGATTAAAATAATGTTGATGTTTGGGATCACAGGAACACAATGAATGAACTAGAATACATGGGTCATGAACCAGACAACGTGAATATTTTGATCCACTTTACGAACCAACGGAGTGAACCAAGTGAGATATGCAATGGTGATTCTGATAAGTTTGGAATGTTTGACGCATATGACTGTGTGAACAACATTGCTAATGATTTAGACTTACCACCATGTCACCCTTTTATTTTGTGGTTTTGTTCCACTGCTAGTAGAAAAATCCTTCCCCTTAAGACTGATTATGTTGTGCTGAAAATGTTTACTGAGAATCAAAATTCAGTTCATATGTAAGTTTGTTGAACAAAGGATGAGAGGAAGAAGATTAACGTTGCGTATCAACAAGGTGAGTTTACGTCCAAAAAAATAAAAAAGAAGTAAGAGTCTTAAAATATTTTCAGGTTGAGAGGAATATGAGAGTATTTTAGACATAAAATTTTATTAAAAATCAAGTAATCAACATGAGTCTAATTTCTATTAAATTATTAAACGATGTTTAGGATAGAGAAGATCGGGGTATAATATGAGCTAAACAATTAATTTTTTTTATATAGTTCAAAAAGGAAAGAGTTTCAGATATAAAATTTAAACAAAACACAATAATACAAATTTAATTTACTCTAAAAGTTATAACTTATAATTTAGTTTTTTTTTTTTTACAAATGATAATCTAATTACTTATCACATCATAAAAAATTAATAAGATAAATACATGTATTTTTTTAATAAATTATATTTGTAATATCTCATCAATTAGTATAAACTTTGATTGATAAAACTTAAATTAGAGACTAAAAACATAAATTTGAAAAAATTTAAAGAAGAAAAAATATAGTAAACCCAAATACTAACGCAGTCATCGATTAATAAGGATAAGTGCAACTATCCAAAAATAAGAAAATTGAAATGCTAAAAAATTAAACTAAGTTCCATCTCCATAGAAATACAGTGGATGTAAAAATTACATCTAAAAAAATAATTTATTATATTAACTTTCATGTAGAATAACATTATTTGATTAAAATATTTTTATTTATTATAATAAAAGTTAAATTCATAATAAAATAATTATCTTTTGGCTGAATTAATAAATAAATAAATCATTAACAAAATTAACTAATGCTTTTTGTTTGAAGAAAAACTAATAATTTTTTTTATATCTTAGATGAGACTGAATTATTAATAAATGAAAATATCATTAAATAAAATACTACTCTGATCCGAACCGGGCGAGGCAGTGACGGGTCTGAGACCCGACCCACATTTTTCATATTTGCAAGTTGCATATTTTCTCACTCTCCTCTGGTTTTGGGGTTAGGTTAGGTCTTCCTACTCAAACAAAACAAAACTTCAATTTCTGTTTCAGTTCGCGGAGATCAATATTTTATCGAGGTCGATCGTCGATAGAAGATACGAGAAACCAAAGGCAATGTTTTTGTGGGATTGGTTTTATGGGATTCTAGCGTCGCTTGGGCTGTGGCAGAAGGAGGCCAAGATCTTATTCTTGGGCCTCGATAACGCTGGCAAAACTACCTTGCTTCACATGCTCAAAGATGAGGTTTTTTTTCCCCAATCGCTTACCGTTTTTTTAATCTTTCCTTTGGATTTTAGTTTATTTGTTAATAGTGGTGGATCTGCCCTTATTTGCTTTTTCTATTCCAACACGGGTTTTAATCGATACTGGGAACAGTATCTGGTTAGTTGAAAAAAAATTAGAGAAAAAAGGTTATTATGTTTTTTATGTCTTTTTGAAAGAAATTTAGCAGTGTTACTTAAACACTCTAACGAACATAATTTATTTGCTATTAACTGTGGACCCTTTGCTTGTTTTAGCAAGGCATGTTGTTGACATAAACTTGTTAAAGCACTCAACTTTCTTACATTTACCTTGCTCTATGCATAATTGGCTATGATTTTTGACATCTTTTGGTCTATTGCATTCTCATTGGCATCGAATGTCTGATTAAATTTGATTTTTTTTTCCTTTCTATTTTTGCACCGGATTATTTTCTGGTTCTGGCAAGCAATACATTTTGACAGCAAGTGTGTACTTCTTAGTCTATAATAGGTTCCTGAAATTCCCATGGTCTTGGTGTGATTATTTATTTATTTATTTTTTATTATAAGAGTTGGTTTTGCAGAGATTAGTCCAACATCAGCCTACCCAGTATCCTACATCGGAGGAGTTGAGTATTGGGAAGATCAAGTTTAAAGCTTTTGATCTAGGGGGTCATCAGATTGCTCGAAGAGTTTGGAAAGATTACTATGCCCAGGTCTCTCTCTACGCCCTTAACATAGTTTTGTGGCAAGTGGTATAATATTTCTGCAGTTTTGATTTTTAACTGACCAAATGCTGTCATGTGAGCCAACCTCACCTAGTGGGATGGGGCTTTGTTGTTGTATAGGTTTGTGGCGAGTGTAGATTCAGAGAGAGATTATCTTAACCATGCATTGTAAGAGAACATATGATTAGATGCCACTAGGCATTCTCTAGATATATTAAGATCTTAGTCTTGCTCCCCAAATACAATTTTTTTTCCTCTCTTGTTTACATGGCTAGACATGATTTGGTCTTTAACCGAGCCAAATGGTGTTGTGTGATTCATGTAGCTGACCTTGCATAAGGGATAAGGGTTTTGTTGTTGTTGTTTACATAGCTAGACATGCTAATATGTGTTGGTAGTGATTGCAGGTATAGAGCTGCATGAGGGGCTTGACTTAGAATCTCTGAACTACTTCTAGCTGCTAGATAAGAAAAATTAATCTTGTATTCAGTAGTGTAATTGGCAAAACAGTGATTAATGGCAAAGTAAAAACTACTATCTGGTGCAGAATGTTCTAAAAGATTAATATGTGTGACTACAGCTAAACCAAAGAATTTATGCCTTCTTATTGTATATAAATATATGTATATTAAAAAACAATGTTTATTACTTTATTTGGTTCATTTGTGGCAGAAATCATGGTGATAGCTTTTGCTGATAGTGCCTTTTTCACTTAAAGAGGGTGTGCCAAAGTATCTGATATTCTGATAAAAACATCTGCTTCTGATTTCTGAAGCAGTTTCTAATTTAGTATTATGTGATATTTTAACTAAACCAATTTTTCTTGCCCGAGATCTATTATTATCCTGTTATTTGCTTAATTTTTATGATCATGAATAGCTTGAATCCCTCTTTGATTCAGGTGGATGCAGTGGTGTACTTGGTTGATGCTTATGACAAGGAGAGATTTGCTGAGTCAAAAAAAGAGCTGGATGCTCTACTCTCTGATGAATCTTTAGCCAATGTCCCTTTCCTTGTCCTTGGGAACAAGATAGATATTCCATATGCTGCCTCAGAAGAAGAGTTGCGCTACCATTTGGGCCTGACTAACTTCACCACAGGCAAGGGTAAGGTAAACTTGGCCGACTCAAATGTCCGTCCCATGGAGGTATTCATGTGCAGTATTGTGAAGAAAATGGGTTATGGGGATGGTTTCAAATGGGTTTCCCAGTACATCAAATAGTTCCTTAGCAAGAGATGGCTTGGTATCTCATTTCTAGAAGTTTGTTTCTCTAGTTATGATTTGGAGGTGTTGTTGGTACAAAATTGCTGTTAAAGAAATTGCAGTATATTTCAACTTTTATTTATATAAAATGACTGGGAACCTCCTCCTGTTTTCCCCACCCGCCTACACTCTCGATTATGTGCTGAGCAAATTTCAGTTGTTTTGTGGTGATTGATGATTTTTTAGGTGAAAAATTGAGGTGGCCCGGATTATTACGCATGCTAAACTTGTTTTCTACATTTACGTCAGCAAAAAAAAAAAAGAACAACTTTTCCTTGCTTAGCTATTTGTTTGAGATTTGAGACAAATGATAAAATCAATGAAGAGCTGGGTGCATAAAATGAATGTCAAAATATTGAAAAATCATTGAAGAGATAATTAATCTTGACTAAAATTTTTTACACGAATAGTTGGAATTGAAAGTTTCTTATTGCCGCATAATTTTTAATTTAGAAGATAATCAACGAATGTTTTCTACTTTTGGGTTCGAAAGTGTCAAGTGACTTTCATTAATAATTTTAGTTGATTTGAATTATTACAGTAGGAAAATAGAGTACGATTATTTTCAAATTCTCACATTTTTTAGGTATTGAAATTAAAATTATACGTCACTTGCTTTTTTTTAATTTTGTATATTACTGAGTGAATGATTACATACATCAGAAGACAACCGCAATACGAGTGTGGAGAAAAAGAATTGGTATACTTTTAATTGGAAATTGAGATTGTATAATCTATAATTTTATAAAATTATTTACTCAATTTTTTTTTCTATCCATGTATTCTTTTTCTACGTATCATTTATGACATTTTTTTAAACTCTTTTTTCTATTTCAATTCATCCCAAATGGGTTGAATGAACATCATTATATTATTTGAATTTATTTGTACGATGTTATCACCTGAAATATAGTATGGTAGCAAAAGGATATGTAGCTCCCACCTAAAAAAAATAAAAGCCAATGGTTATACTCATGAAAATGAGAGCTTGTTTTACAAGTATTTGGGAAAATAAACAAAATTTTAAGTAAGTGAATGAATACTGAAATTGTTTGAGCGTGTACGGTGGCAAGTTATGCATTTTCATCAACAGTTATTATTTAAATATGATATTTCGTGTTCAAGTAACGCATGGGGATGTAGCTCAGATGGTAGAGCGCTCGCTTAGCATGCGAGAGGTACGGGGATCGATACCCCGCATCTCCATTTCATTATTTATATTTGCATTTTTATTCTTCAGATAAATTCTCTCTCCTTTTTTCAATTGTCACTGATCTTAGCGATTGGTCCAAGACGACCCAAATAATGTTATGTTCTCTGTTCATGAAGTCAACAACTTTATAAGCATCATTTACCAATTTGCTCAACCATGTCTTGCATCAAAATGGACGAGAGAGAGAATGTGATAGATTTCAGCTGCAAATAAAATCCTGCAGGAGAGAATTTGAGCTCTATCCCACCTGGAAACCTCTCGTTTTTTGGTCTAGCAAACATCCTGGAATATTGTAGTTGGTGATTGGTCATTGCATAACAATCAGAAAGGAGAGAGAATATGCTGCTAAAGCACAATCAAAATTTTAATACTAACAAACAATCTAATCTTGTGGGAGATACAGGACAGGATTCGAACTCCATAAAAGTCAAACGCAGTGAATAATAGTATTTAAGTTTTCGGACAAGAAATATTAGTGACATATTTTCTAACACTATTCTTATTATTGACTAAAATTTATTGAAAATTATAAATTTTGCTAGTCTCACTCCTCACTTCTTATTTAATGTCTATCTCATGTGATTTAGAAATGAGATTTACAAAAAAAATGTGATTTATAATTTCAACCAATAGCAGATAATAGAGAGTTATTAACATTTCACAACAGATGAAAGTGAGGTTATGTTTTTCCTCTGATCAAATTCGTTACACTATGTTCGGTAGTGAGATTTTAAGGAAGGGAACGCAGATGAAAATAAGTTGACATGATGAAGCTGATTTTGAGTGAAATTAAATTTGAAATCAGCGAGTCTTTTGTTTCTCTTCCATATGTTGAAATATACCATGATACCATAACCTGTTGGGATTATGTTCAACAAAAGAATTCTCAAACCTTCTGAATCTTTTTCTCAAAATAATTTATAAGTACAAGTAGAAAGAAAATTTAGAATGTTGCTCTATGTAATATCCAGCAAAATGCTTTTTTCGTGTGTTTTATGGCTAAAGAATGAGATATATAAACACAAATACAACATTCAGTAGCTTAAAAAATTGAAAAACTGTTACTTTGTTAAAGTTCTTCTGACGCGCAGAAAATAAAAACAACCTTAACAAATCATAGATGGAACACCCATTAAGGCACTAAGTGCAAATATCTGGTAACGTTAATATATTAGGGACAAAAATGTTCCAGAAAGTAAAAACAACTCACGTAACACTTGGTCACGTTAATATATTAGAGATATTTTAAAAGAGATATTTACTAAGGGCACAAAAATGTTCTCCAACATCGAAAGGGACAACAAAAGTTGTCTTTCTTTTGATGTACAAAAAAATTAGGGAATGAAAAGGAATAACCCTGGCAAATGCATGTTCCAGTATCCTGGCTGGCAACAACGTTGATCATGAGTTAAGCATGTGTAATCGACCGATCATTCAGAAGGAAGCCTACTGCAGTCATATTTCTAAATCAAAATGACAATACCCACGAAAAGCTACATCCCAGTATAGAATTGTATCGAATGTTCATAATTGGTTTCCATTAGCTACGGCAAGTTGTCACTTCCCACTTGGAACATAATAGAGACTACAAATATCAAGCTTGTATAATACATCAGGTTAGCTATCAGAAGAAATGTACATGAATCAACCGAATCAAATGATTGAATATAACGCAATTCACCAGCACCTATACTACTGTTTGAGCAGCCCAACTATTTAACATTCTCCACAGAATAATCTTTCAGCTTATCATTGCAGAATAATTGTTCCAAAATTTCATACACAGTTAATGCCGCATCAATTCCGCATGCAGAATGCTATCACTTCTTGTTGGATGACCGGAAACCTCCAAACCCCATCATGGCAGCAACATCAGGATCAATTTCAGGTTCTTCAACTGCCTTCTCCTTCTGAATCCAAAATTGAACACATGCTATTAGCTAAGTTGTGAAAAAAAAAGCAATATTTGTTTATTAAAATAACATTAAAAATCATTTTTAGAAAGATGGATGCAATTATTAGCAGTTATAATAAGTAAATAACATTAAAAAAACTAATTGTACTTGATGGTAGTAGGATATGGTAAAGGGAGGATAGAGAAAAGGTTTATTCTAACCTATTGCCTATTTCTAACTAAAATTAAACAACTATACAGACACTACCTTTTCTTTTTTCTTTTCTCGACGCAATCGCTTTCTTTCTTCCTCCTCTTGCTGCTGTTTTAAAATCCGATCGTCAAGATCTGTGACAAAATACTAGTTAATTTCCATCTTCAAGAACCAAGTTCAGCTTAAACAGAGGTGGATCTTGGTGTGGACAGGATGCCAAAAAATTTAAAATTCCACATGAATACTTTAAAAAAAAAAAGTCATACTACTCTCCTAAAATAATCAAAATATTACATAGCCATGAAAATAGTTAAATTTTTTTACTTGAGTGATTAAGGAATCATATAATACTTATTTAAATATCACCAAACTGTTATACGGTTTCCCCAAAAATTTTAGTTCAAGACCCACCACTGAAATGAAATCAACTGAACTTCTACAATTTCAGGCCAAGGGTATATATATATAAAGAGAAAGAGAGAGATAGAGTTGTATGGTTCTACGAAGATAACAGCCAACCCCTTCTCTTATCCAAGGCTTTACCTTGCTCTGTGAAGCTGCCAACATCTTTACGCTTCTTGAGAACTTCAAATCGTTCCTGAACCTGTGTTTCATCAAACGATTTACTAGTCATGCAGAGGCACATATAAAACTATGTAAACTAAATGACACACAAAGGCACAGTCATGCATGCATGCCAAAGGTATGGGATCTGTCATTTGACTTCATAAGAAATAGAAGGCAGTATTAAGTTGCACCTGTTGGAGAGAAGCACGTTCTACTCGCATGGACATGCCCAAGGCTCTTTGATCTAAGGGACAACATAAGAATGAATATGAGCAAACCAAAAGCAGTTAAAGAAACTACACAGAAAAAAATCAGAGGAAAATGCCAAAAAGACATACGTTTCTTTCCATTAATATGATCCAAGTAGTTTGCAGAGTCCTTGACCACACACTCACAAACTGAGCAGTAGTATCCAGCCTGCAATAACATAATTAAATCCAAAATTTGTACATGATCTGTGTAACAAAAAGATCATCCAGATAGCAAAAACAAAAACTGTGAAATCATTTAATAAGTCCAATTCCTAGTACTCCTTGTTGCATATACACAACTCACACACCAACAAGGTTGAAAATTTTCCTCAAGCCAGAGGCAGCAACAATGATAATTTCCAGGTCTCTACCTCTTCCATCTTATTTTATGTGTAGTGTAGTGTAGTTACTTTCAGTTAACCTCTCACCAAAATCAGATACTAATAAGTCAAGTTGGTCTCAAAACTAACTAAAGCCATAATTCAACTGAACCTGGGAATTGTATGCAAATTGTGCACCAAAAGGCATTCTCATGGGTCACAGGAAAAAGAGTGGATAACGTTCATGGGTATTAACATTGACAATGACATACATTTCTAACAGTGCTATACTATAAAATGCCAGCCTAAAATAAGGAGAGTTCAGTAATGTCTTGGGTCTCCTTGCCTTACTCTCCTGGAAATTAATAGCCACAATTATGGCAATAGTTGACTAGACATGAATGAAACAAATATTTGATTAACTGCTTCACTTAGGGTTCAACATGCTTCTGTAAAACTGACATTCACTAAAAGAAGTGTCCCTATGAGTAGCTGCATGATTGCATCACTCTCATCCTAAACACTTAATCACACCTAACACATCCCCTGACAAAAGAAGTTAAGGTCATCCACAGGAATTTGAAATTTGACAAGAAGTCAAAATGAGAAAAGAACAACATTTTTCTAATCCAAAAAGTGCCTGAATACAATAACTAGTGATAACCAGAAATCTAAAACAAATATGAAAAACTCAAAAAACAGGTACCTGCTGACTTAGTGGTGCAACCGGCGTAACAACCTGCAAAAGATTGCATGTTATCAGTACAGAAGAATAGCAGAATCATGTGATAAAATTCAATGCTTGTATATTTTTCAGAATCCTATAGATGTTTGGCATTCATTTAGAATTACTAGATCATTGAGCTTAGTGGCATACCTGAGTCTTGCCCAAGCGGGATTCAAGGTCCACTTCATAATCTCTATGTTTCAAGGGCTTCCTCTGCACGGGAGGACCTTTTGCTGCACCAATAAGACGGTTTTAGTAGTTACTCAAAGCAAACACAATTCTAATTCGATCACGAATTGGGTGATTTACCTTTAGGTTTCGCTCGACCCTCCTCCTCCTGTATAAAATCATACACACACAAGCACAATTAAACAACCTAAACTATTCAACAATCAGAAGCAGAAATGGGCAAAGAAGGAACATTAACAACGCACCTGTCTCTCGCGCTCCCGTGCTCGTTCTAGATACTCTTCTCGATCAAATTTTCTTCTGAATGTGTTGTCGACTCCAGCCACCTGATTCAAGTTAATCATGTTAATAATTTGAAAAGGAAATAGAATTCTCCAAAACCATTGAGGGATCGTGGAGATGAAACAGGGGGGTAGATTCCAAATTCTGAACTTACATTGTTGCTGGTGTTAGACATTGATACGAGCAAAGAAATGATAAACAAACAAACGTAGAGGCAGTTACGATGATCACCGAAGCTGTTTGATAATTGATTGGAATGAAGGGCACACTCGCGGGCTGATATGAAACCCTAGTTGAAGACTTGAGAAGGAGGAATTGAGTTTTAGAAACAACAAATTTTGATTGAACAAATTGGGTGTTTGGTCTAGTGGTATGATTCTCGCTTCGGGTGCGAGAGGTCGCGAGTTCGATTCTCGCAACACCCCGTTTTTTTTGTTATTTTTATAAACGTGCATTCATTGTTTCTTTTTTTTACTTTAAGTACATTTCATTTGTTAGTCTTAGTGGAAATGCTATTTTTTAAAGACAAAAAATATTGTTTTTTTAAGGAAAGAGAAAAAAGTTTATACTGATAATTAATAAATTTTATATAATCATTATTTTTACACTTTAAGTATATAATTATTAAACTACTTTTAAAATGCATTGAGAAATTAAAATTCTTAATTTAAAATTCCTAATAAACTAAAAATTTCTCACATATCAAATGTCCCCAAAATTAAAATTTGGACACTACATATAACATTTTAATTACATAAATAAGGATACTAAATTCTCTTGATATTTTTAGTGTGTACAAATTTGTATAGAGTAACAAATGAAAAAAAAATATATGAATTTGATTTAGGGACAGTATAAATGAAATCCATTTATCAATAATTCCATACAATATTTGAATCCAATAAACAATAAACAATGTTTCAGTTTGTATATGATAACAAAGGACACATCTAGAGGGGGCTGGATAAGGCTTAATTTTTTTCCCGGGATTTTTCATGTACATAAATATATTTTTAAGTAGTTAATGTAAAATTAATTGTATATATTATCATTATCATTACTAGTGGAGTGAGGCACTCCGTGCCTATACTTATTTTAACTATAAAAAATTAAAAAATTAAAATTAAAAGTTTAAAAAAACTAAGAATATGAGAGTAGTGGGTAATTTTTAGGAGAAGTAACAAAAAATTAAAAATTAAGAAAGGATAAAATGGTGTAACAAAATGTGTACACTAAATAAGAATATTTTTTTTAATTATTAATATAAATAATAATAATTAATATGAATTAATATAAAATTGTGTACAACTAATTGTAATAACAATTATTATTCAGATTGTTAAGATGACAACTACTGTAAAATTATGTAAAATGAGTTGTGTTTTTATTATTATTGTGATAACAGTTAGGGGATGTTATCATTTTAAAAATATTGTTTTTAATTTTTGTGTATAAATAATAAGTATTTTTTAAATATTATTTATTTAACTATATATATTTAAATAACTTTAAAAGAAGAAGAAAAATCTAATCCTTTTAATAGTTTTTTTGATCTGGTTCCTACATAATGGATAACTTATATCCTATTTAGACTGTGTTCGGTACATCAAACTAAAATATTTTTTTAAAGATAGAAATAACCCTTGTTAGTTTTGTACTAGAGATAAGTGAAAGAGTTAAATTTGAATGTGGTGAGTCTCGTACGAATTTTATCTCTTAACAATAGATGTACCATTTTGTCCTTATGAATTTATTTTTTAAGTATCGCATAACATTTGAAGATAATATGATACCTTAATTAGATTATTTATTTATTTATTTTTCACGTCATTTTCACATATTTATCTTAAATCAAATAATCAAATATATTATTTTATTTATTTTTTTAAAATTATCCTCTTCTATTTTTATTTATTGTATTTCTCTCTTCTAAAATGAATCATAACATTAGAAACTAGTAAACTCAAAAGTAAAAAACTTGCACAAGGTGGACAAGTGTGTGTACAACTTTTTATTTGAGATTAATAGTAAAGTCATGGAATAAGAACTTACATTGTGTTATGCTATTTTTTGTGTCCTTTTCATCAAATTCGACGTGAATGATTGATGCTACTATTTTTAGAGTAATGGTAGATATAAACTTGGTGTTGTATTGGAGTTTCAAAATGCAAGATTTGTCATTATAAATAATTTCATATCACATCCACATATTTTCAGACTTTAACTTTATTGAACAATGACTTTTAAGCTAACAATATATTAATTATCAAATTGTCTTTTTGAAACATGTATAAAAAAATATTTGATTTTTTTAACTTTAATTTTAAAATAACTTTTTAAAAAAGTATAAAAAAGTAAGTAAAATACCACTTTAATTACAATTAATCACAATAGAAATATACTGTTGTTTGAATAAGTTTTTTTTATAAGTACTTGTAAAAAAAGATAAAAAATAGTTTTTTTCATAATTTATTTTTAGGTTATGGGAAAAATATTTTTATTCTTTTTTTATTATATAAAAATACTTATAGAGAAATTTATTCGAGCAAGACCTATAACTCTAAATTGACTTTAAACACAATGTCAAATTTATTATCAAGAAAATCTAATTTAATTAATTAAATAATATGTGAGTTATTATTAATTTCTTTATACTTGAGTTTGATTCACAGGGATAAAAAAAACTTGATTTTATTACTTAAAACCATTTTTTATAACCACATTTCAACTTTTTGAAGAAAAAAATAGTTTATGATTGGAGCAACTTGGTAGGAAGAGGATTAGTTAGGCACCACATAGAAATCACACATACCTCTTTGTTTTTTTTCCAATACATTTTGGAAACAATTAATCCATTTAATTAATTCTGTCAGTTCTAATTTTGAAAAATAGTAACTAATATTCTAATAAGACACGAGTAATATTATATAATTTCTATTGTCTTATTCTATAAAATAAATATCAGATATAAAAATGAATGCATTTAATATCTTGAAAATTCATCATTAAAATTGTCTATACTTTAATATAATATTTTTATTGATTAACTTTTACTAAAATTTATAAAAATATGAAATCTTTATGTTTTATTTAAAAAAACTTCACTCATATTTTTTGTTTGTTTTGGTTAGTAAAAACAAAAACGTTAAAAAGAGTGAGTTAAAAAAATGTGTTTCTGGACTTCATCTTAATATTTTACGGGTTTGATCTAATTGTGTTCATGTTCCCTTTACGCTGAAGAGAAGAAATAAAATAAAAAAGGAAAGAAAGAAACACAGCAAAGAAAGAGAGTCCCAATACCAAATCCAATAAGAGGGGAAAAGTAAGAGTAGTGTGTGAGAGAGAGAGGCGAGGATCGTCCACATAAAACATCGACAGAGATCGACGAGAAAAAGCTAAGCGAACAATGTGGAGCTCCAAAACGACGATGATGCTGGATGTTGCAGCCATTGCTCTGATGATGTTTCTTTCATTGGCTTCAGCCGACGACGTCGTTGCACTCACAGAGGAAACCTTCGAAAATGAGGTTGGCAAGGATCGCGCCGCTCTCGTCGAGTTTTACGCTCCCTGGTACGCGCAAATCGCGTTTCCCTCATCTCACGCGCCTCCATTTTATTATTTCCATTACAATGAATTATGAAATGCAAATTGTTTTTTATATTTCGCTTCAGGTGTGGACACTGTAAAAGGCTTGCCCCGGAGTACGAACAGCTCGGAGCGAGTTTTAAGAAAACGAAGTCCGTTTTGATTGCCAAGGTTGGTTGGTCACTGTCGTTTTTTAATGAGATTTAGTGTAATTTATCTTATTTTAGGACCAAAAGTGTATTTATTTTTTTAGGATCTTTTGATAGGTGGATTGTGATGAACATAAAAGCGTTTGCGGTAAATATGGGGTATCTGGTTACCCTACCATTCAATGGTTTCCTAAGGGATCTCTAGAACCTAAAAAGTGAGCACTTTGCCCATTTCCTTTACTTTCACACTTTCTTTTTGTACCATAGAAAATGTTAGAAATGTGTTCCTGTTCTCAACTTGTAGCTGTTCATTGCATCTGATATCCACATTTGATTGTATTTTCTAGGTATGAAGGTGCACGTACTGCTGAAGCCCTTGCTGCGTTTGTGAACATTGAAGCAGGTGTTTATCTTGTACTGCCTATTTGCATGATGTCAATATGTGTATTTTGAAACAAGTTTGTCACTTTAGCATATTTTGAATTACTTATTTTTTATTTGGTGAGGAGATTTGAGGAGTATCAATACGCTTGCACTCCCTGAAACGTTGGACTTATAAATGTTTTTCAAGAATGTTGAAGAGAAGATTTTATTTATTTTATTTTTTTGTGCTCGTGTTGGGAAAGCTAACCTGCATCCCCTTACATCTATTTATAACGAAATGATTTTGGTGCATTCATGCATTTGTACCTAATAATTATAAATATAATATAACCATCCCATGTTGTTTTCCTCTTTTACTGCCACCCTGTTCAGTGTCTCTATTGTTATATGCTCATGATAGCATGTCATACATTCTTTGTTCTGCATGGCATTTTGAGAAATGCTAGCAACTCATTCTTTAGCACACTCTTTTGAACAAAATTTTCTGTCTCACTTATGATTTTATAGTTTCTAATAAATTTTAGTCAATAATAAAGAGTGTATGAGGAGTGCGTTAGAGAATATGTTTTTCTTTTTTATCAGTGAATATTAGTTGTTAGTTTTTGTTAGAATGTTGGTGGGGGGATTCAAACCATGACCTCTCCCCCCTTCAGCCCTTCTCCCTTCAACTCTTAAACCCCCCTTTCCAATCACCAAGCCAATCTTATAACTCCAGTTAGAGAATAGAGAGTATGTTATTAGCACTTTTCTAGCACTTTTAGTGTTTATCTGTTCTTGAAAGATTTCTTTGCATAATATTAAGTTGATTTGGCATTGACATCAAACATCTTGTTAATGCAGGTACAAATGTGAAGATAGCTTCTGTTCCATCCAGTGTGGTAGTTCTCTCTCCAGATAACTTTGATGAGGTTGTCTTCGATGAAACAAAATATGTTCTGGTGGAATTCTATGCACCATGGTAAGTATAGAATAAACCATAGAGATCTGTCAAAACTTTATTATATAGTTAGATTTTTTCTCATTTTTTTCAATATTTTTCTTGATATATTTAATTATGTCTTCCAGGTGTGGTCATTGCAAGGCCCTTGCCCCTGTAAGGATGTTCTTCAGTCCTTCGACTTCTATTATAGCTTATGGTTATTGTAGAGTTTCACCTGTTTGTGATTGTAATTTTGTCAAGGTCTATCCTTATAAAGTTTATACTGTTTCTTCAGATTTATGAAAAAGTTGCTGCAGCATTTAACCTGGATAAAGATGTAGTTATAGCCAATGTTGATGCTGACAAGTATAAAGATTTGGCTGAGAAGTGAGTACAGTGACGTATTTTGATTTATCTTCTATTTAAACTACGTTGGTATCATATTAAGAAATGCATGTGCCTAATTTAGAAAATTTGCCAATACAGATATGGTGTTAGTGGCTATCCTACACTGAAGTTTTTCCCAAAGAGCAACAAAGCTGGTGAAGATTATGACGGTGGCCGTGATTTGGACGATTTTGTAGCGTTCATCAATGAGAAATGTGGTACCTACCGTGATGGGAAGGGGCAGCTTACTTCTAAAGTTAGTTAAACAACATGTGTTCACTAATAATAGAAACCATAATGATATACTTCATATCTGAATGGTTGAATTATTCTTGCTGTGTAGGCTGGTATAATAGCATCTCTGGATGACTTGGTGAAGGAGTTTGTGAGTGCTGACAGTAATGAGAAGAAGGCAGTATATTCCCGGCTTGAGGAGGAAGTTAAGAAGCTTAAAGGTTCTTCTGCCAGGTTTGAATGGTTTTATGGCTCTGTTGTGTTACAGTTTGCTTAGGTTTTATTTTGAATTGTGTTGTGAGGCCCTAACTGTTTACCCACACGTCTATCTTTTATTTATAAATGTTTATTTGTATGATTTTCTTAGATGTCCTTTTTGTTTGTACCAGACATGGCGACCTCTACTTAAAACTTGCTAAGAAGGGTATGGAAAAGGGTGCAGACTATGCAAAGAATGAAATCCAACGTCTTGAGCGCATGCTTGAGAAGGTAATTTATTACATTTTCATGTTAAATATCACAAATGTATCTGAGACTACTATGATCACTTGAAACGTGCATATCATCATGTCAGATTCATTGGACCGTGGTTCCACTCCATGGGATGAGAGGTCCCTTGTCCACTGACATAAAACCATGAAGCAACCGCCTAAAACAATATAGTTGTGTTAATTCAGTATTTTTTTAGCGAATAACATGCAAATTTTTTAGTTACAGATCAAAGCTTATGATTACAAGTTTCTGGGCATGCCCTTTTATATATTATGCTCTTTAATTCTGTTGAACCAACAAGAAACTATATACTGTGTAGCAACAAGATAATGATTTTTTTTATTGAACTTTCTACAACTCACTATATTTTTTAAATAAGATGCTTGGGACCAAAGTCGATACTTTAGATTTATGAATATCAGATTGAACATACTATAAGCTGGTCTCTTTATAGGTACTCAATTTTCTTGATTTCAATTTTCCAAATGCTTATTACATTTTCAATTTGCAAAATGAATATATCCTTTCATTGTACGGTGCTACTTGTGAAGATGTATGTAAATGATGGCACTCTTGTAATTTTTGTTTGTTTAAGGTTTAGTTAAGGGTCTGATGGTTTCATAACATTCTAAGTAATTAATTAGCACAAGTAAAAAAACTTTCACTTTTAGCATAGTAATTTGGATTACTCGTCTGGTCCATCTTTGAATTTTTTTGTCTTCTGATGCAGTCAATCAGCCCAGCAAAAGCAGATGAATTCACTCTCAAGAAGAACATCTTATCTACCTTTGCTTGAGCTTCCCGTGATAGAAGAGCCATTTCTTTCAGTTCAGTGGGGAGATATGATTTGTTATTCCTGAGTTTCTAGGTGTTATCACCGTAGTTTTCTTGATGACCATTTCCTATATATATGCACTCTTTCACGCACGTTTTTGCACTGATCATGTACTGAGTCGTAAAATTAGAGCGAAAGTACTGTGCACCTGAGAAATCATATTCTAAACGAATATTGACTTCAGGCTCAAGTTTAATTTAGAGATTGTTAGAGCCTTTTATTTTGTCATGCTAATTAGTGCCCTTAGGACATTGATTAAGGAATTAAAAGAAAAAAATACTGTGTAAATCATAAGAGTGTAAAAAAGATTATGAACAATTTTTTGTCTCCTAATAAAAACATTTTTACTTCTTAACTAAGGCTTTTAAGACACGGGTTAAATATTGTATTCTCTCGTCACTCGTGATTCCGTTGAGATGGTTTTATTGCTAGTATATTTGTCTTGGAATGTGATTACCCTTGCCGAAAAACTCTTACAATCTCACATGTAAGAAAAACTCTCTTTATCCAAAGGTTGTGTTTGGTTTAGGAAAGAAGGAAAGAAATTTTTTGAGTCTCATAAGATTTTTATTTTTTACATTTTTCTTTAATTCAAAAATAATTCTATTTTGATCCCCTAAATCAAACAGCAAAAATCTTGTTTGTCAGCATTTCTTTTTGTTATGAACTAATCAATCAAGGAGATGAAGTTAATAACATGTGGATAGTTAGGTTAAACTCATAGCATCTAGTATTAGATGTCCATAGCAACGGGTCATTTTTTGGTTCTTAGAGCAATTTTAGTGCTAGGGCTTGGGGAGACTTTTTCAGATCCAGCAATAAAGAGGGATTGAAGATCTCCACGTGAAGATTCGAAAAAAAAAAATGAACAAAACAAGTACCTGAAGGACAACGTTCGCATGGTGTATAGTTGAAGGTAGTTGGGGGGGTCACGCAGCGGATGAAGAAACGGAGGTAGGGGTAGCATAGGAAGAAAAAGAAAACAAAAAAGTGATGCTAAAAAAAAAATTCTTTCAAAAAAAGTTACTTAATTACTTAATTAAATTTTCATGCTTTATTAATTAAATTTAATCATTTAATTAATTAAATCAAAATTTAAATATTTAAAAGTGAGGTCCAATGGAATTTATTAAAAATTATCTAAAATCTTAAAATGAGATCTACTACTAAAGAAAAAATTGTCACATATATTGAGAGATCTTTAATTTTATGTGAGAGATTCACCAAAAAAATTATCTAAGATTCCAATTTAAAATCTATCAATCTATCACTAAAAATGTAAAAACAAATTTTGGCCTGCAAGGATGTTTTCCCGGGTGGGTGCGGGCTTCCAATATATTTTTTGTATACTTTTGTTACCCATACAATTTGTTGTTTATGATAGGTTACAAGTTACCATTGCCGTTGCATTTAAATTCCATCAAGTTCGTGCTTCAATATCAGCAGTTGTCGTACAATTTGCATTTGCTATTTTTATAGAATTAATTCTAAATAATCAAAATGTGAATTTGAATAAATTCCAGTCACTACAGTAAAGAATGTGTTATGGTGTGTGAGATATCATTGCTAATCAAATGTAAGATTTTTCATTTTCGCTGTGTTTCAGATCCAAAAGATTGCTACCCGGCTCATATATTGTTTAAATAAAATGAAAAATATAATCATATTTGACATTTTTACAATACTGGATTCATTTATTCTTTCCCCACTAGCTTTTGGGGCTGGGGAGCTTTGCGGGCTACCTGTCTTATTCCGTTGGCACCATTATCCTCATTATTTTGTCTTTGTTTGCACAAATACAGTAATTACAAATAAAATTACGTATATTGGGACATGGCTAGGGCCTAGTACCACCTGGCCCTGGGGTGAGGAAAAACTCACATGCTATCCATCTCATCCCATCGCAAATCCCAATCATACTCAGAACTACTGAACTGAGCTAGTACGTTACCATGTTTTTAGTGCTGTTTCTATAAGGTATAAGCCCCACAGAGGAGTTTGAGGTGGAGGGGCCCCCACCTTATTATGCTATGATATTATTGAAGATCACACTCCACTTTCCCCTATGGCCCGCAAACAGACAAAAAGAGACCTACTACCATAATCTCGAGGGTTTCGGCTACAGTCCGTGTTTTGCGACACTAACCTCATTTTTGCCCAAACAAAAAGTTATAATAGGATTTAAATATAATTTTACCCATTATGATTTATTTTAAAACACAAAAAAAGACTAAAATATATACTTTTAAAAGTATAAGAACTAAAACTGTTATTAAAAAAAAATTAAAACTATTGGAGATCTAGATTGACATTATCAGAATTTTTGTATTTGAGATATTATTTGTTTGTATTTGGTAGATGATCATAATTTTATTCTTAATAAAAGATAACTCAATGAGTTGAAAAAATATGATGTTTTTATAAATGATCATTATTTTGTGGTTACTGAAAAAAAAAAAGTCAATTATAGACAAAAATATTTAAACATTGTCAAGAATGTGTGTGTATGTTAAAAGGGAAGGGGGTAAAATAAACGTGGAGGCACTGGCAGAATAAAAGAATCCTAGGTTCAAAGGCTGGTAGGGTTAGGTCTTTCAAAGGAAACGTCAAGAGGAACAGATAGATTTAGGTGGGAAGCACGTTTTCTCCCACGTTATTGTTTGTTAGGATATTCGACACTGTATAGTAGATGTAACCGTTGGACAATGAAAGCGTACCGGATTTGGAATAGTACAAAGTTGGCAAAATCAGTGCAATCAAAAAATTAGAACCCATGAAGAATGAAAATTAAATAAGATTTTCATAAATTGAATTCAAAACATGAACTCTGATCATGAAATCGTCCATCTTTGTTCACATCATCCAACAGTTTTCAAAGAATTTTGTTAACACCAATCTGATCTCAAATAATTAAAAAAACAAAAATTTCTTGTTAAAAATATTTAGTACATAAAAAAAACTTGCTTTTAGTAAAGAGAAGAGAAAATACTTTTAAAACTTTCTCTCAACTCCCGGACGTAACTCAAAATTGTTCAATATAATAAAAGTTATTCAGGAAAATGTGGCTTGATTTTGCAATACAACTATTGGATTTTGAAGGAACTAAAATTTGAACGTCACTTGCTTATCAAGGACTTTTCAGGAAAAAAAATAAATTAATGTCCCTTATGATCATTAAATTTTATACTTATTTTATTTTACTATATTTTAAATGTTTAAATTTGATCATTTATCATTTTAAAATTTTATTTTGATATTTTTATTTTATTTTTTGTCAACGTTAACACTCCCTTAACTTTTAAATTTTAAAATAATTAATTTATGTTAACCTTTAAAATTTCAAATAATTAATGTAAAATAGTAGTTGTAAAAAACTGTTAATATCTTTATTTTATTTTTAAAAAAAAATCACTAAAAATAAAATAACTGTGACCCTTTGCAGTGCAAAACCCATATCTTCAACAACTTTCCACAAACCCAAACAAATTATCAAACAGGAACCAAAAGAATCATCACAACCCCAAATCAATTAAAAGTCTCAAAGCCATCAAGGGAAAAACCAGATTCAGATAACCCCACAACAAAATTTTAATCTGAGATAAATAAAGAAGAGGGAAAGGCAAAGGGGTTAGAGAGATCCGATGATGACCATGAAGGGGGGGCAAAGACGGAGGAACCTCAATTAGTGCTGGCCACTAAGCTCGCCGTCGCAGCATCGACATCGCATCACCGTCCTCGTGGATTCTCACTAGTGTGAATTTGGATCTCCATGGCAAGCTCCATGTTGGTGCTTCGTGCGTGTGCGTAGACTCTTATGAGAGAGTGTTTCACATAAAGGAATTGGGGTTGGGAAAGTGGTGAAATGAGTGACGTATTAGAGATTGACAAGAGAGGAGTAATTAACATTGAAGAATTCTGGTACAGAGAAAGATAACTTTGTGGGTGCCTAGGTGGGTGGCCTCATTGACTTTCATACCTTGGAAAATCTTCCGATCACCCAATAATCCTTAGTAGTTAAACTAAATAATTGATAGTACTAGTAGCTGACTAGCAGGAAAAGTTAACGTACGTTATAACTACATTTTATCTTCACTCTCACTTTTCCTACTAATCTGTTTGAATAAGAAAACTGAGGGAAACAAACATCAGAATGCTAGTTTTTTATTATTTAAAATAAACATAAATATTAATTTAAAAAAATATAGAAGCAACTGAAATATATTAATACATCTGTTAGCCTTTACTCATTATATGGGTTCCATTCAAAGTTATTGGCAATTCATTATGAAATAATCTCAATCTATTTATGTCCGCATCTTAAGAAGCACCTTGTCGCACATAGGTTTGCAACCTCTTATTTTTATTAACCGAACCCAATAGAATCATGTCAAATATCATAAGGCCATAATAATTATAGTGTTACTTGCAACACCTTATGCCCCCCACCCCAACCAGATAATCCTATATAGAACTAGACAAGGGGCAAACTTGGCCATCTCCTCTATTTGCCCTATTCCGAGTCCCGACAGATACACAATTTGCATAAGCAACAAAAAGTTTAGGACACGAAAGATGCGAACAAACACAAGCATCTTTCATCAATTGTGACTAGAAACATCTTTGAACTGTGTTTACACTGTTTTCCTCTGGGACCCCACAACGTAGACTCTGTAACCGTCCCATTTTTTATTTTCACTAAATAAATACGGAATCCCTTCAGGTTATTATTAAATTAAATACTTAATTAACATCAACATCAAGTGCAACGCTTCTCTTCCTCTTGTGATAGTACAAGTACACGCTGTAAGCATACCAATGATGATGTTAATCCCTTAGGTCTGATTTAGCCACAAAAATAATAGAAAATAAAAACTGAGGAAGTTGTTTTTCTGAAGTGCTGAGAAGATATCAAAATGGAAGATTTCAAGTTCCTCCAAAACTAGAAGTGGCTAGTGTGAGTATACTATAAACTCGAGTGGAGTAACTTCACAGGATCATAAAGGAAGAAAAAAGAAACCTCACGTTTCATGCACCGCATGGAATGGAAGATACAATATGAAGTGATTATCGTAAAGCTTCCAAAACGATAGAAGAAACATAAATAACACCAACAATGATATCTATACATTTTTTAATAATAATAATAAATAAAAAAACTTTACCTGGAAGAGACAGGGTTTAAGGCTCTAGCAAAGCCACTCATGGCACCATAACCTTTGGAACTAAATCCCAAGCACCCAAGCAAGCCCTGCCTATAAGGCAAAAAAGTTTTCCTTCTCAACTCCTCCGCTTGCGCTCTGTTGGCTTTATAATGCAACTCGTGCGGCGAGGCCGCCGGCACGCGCCTCTTCCCGACGCCGTTAGTGGGTTTTCCGGCGACCTTCTTGGGCTTCTGCGGCCCATTTCCCTGATTTTGGGCCTTCTTGTCCTTGGCTGCGGGGGAAAAGGAAATAGTGGACCAGAACTTGTTATTACTCCTTCCCTCGCTTTTGCTTCTTAATAAATCCCTCAAGAAAACCCACCTCTTGGAACTCCTTCCACTTCCGCTCGAAACGGAAGGGGTCATGTTTTCCTTCTTGTCCGTTTTTTCCTCGTTCTCCGTCCACTCCAACGGCGTGTTCCGAAGAGGTGACAGGGATCTGGTCCTTCTGCGGAGTGATTTGTCGCGCAGCCTCAGATCTCTACCTCGTACACGCGCTTCAACTTCCTCGTTTTCTTCGTCCTCTTCTTCGAGATCCAGCAAGGGAGCTAAGACCTGCGGCCGCTCCAAGTGGTTCGAGAGCTTCATGGGACGGATCTGACCGTTCAAGAACAGCTCGTCCGCCGAGCTCATCGAACCAGAACTAGTAATCCCGCTCGAACCGAACCGGGCCGAGAACTCAAAATCGCAACAAGAGTTTTTTTCTAAGGAAGAAGAAGAGGCTGAGTGTGAGTAAGTGGAAGCGGCGGCTATGGTGAAGTGCATTGGGCTGGCCGGAGCACTGTAGAAGAACCCGACTCCGGCGGCGGAGATGGGCCCCCGGCCCGGACTGGAAGGGGCGCTGACGTAGGGAGTGGAGCAGGTGCTGTCGATGTCTTCGAAGAGGAGAGTGTCTGGGTTTTCGGTTTCGCCATTATAGCTTGGGGTTTGGAGCTCCTCCATTATTCTGCTCTCTTGTCCCGAGAGAGAGAGAGAAAGAAAGAGGAAGGTGCAAAGCCTGCAACTGCAACGACGATGAGTGCAGAAAAATAACGATGACAATAAATAAATACTATAATAACAATATTAACAGAACACAACAGAGATTACAACGTCCCGAAACTGCCCTTCCTACCCTTGTTTTATATCCTTCAATGCCATTGTGTGTAATAGCGTACATTTTATTAAGTCAATCAATTAGAAATTGAGTAAATAGTCAATATAGATTGAGAATATAAAGAGTTGTATTTTTATATCCTTCAACTTATGTATTAGTACATCGAAAATGCTTCACATGGTTTAGCAATTAAGGTTACGAATAGCTTATAAATATTTTTCTCCCATATTAACGTATTAAGGTAACTTTAAAAGATTATATTCGCTGATATTAGTTAGATGTGAAATAAAAAATTCTTATATATTTTAATTAAAAATAAAATAAAATTGTGAGTTTCATCTGAGTCACAACTCACAATAGACAATCTATTAAATATAATAAAATTTAACTATGCAGTAGACTTAGATCAAAACATTGACATTAGAAAAAAGGTTTAAGTCATGATTATATGCAAAGTCTTCTAATCCCTTAATCTTAATTAGGAACTATTATTTTGATACACTAAAATAGTCTTAGATTATTTAGGAGAAAAGTTAAAATAATTCATAAACATTTTTAAATTTAGTGATCCTAACTTTATTATAAACATGAGATAAAAATTTAACAAAGTATAGTTGATGACTACCAAGACAAGAATGTTTGGATTGAATTGTTTTTGAATTACAAACTTTAATACTTCTTGAATTGTTGCTTGAAACTTAAACAAAAAAATGGAAAAGATTAAGAAATGATGATGAATGACACCACTATCATAGTGATTAGTCGGAGGAGAATTCGTCACAAATGAAAGCTTCATTGATAAGAATCAAATTGATTTTAGCCAAGAATCAAAAAGAGGCTAAACTTTCAATTTAAGCAAATGTCTAATTTCCTTAATCAAAGTAGTTGAACAATAGCAAATAAGTGAGTATTTATAAAATTAGGCTTCTGACAAACACCTAAAAAGCACATTTTAAATATATTTTTGGTAAGAATTAAGCTCATTACAAAATAAACAAAATTATAAAAGTCATCGCAGATGTGACACGCTGAGTGAGCCATTGCACGCTAAGCCCAAAAAACTCTTTCAAGGAATTGGGCTGAGCGAGATAGGTGCGCTAAGCGAGCCAAGACATTGTGCTAAGCGAACAACGAACACTAAGCTTTAAAAACTCCCGGCCAAGGAATTGGGCTAAGTGCGACAAGTGAGCTAAGCGAGACTAGACAACACGCTAAGCGAGCTCGCCAATAATCTTCAAGGTTGTGTCTTCCTTCATTCTTGTCCTTATTAACTAGTCAAACCAAGATTTTCTTGATCATCTCTTCTTGAAAAAACTTGATTTTAGACCTTATTATTGAATTCTTCAATTTATGGAGTGTTTCTAGATCTTCATGATTTTTGGATAATCCTCTATCACTAGTTGAGTTAATTGAGTAATGTATGTGAATTATTGTATTTTTTTATACTCAAGTTTGATTCTTATGAATAAAAATAAAATACTTGATGTTGGAACAAATTATAAACTATTTTGTGTTTTTATAATAACTATCTTTAAAATTGTATTAACAATAATTTTATAATTTTTATTTAATTAATAATGTAAAATTAACGCATATAACTAAAACTATTGGAAATTATCGTCCATCAAACTACTTTTTTTAGAATTTTCACGTCCTGTTTAAACACTTATTTATTGATATTCCTATTTCTTCATTGTGTTTGTTTCTATAAATTTGATTTTTCATTCAACCAGTTCACGTAAATAGCTACTTAGTGCAAAAAACAAATAGATGTGAAACAAAGTGAAAGTTTTAGTTCATTAATTGATTAGGTCTCTAGCCAAAAACAATTATGTTTATGATGTTGACTTTGATATTGATGTGTCTTCTATTATAATTTGTTTCTCTAGAGTGAAGTAATACAAATATAAAATAGATCAAAATTGAGACAAGAAGTCAATTATGCGATTATCATCCTTTGCCGAAGTTGTTCGTAAGTGAGGAATTAACAACTACTGTTATAGTGATTTATAAACAGGAAAATTCTCAATTTTATCCACCTAGATTATATGAATTGTATTATTAGAATTTTAAATTTTAAATTATTAAATTAGTTTTACAATGTTTGCTTTCTAAAATTAAGTCATTAAAAATTATTTTTTTGGTTCCGGAATCACTTTTTTCGAAATTATGCATGCATAATTTTAAAATAGGCAATCAATAAGTGCTTCTTTTTTTTTTTTGTTTATTCCGGATTCTTCAAGTTGGAATTATAACCAGATCTAAAAAAAATGGAACTTACCTTGAACAATTGCTTCAACGCAAAAGCAATGAACGGTGACCTATGGAGGGCACCTATGGTGGCAGAAGCAATTGCCCAAAATGTGTACTAATTTTATTCACTGTTTTTTTCTTCTAAATACAAAGCGGAACAAGCCCAAAAGAAACAAAACAAACCTAAAATCTACACCAGCCGAATCAAACTTAAACTGGGAAGAAATAAAGGATGCAAGAAACTCAAACAAATGAAATTCCAAAATTTAATTGTATTAGTATGTTTATTATAGTATGTGCAAGCTTTAGATAATTTCAAAACATTGAAGCTGAAGGCATGGGGAGAATATTAGCTTTCTTGATTTTATTATTTGTTTTATGCAGTACAAATTTATTTTTCATATATAGTTATTGACTTTTTGTGTTTGAAACATTTTAAATTTTAATTTTTAAAAATTATGTTCAATAACATTTAAATAGAAAATATATATTCATTAATATTTATTAATTTTATTTATAAATCTTATTATCTTTTAATAAATTTTTATTTAAAATTATAAATGAAAAATATTACATTTTGTTTAGAGTTGTATATGTTATATGGTGACTCCAACTCGTTCAAGACAGTTTAATCTTACTATTCTTCCATTGAGCAATGAGTGATTTTGAGAAGAGGAAAGCGAGAGATCAAGGTGTATAAGTAACACCGATGTGATCATGATACAACTTACAAGTAGGGAAAGGGAAAGGCTCAAGGTTGAAACAAAGAAATAATGAAGAAACCACGTGCTATGTTGTTACACATAATTATGGCATACGAGGCTTGTTGACATTGTACATCACACAATGAAACCCATACCAATATATTCGAAATAACGTGAATACCCTATTTCCCATCGTCACTCTACTCCACTCAATACAAACATCAAAGTGTAGAAGACCAGCTCTTTCTCACCCGAGAGAAGCCATGTGACAAGAGCTCCAATTGGTCCATCTACGGTGTCATTTTCGATCAAAATAAAATCTTACCCTTCATATGCTTAATAATGTGATTATTAATAATGTTTGAGGCCAAGTTAGCCATGGGCCCATTTGTAAACATGATATGTTGGTTGGTTAGTCCTACTTTGATTTTGTCTTTCACTCGCTGCGGCAGTATGTAGAGGATATAAAGAGAAATAGTTTGTTCACACCATTCACAATAGGTGTGAAGGAGTGTAAACAAAATGAACTATTCAGAGGAAATTATTAAGTGAATTTGATTTTGTTTAATTAAATTAAAATATTTTTCATTTATATAAGTACTAGGGAGTATACAACCATAAGCTTCAGGCCTAGCAACAAATTATGGCTATAATAGAAACAATACCGTTTAAATCCCTTGGCAACTGAAACTGCACTTCTTGAAATATATGAACACAGGTTTAGAATTCATCCACGAATATCATCGTATATTCACACAGGTTTTACCATTTATATCTAACTATCTCCACTTCATTTCCCGTGCACCCCTGATTGTATTTCATTATTCTCGAACACTGTTTTTTCCGTCAATATTATGAATCCAGTATCAAACTATCAACCTTTTCAAATAATTGTGTAAATACTTCAACAGGACATCTGAAAAGGAAACTTCATTAACTTTCAGTATAAATTTTCCAATGCAATAACAACACACACCATTCAACAGGAATTCTACTGCTAAAAAGTTATAAAAATATTACTGTAAAATGGAAAACACTGAAGGAGATTTGATTAAATTATATTCTACGGACGCTTCTGCGTTTCTTTTTAAGAATTTTAATGATACCAATCCTTTTGTTCACACTCATGATATACATTGTAAAAAAATGGAAGCCACTTAGGGAGGGGTTTAGACAAGTAACAGATCTGAAATCAATTCATTAATCAAATGAGATAGTATGTTCCCCTCAACCTCTAAACCCTCTTCAAATGCTTCAACATCAAAGTCAAGCCATTTCCCACTTCCAGAGCTCATGTCCTTGGTGACAAGCTCATCCACCATTACCTCTTCCATGCTTCTAAAACCCAGCAATTCCTTGTACAGTTCCTCTGCCATCCAGCTCTTCCTCTGAATTAACATCATCCATCCAGGCCATGCTTTGCATGTTCCAACAAAAGCTTCCTTACATCTCAACTCCAGCAACTCACTCGCACAGTCAAATATAACCTTCCTTTCAAGCTTAGAGTACTCTTCTCCGAAGTTTTCTGTTCCATAATGCTGATTCTCCAACAGATCAAAGACATTTGGCATTACGAGTAAACTTGTTTGACCCATGACAAATTCTTCTGCCATGAACTCTGCATTGCAAAGAATATCATGTACATATTCAAGTACTGTGTTCCTTGATCTTTTAAAATCAACAGAACTTGATATTGCACTTATTTGTTTAATGGTCATATTTCCGTCCCCCAATGGGGAAGAGCTTTCCTCTGACCCTTTCACCTCACTTTCAAGTGATACAGGTTCGCTTATCAGGGAAAAACTAGATACTTCATCATCTTGTGTGGAACAATAAACTGTGCTGCCTGATAAGAGAAAGGGAAGAAACTGATGGGCATTACAACTTCATAGATAAGTGCATTTTATACTGAGACATCAACATCAACAGCACCTTTAACCCAAGTTAATTGGGGTTGGTGGTAAATGAACTCAATGATAGATACGAAGAAGTTGAAAAAAAAATATGACAGAAGAAAAGAAAAGAAAAAAAAGATAAAAGAAAAGAAGGGTGGAAGAAGGAGGAAAAAAATGAAAAGGAAAAGAACTAAAAAGGGACCAATTTGAAACATAGAGATAATAACAGGTCTAACCCTCCACCAATCTTATAGCATTTATGCTTGAGACAATGCAACAAATTGTTTCTACGACCCAACATTGATAAAATGACAAATATATAACAAATTTGTAATACACATACACAGCATAAAGGATATTTGACATCTTATTCTAAAAGAATAATAATAAAAGACTCCAAAATAATTCAGAATAATTCCACACCATCTGCAAAGGTTGTTTAAGAGTTACCCACTTCCCCACAAAAAGCAAAAACAATGCCTCAACTCTTGATGAAATTTCTTACTGAAAGTAAAAGCTAGACATATTGTGACATTTTTTTTTTTAAGATTGTAACAAATTTTGCTCACCAGCAGTGAATAGATAAAGATTAAAACATTACCATATGCACTGTCTTCACTATCCAAGTAACTTTCGCTGACAAAAGGAGTTTCAAAACCTGCAACAGCAGTGGAATGCCAACAAACTTGATCATTTCCACTTTCACTGTTGCTGCTACAGCTAGGATCTTCACTTACTTCTGATGTCTGCACAGTGATTGAATACAAAGATAAGCAAATGGATTCTTCTCAGTTTAAAGATTATTTAAAATTGCAAATAACCTAATTTGTAAAATCAGTTTCTATAAATTATGTTAGGACCATCTCAAACAAATCAACGGAAATTTGTAATCTGCATCCCCAACATTCCTTTTCTCAACCTTAACATATTCTCTTGATTAATGGATGGCAGGTAGTAAATGAGATGCTATATCAATAATAATACTTGAACTGAAAACCGTAATAGATGAAGCTGAAAACATAACAAAATGAGATACCTGCAGTTGCTGATTCATGTTAAGCAGTGGATCATCACTTGAACAAAAATGAGAGTTATGCATGCTATCCAGTTTATCACTAGACAGGTCACTGCAAAAGCTTTTGTCTTGTTCCTTAGGCGTGGTGCTTGACACACTGGGAACTTGATCTTGCACACTAGATCTCAAACCAGTAGAAGACCCCTCTGTGGCCAAGGTACATTGAGGTAAGTTAATTCTAGATGTCAATTCTTGCAGCTTTTTGTCCAACAGGACACTTAAAGCATCACTATCTATCATAGGTTGCCCTGGCGGAGATAATGATAATTTTTTGGGATAAAGATTATCACTATGCCCAAGAGAGTTGACATCAATTCTATTTCTGGTTCCTATCACTTGCTCAGTAGAGGGTGATGACTCAGGCGTACTTCTCCTCAAGGGAGATGTAAATGTAAATGAAATAACATCCTTGCTTTCTTTCATGTTAAATGCATCCTGATCAAAACTTCCATCAGCCGTAAAATTGCATTTAATGGACTTACTTCCAAAATTATTTACTGCATAATCAGGACCTCTTGCCTCATGAACATCTTTGCTAATCTTTTTCTTCTGGGAAATACTCACTGTTTTAGATCTTGAAAACTGCTTTTGGTTGTCAGTTGCCCTAGTGCTTGACCTTTTAGGTTGAATATTTGCATTTATAGTACCCTTGTTCGTTGTCTTCCTTATTCCAGAAGTTTCTGAAGATGAAGCTCGTGTTGTTAGCTTATTAGAATCTATTTTTGAAGTTGATTTACCCTTGGCAGTCATGCTATTTTGCTTTTGATTGTTCTGCCCAAGCACATTGCTATTCCGGCTTGAGCAAGGTCTCTGCTGCATAGTTTTTTGTGTACTAGGTTTCTGGCTCCTTGAAAGTTGATTTGACTCTATCTCATTCTTCTCTTTCTGTTTCATGCATTTCCTATCACCATTTGAAATCAATGTATCTCTACTATGAGCATTGTTTTTGGCTGTAAGTGAAACTGATTTTCCTTTACTGGCTAAATGGCAAGAACTATTCTTTTCTGAACCCTTGAATGCTGAAGTGCATTTATACAAATTACTGTTCCTCTCACTAAGCTTGCCATTTGCGGGATAGGCATTGCTCAGATTCACAAGCTTTCCAGGCATGGATGTATATTGTGCAGCTTCAAATCTCTCTTTCAAATTGAGAATTCTCAAGGGAACAGAAGAAGGCTCGGTTGATGCTGTTCTATTCCTCAAATATGGCCGAGGGCTTGCCTCAATTATCTTAGCAGCTGCCTCCATTACGTGAGCTGCATTTTTTGGTGGCAGAATACTAGGACTCTTGATAGGAGACAACAGTTTATTGTGAGTAACTGGAATGGGTTTAGCTGACTTTGGAGGCAACATTTCAGTTTGAAATCTCTTTATTGGAAGGCTTTCCAATTTTCGTGCCCTTGACTCCATGGCATCCAAAGAAGACTTCTCCGGCTTAAGCAGTGTGTTTATGTAGCCTGCAGGGCAAAAGTCATCCACTGAGTGAAGAGCACCCTCATTACAATCAGAAGCTCCATGAGATTTAGAGCCATACAATGAAGTGCAGGAGAGCTCAGTGACTGCCACAGCTGGCAACGAGTCCAAACCCATGAGTCTTGCTACTAACCCAGGGGCTTTACTCCCACATCCTTCATCACTACAAATTGAGAGGGTGCGGTCGAAATCACAACTTTGAATGTTACTTGAACTTGCTCCAATTTCATCCACCTTTTTCTGAAACAATTGCAATAAATCAAAAAGCAAATTAATATCACATAATCAAACACATAAAGGTCCTGATTTGATAAATTTCTTCACAAGTATATGTAAACTTAACTTTTATACAAGCTTTCTTGTCTAACTTCTCCAAAAACTGAGGTGCATAAGTTAATTTAAACTTATTATGAGAAAAGCCCCATTTATTTTTCCTTCTTACTTTCTTCTCCTATAAATACTTATAGAGAAGTTTATTCAAACACATAAAGGTCCTGTTTTGATAAATTTCTTCACAAGTACATGCACACTTAACTTTTATTGAAGCTTTCTTGTCTAACTTCTCCAAAAACTGAGGTGCAAAAGTTAATTTAAACTTATTATGAGAAAAGCCCAATTTATTTTTCCTTCTTATTTTCTTCTCCTATAAATACTTATAGAGATGTTTAGTCAAACAGTACCAAAGTGTAAAAATTAAAACAAATAACAAGCAGAGTACAAAAAGTGGAAGAAATTCACACCCTAGTTAGCTGTGACTTCGGTAAGTTCTCCACATTTTCCTTCCCTTGCTTTGAAACCTCTACATTATTGCAACAGAAACATTTAAAATAGGCACATAAGAGAGCAACAAAAGCACTGAAGAAGAATATTCATCATTCATTCAGTAGGTGGACATGGCAAGCAAACAATGACAAAAAAAATGAGCATTAATATTACCAGGATCGTTCCAGACCAGCTTCTTTCGAGATTTGGAGTTCCAATCAAACAAGCTGAGGAAGCTTCCTTTGGAACGTTTTTTCTCCATCTCCATTTCTCGTTTTCCTATCACAGGCAAAACACAACAACATCATCAACCCACATAGAGTTACCGGTGAAAGTTAACATTTTTTCACAATTCGGTTCCCTCAACTCCAAAACCCAACTCTCTAATCCCAAAATAAATAAACATTTTGATTGAAATTAGCGATAAAGAACAGTTAATCGAAATCTTACCAGACTTCAGAGCCCCATTTTAAAAATGAAAGAGCTCCTTGCTGCACAAGAATCAGCAACCACAATTGCGTTGAAAGTAACAATTTTTTGAGTTATTTTCATAGACCCATTATCCAATGCACATACTTTTTGGTATTGATACAACAATTTCTGAAAAGGGGCAACACAACCCTTAGTTGCTATGCCTCTCTATTCCTCCGAGAAAATAATTAAAGCATGGAAACCAGGAAATGTAAAGAAGATCTAAGAGTGGAGAGTGAGATACAAGAAAAGTGGGAGAAAAATGAAAAATTTGCGATTGTTGAGAGAGCGAAAGAGAGGGGTGTGCCACTGGGTTGGGTATTCGTGGAGGGATCAAATTAAAAACAAACAAATAATGGAGGGATAAAAAAGTTTTGCTTCGGTTTTTATCCAATTGAATAATCATGAAATAATTACCTTTTTTTTTTTAATTCTAATAAAAATTGAATTGAAACGAATAAAATTTTGAAAAAAATAAAACCAAACCCTCCGGAGACTCGGAGACTGTACAACAGTACAAGTGTATTTTTCACTTCTAACTTATTTAACTAAAGTAAAAAAATGTTTAATTGATAAATAAGTATACTTATTTAATTTGTAGTATTTTTAAATTGTTCTTTCGTAAAATGTTTAAACTTATGAGCTTTTATTCTTGTTTTTAATCCTTACAGTCTTATTAGAATTCTTTATTTATTATTTTATGTTTAAAAATCCTTAAGACTCTTTCATCCCTCATTCTCACAAAATATTGTTTTTATAGCATAAATCATCCAAATTATAATATATTTCATTTGCAATATATCATTTAATTTATTAAAAATATTTTAAAATGAGAATAAAATGAAAACATTGATATCCTAATTTTTAAGAAGATAAATAATTTAAAATATAAAATATTATACTTATATATATATATATATATATATAATTACCAATTTTTAAGTTATGGTCAATTAATTAAATGTCTTTTTATACACTTGTTCACTTATCATGTCAGTTAGTTTAGTATCTAGTTTTACCAAGCATTTTAAATTTAATTACCTTTAAATTAATTTTATAATTTGTCAAGGGATTTAAATTAATTGGTTGAATAAAATATATGAGTTATTGTAAATCTATGATAATCTCTTTAATATTCCTACAAATAAAAAATAATAATTTTGTAATTTTTAATTAATTTATTTATTAATTTTGCCAAACACAAATACCCATTAACGTCAGCCTAATGATGGGGTAGGGTACGTAGTAACTTAACCTGAGAAACATATTTGATTTATTTTTATTTTGAATAATGATTCTTTAAAATGGTTGCAATAAAATAGTGCCTCTAGAGGGATTGTATGGCGTGTTATGCCAGTATATTCTTATAACTGCGCACCTTTATGATTTCGTAAATCTAAGATTAGATTCGTGTTTCATATTTAATCTTTGTTGACTACCATATGATATACTTATTTAAGTCAATTAAACAGTTGGCAAAGTGTGATCAATCATTTATAAATAATGCTTCTAAAAAACTTATGTTTTTTCAATGATCACGACTATTCTTAATATGAAATAATTTTGGTCGAATCAGGTAGCTAGGATTAATATAGATAATTAAATTTACTTTCCGAGTATTTAAAAAATACGTTTGTTTTAAAGTAAGAGTATACTTATTTTCAATTTCATTTAGAAAGTGTATTGTAATTTTAATTTACTTTGATTTATTTAAATTTAAAAATAAAATATATTTATTTGCTCACTTTGAATGCTAGCTTGTTCGTATAGAACCTTTTTATTAGTGTGTCTACATATATGAGCACGGAGTATTTTGGACCCAAACTAATGATTACTTTAAGAAATCAAAATTAAACATACTATTTTAGTTATTGTGTTCAATAGAAATAAGGCTAGATAAAAAAAAAAAAACTAAGTGGAAATATTTTTTTAGTCCATGTTACTTTGTAAAATTATGTAAAATTCTTATTTTTAGTACTTGAATTTACCATTGAATATTTTTTCTCCTTAACTTTTAAAAGAGTGTTTTTTTAATAAAAAAAAGTCTTAATAATATTTATCCTGAAAGACTAAATTAAAACACTTTTTAAAAAAAGTAAAATTCAGAGAACAAAATGTACCATATCAAAATACAGAAACTAAAACTAAGAATTTTAAAGTATAAAGACTATCATATTTTAACAAACAACAAAATCATGATAAGATTCAACTGCACCCCTGCATTTATTTTTCCAACTTCATGATATCCGTATCCTTTACTTTAGGAGGAGCAGATTTCTGACTAAACTAAACCCCTTTGCTAGAAGTACCAACAGAATCCCATACTAGAAGACCATTATAGAGGCTCCTACAAGAAACGAAGTTATTTTGGTTTCTAAAATTGTAATATATAGTATTAATTTTACATCTAAAATTATTAAAATGTCAAATTAGCCTCTAAAAAATATAAATTGTCCGTCAAATTAATCCACTTGTTTTTACCTTTTCTAATTATAAATTATTAGTTGAAAGAGAAATACTTAGTGCCTCTATTTTTATTTTTTTTAAAAAAGAAAAAAATAGTTAAAAAAAGTAGTAGTAATATTTTTTTTAAGGAAAGTCACACCGGTTACATTTTGAAATTAAGTTTATGAAGGATAAAAAAGATAATTTAAGGATAAGAAAAGTGTATAGCAAAGGGATATTTTTTTTATTAATAGTTATAGATTAATTCTTATATCAATAAATCTGATTTAACCTTTCCAAAAAAAAAAGAATCCATTTGTTACTCCCAACCAGTAATGGAAAAAAAATGTTAGGGTGGCAGGGTAAGTACCATTATAACTTCAGCTAAATGCATGTGTCAAAAGTATTATTTTAATTTCTACTTATCTATTATGAAAAGCCATTTCCCATTTGTTGCTTTGGCTTGATTAATTAATAGTGTGTTTGGCTAATTAGTGGTAGAAAATTAATCATGATGAATTTACCATATAAGTAATTATTTGTCACTGGTGAGTTGACTTTTCGACGAATTCAAACACACTCTAACATTCTTAGACAGTTAAATTTGGGCTTGCCCGAACTTCCTTGTGGATTGCTTTGTTATCTTTGTTACAGAGTTCATTATATTGATGATATAACTTTTTATCTCACTATAAAAAAGGAGAAGTGCAGAACATGATGTCCACCCCCTACAAAACAAAAAGACCCCACAACATTTACGCCCCCTGCCATAATTCAGCATGTAAAAAATAATTGGACATCTCATTCCTACCTTTCGTAGCCTATTCCAAAATTCTAGAATGCCATTTGTATAGATTGGGACACCAACAAGTCCCAATGTTCGTATAGATGTGCACCAATAATTAATTGTATCAACAGATATGACCGATAATATATGACAAATATTTTTATCCAATAATTGAAGTAAAATTATTGGAAAAATAATTATTATCCAATAATTTTTTTACACTCTTTTATAATTTATATAATAAATATTTTTCTATTTTAATTTTTTAGTCCATACATTAGGACATTGCAACGGGGTCATATATATGTCATACAGAATCAGTCAGATTAATTTCCTGAATCCCATCAATATCAATAAAGTTAATATTGGACGTCAATCCCAGATAAGTTATATATATATATATATATCATCATGAGGTGTAAGGGATCATATATTGAAGGAAGAGAAGCTGAAAAACATACAAATTAATTGGAAGAGCTAATTCAAAAGGAGGGGAAATGTACATAAAGAGAACACATGCATATGCATGCAAGCAAGAACATCTGAATTTGTATTTCATCATTTGAAACCATATGGTAGAGTCCACCATATATATCTCTTAATAACAAATATACATGCACAAAGATAAAGATGATCTCCTGCTGCATCCCATCCCATCCCATGCATGCATTTCATTTCATTGCCCCTTTGCTCCAATTGTAGACCTAGAGATTGCTTACGATCTTGATGCATTTGATCTTCAACCAGCGAAACCCTTTCTTGACAGAATGCTTGAGTTTTCCTTCTGCTGCGTACAACTTGTATTTAACCACTCTACGCTTTCTCTTCCTTTTAGCCTCATTCCACCACCATGTGCTCGATGGCTTGGTCACCGCCATTTGTGGACCATAACGTTCTCCAGATCCTAATTCATAGGAATACAAAGCTGAGGGAGTAGTGGTGCTCCTCGCAACCCACATTTTGTTGTCGTTCTTCATGCTCTTCACATTCACCTCGTGTAGATAGGAGCAGGATCGAGCGTAGTGGTGTTGGATACCCTTTATGATGGGTAACCTTATGTATATTTCTCCCTATATATATATATATCCTTTTTTTCTTTCTTTCTTCAAGAAAAATGTATTTGTTGTTCAATTACCTCCTTTCTCTCTCTTCCCGGAGGAAGAGAGAGGAAGAGAGGAATTGAAATTCAAAAACTCCAAAGGCAACCTTGTTTTGTATAGGGAAAGTATGAAACAGATCAGGTTGAAGGGTGAAACATCTCTCTAGCCTGGAATGAGTGTGGAATGGAACGTTAAACGTCATGATTATCACCATGCCATGCATATATGCTTTATTTTCTGGTGTAACCTACTTAACCGTAATACGCGCCGCCAGTAAATTTTGCCCTTAATTTAACCCACCACCCTCCACTAATTATATATAGAACAAATAGCCTCTCCACCACTTGTGTAATATTTTCCACTATTAGTTTTTTTTTTTTGCTTTTTTTTTTTATAAAAAAAATCACTCATTTGTATCATGTTCCAGTAATTATGCTTTAATTAATTCCTACACCTAAAAATCACTCGTTAAAAATAATACTACTAATTTATCTCTTAGGAAGAGTACAAATTTGTGCTTGAAAAAGCTAGCCATAGTTTGAACGGTTTCTCAACCTAACTTAATAAAGTCAGAATTCGATAGACAGGGCCACAGCATTAAAGCGAGGCACAAAAGCAATAGATGTAGAAATTTAAAGTAGTAGGAACAAGGACAATAAAATAGCATAATTGATTAAGATCGAATACAAGGATATAGCCACGTTCAATGTGTTGAACTGCAATTTAATTACCTCGTATCACCTGATGGGCAGCATGGGCTATATATAAATGAAAAGAGCATTGCTTTGCTTAACGAGCTTTTACGTACAAATGCTACTATATGCTACTGACCGAGTGAGGAAGTGCATGCTTCTGTAAGGATATGACTGCAAGAGAAACACAAAATAAAATTGCTAGTAAATTTTAACAAATAGTAACAAACAAGTGTACTCAGTGCCCACAGCTTATATATGTAGTAACATATAGGAGCATCTAGAGTTGTTTAAGACAATCTTGTCGCTATAAAGAAATGCGTTCAGGATTGCACTAGATTGCACCAAAACCAACAAATAATGAAAGAAAGGACCAGTGCAGTTCGTCCATATTGCAGTACATTGCACCACTTAATTAAGACTGTCGCATTGGACTTTTAAACACATGAAACCATTTTCTTTTATTCCTGTCCATCAAGATTTTAATTTATTTTTTTAAAATGTTCTTGCAACTAATTAAGTGAGCAACAGCCAAGTACAAGTAGCCCACAAACTTAAAACTACTAATACCCACCTTCGACTCTTTGTTATGTACATATATAACCATAATAGTATGATTATTAGATAACCAGTGATAATTGTGAATCGAGATATAGCAGCTTGGAGATAAATAGTTTAAAATGAATTGGTAATACGTTATTCCCAACAATCAGATTTTCTGCAAGACATAATAAAAAGTACAGGATTTCCAATGCTAACGGGAAAAGGGGGGACCTGATACTCAATTTCGAGTGAGTAAACAGAATTCCATAGTCCCTTCTAGCTTGATTTTACATTCAGGCCTTCAAAACTTATCAGCAACAGACATCTAGAGAAGAAATATTCCAGGTTGATCAACGATGATAGCTAATTGTCTGCTAGCTTTTCCTGAAAAGTTAATTGTCTGCTAGCTAGCTACAACGATGATAAAAAAAAAAGGCACATAAATTGATATTTTCTTATTTAATTAATTTCTTGAATTAGAAATCAGATGGCATTTTAATTTTTTTGGTGTATAAATGTAAGCCTTAGCTTTGTCTTCCGGTTTCTTTAATGAACTAATAGGAAAAAAGTTGAAATGCCATTCTCTTTTGGAAATCAAATGCATTTTTGAACTTATATATGACGTCAAATTAAGAAATTCATCAGTATAACATATAGAAGCACAACCTGAAGTTCAATATAGAGCTTAGCAATACCAGAATACATACCTAATTTATAGGCTTCAGATATCATAAATTTATTTTGGATTATAAGCCTCATTGCAAGCCGCGACACACTGCCACCTCACGTTATATATATATTCAAATATCACAAAAGCAAGGATACTACTGTTAGGGGAAAAAATTGTGCAATACTACTACTACTATATATATAACACACTTACCCAATTAATTAAGCAGCTAGTACACCGAAACCCTCAATATTCCAAGCATGTGATTTATATCTCGTCCATTAAAACTGCACCGCTCAATTTGAAAAACTTAAACCCTTGTTGCCATCAAGTCTTGAGCCTAGCTAGCTTGTTAACACTGCTACCTATACTTTGAAGTTTGAATTACACGAATAGTTTCAACACCTAGCTATCACGAATCCATTCTCCTTAATTATCCCAATCAGCTGATTCATTTACTCCTTCCATTCCTAATTATAAAATTATTTTTAAAAATTCATTTGTCCATTCTTATAAAATCATCTTCTAATTTTTAGATATATTAATTATTTTTTCTAAGTGGATAAAGAGATAAAAAAGATAACTTTAAAATAATACATAATATAATTAATTAACATATTTAATATAATTAATTAAATTAATTATTTTTCTTAAAAAACATAAATTAATTAAAATAATCTTATAATTAAGAGCGAAATAAATAATAAACAGTGGAACCACTATGCGTTCCAATTTGGAAAACATGTCATTTTCAATGAAGTGCCAACTTGTAAATTCGAATCCTTAACTCTTTAATTAGCTAGAAATTGGAGTCAGCAATATTCAAGCAATACGTAACTCTTAATTTCGTTGTCTTTTGTTTTCTCAAACGTTGTTGGTTTCTCCTTCCACAATCCGAAGTCACATAAAGCTGATTATGGAATTGGATTAGTTTAGGTTAAATTAACCTAATTCAAGTCATCATGGGCTCACTTAAATTTGACTTTTACCTTTCAGTTTTTGCTCTTTAATTAGAAACAAATATAGTAACGAACTTGTTTAAAGTCTTTTGTTAAAGATTCATAGTAACTGTAGTAACCGAATATATATACATGAAAACGCGCGAACATCTGTCTAGAATTTGGTAAAATTTTCGGTAACTATAATTTTTCTGTGACAAGTGATCTCATGATTAATTAATTTTGGCTTAAACATTGATTATCGTCAGCCTCAAGGCGACACGACAACTTAGGGTGTATTTGGTGGATCTGACTGGTAAAATTCGTAATTTGGAGACTCTCAACTTAAATCTAACACAATCAAACGAGAATATATTCACAATTGCCGAATGAACACGGTACACAATATTTAATGCAAGGTCATGGAATTTTGACTAGGGCCACGTTTTTTTTTTTTAACTGTGTCACATCTATGATGTATCCGCTTTGCGTCCAAAGCTAACCTTTTGTGTTTACATTTATTTATCCTGACTTTGTAATTAAACGCTATATATGAGACAGTACTGACAATTAAGTGCGTATTCGTAGCCACATGGTTCATTAGTTATAAATGTTCCATGTGAGTACTGTAACTCATCATTCACATCACGGCATCACGCCCTAAATGGACATCCAATCACGAGCAAACTTGACTGGGCATGACAACGGTGTTATTCTTGTCAATTAAAGCAATTATGGAATCAGTTTAATTATGCTAACTTGCTAAGGAGAATTTTATCAGCTAATTAAGTTCCACTGCCGTGCTATTATATGCTGGGAAGAGATTCCGTTTGTTTATTATGACCTTATAAATGAAACAGCGAATTAACGCAAGAAAAGCAAGGAGAAATATGCTGGAAAACTTAATAACATGAAAATGGGACAAAACAAAAGTTGTCTTAGTTTTCATTTAAAATATATTTTGATCATATATGGAAAAAAATAAGTGAAAGACATAAACTATAAATTTTATATATATATACACACACAGAGGAAACTGGAAAGGTCATTTGTGGGGCAAAGTATTTTCTTGGAAATTAGCTCTCTTGACCGTGCTTTCCGCATACGGATGTCGATTTAGTTAGGTTTTTCAAGAATGTTGACCATATCAACCAAATACCCTGCTTGTTAAAATAAAAATTAAATGGCCTAAAGATGTTCAGGTTCATATCTTCCGAATAGAATTACCAAATTTTCAAATATGGGGATACTCAAACTCAATTTCTAGATGTCCTAGTTCGAGTTTGTTTCGTCATTTCTCGAACGTCTTCTCTTTACTCGCAACGCTCACATTTGGGGCCGAAAGCCAAGGGAAATTTCAGTTGTGTGTTTTTGGAATTTATTTACTTTTTTATTTATTAGTTGGCTTATAATTCACTTGCAACTTTTATAGGAGAAAATAATTAAGGACGTGAATCATCAGCTTAGCTTGGTTTCAAGATTGAAAATAAATAAATCAATTAAAATATATATATTCAATTTTTTTTGGTTTTATATTTAACTAAAGTAACCTTATAAAAAATGCGTTTGGTGATTTCGTTTCATATATTTATTTTATTAAAAAATCATATTTGAGATTTCGATAATTAGTTGTGATAATTATTCCCTTTAAACAAAAAACATCATGTATAAATCAAATCAAGGTTTGAGTTAACTAATTTACATAATCATTCTTTTTTTAGAAGAAAACTTATATGGTTGTATATTATATATACTGTGCATCTAAATAAATAAATAAAATTAAATCGTTGATTGTGTAAATCAAAAAACACTAATTGTTCTAACTTAACCAGTAATTCAGTAATCTTAAGTTCTGAATATATAGTGTTTAATATTCAGGTGAAGAATTTTTCGTTCATAGTATTTTTATACGACTTCAACAAAATTATTTTTTGTAAAAAATATTTATGATCTAGTCTAAAAACAAAAAATTAAAAAAACAAAGAACAAATTTGAGTAATGAGTAGTTTTTTAATTTAATTTTTAGAGTTCATTAAATTCATCCAAAAAAAATTGGTAATGATTCAAAGTCTAAATCAATTACTAGTTAATAAAAAATATTAAAGAAAATTAAGTTTGTGCGATGACTGCGATCGTTATTCGTTTGTATAGCGTGTCCTTTAAACGCGTCGCGTTTGGGGGGGAAAACGTCACTTACAAGCGTGTCTGCTAGGAGGGAAAATAAAGTCCCTGCATGTTTTATTTGAATATCCATCCGTACGTTGATCCCATCCCAAATATAACAATCGTTTTCTTAAATTAATTTTCCAAATTCAGCGTCAGTTTAGGTGCGTATCAGTAGTTATAACGACCGGCAATTTTGTACTTGTTACTTATCTTGTGGATTTTATGGGATATACTACTACCTTTTAAGATAGTATCAATAGTGTTCGCCATTAGGATGATTAATGATTCTTTCACATCAGGATGTTAGATAAGTGAAGAAAAAAAAAAGAGATTTGATAGAAAAAAAGAAAAGAAAAGTGAGAGATAAAACAATAGTTTAATTTTGATAAGAAAAGTCAACAATATTGATTTACATAATAATTATTTATCACATGTTTAACTAAGTTTATTTAAAAGTATTTATAAAAGAAAACAAATAAGAATAAATAATTAAATAATTTTTTCTTAATTAATATTAGTTTTTCATTAATTAATAGGTGTTTCTTTATTTTAACTCATGAAGAATCTTTTTTCTTTTCTTTTTAGATGTACTTGATTACTAAAGAGGTCTAATGAAAAGTTTTCTTACACTTTTACGCTTCAATATTTGTTTTACATATATCCAATAAAATTTAGCTTGTTAATGAATCATATTAACAAATAAGATGAGGCAATAACATGTTAAAAATCTTATCATTTTTTGTTTAAGAAAATATGTCTGAATAAACTATCAGTTTCGCCGTTTTAAGTTCAAGATACTTACATGGTATATATCCAACCGTTTTGTTTTGTTTTGTTTTGTTTTTTCAATACTTAGTTTGTACTTTCTGGGAATCTTAGGAGGAAATGCGAGATTGACTTTCTGGGATTAACGTGTCCTATTAGTGCACTGTATTCGAACGAAGCATCCTTCCTTCTTCCTGCCTTGAACATACCAGTTTCTGAGCATATATATAACACGCATTTGTGGCTTGAATAACTTACGCTAGTTCTTTCCGCTTGGTTGAGTTATTATATTATTCAGAGCACTTTTAAAAACCTTGAGTTGTTCATTTGCTTTGTAACATTTTGGATGGTATCAAAAAGGCAATCTGGTCAGAGGCACGAAGGCAGTGGCAAAGTTCCAATTCATCAGGAGCAAAAACAAGCATCAATCAGGTGCTTAATTGTTATTTGTACACTTATTTTGGTGTTTTGGGCTAGCTCTGAGGTCAAAGTTTGATTTTCTGCTCATTGTGCAGTGGCCTTAGAAATGTGATCAACGCGCTATGGATGAGTGACCACTCTGCCTATTTGGAAAATTTTCTGCGAAGAGTGGTAAGTAATGATTGAGTCTATTAGCATGTTGGTGATATGGTGTTGAGAATTTTTAATTTTTTTAATTTCAGCTAGTTTTGACTTTTGAGCATCTTCTCATGTGAAAGTATGTATCACTTCACAACCAAGCATCAGTTCTAAAGTATTTAGAATAACTTTAGTGCAAGATCTTGAGTAAGGATTTTGAGTTCAAGATCTGGTCTTCACTAAATCTCTCACCAAATGAGGTAAAGAGATCTCCAATATGAAGAATTAGTTCTTATAGAATAATCCTTAAGTTCTGTTCATTGTTCAAAAATTTTTTTTTTTCCTTTTTTTCTTTTCTTAAGATTTCAAGATGAGATTTACCACTAAAGAATAAAATGGAAGAGATCTTGAGAGATCTTAAATCCTACTTGACACTATGGGATTTACTAAAAAGTGATCTAAGATCCCAATTTAAAATCTACCACTAAAGATGCTCTTAGTATACCATCCTCAATGTTCCCCAGGTTTCTGCATTTGCTTAGTGCTCATTGATAAATATATTTGTGATTCTCACACATGGTTTCCTAGTTATGCTTACTATTTGATTTGGAAAGGAAAGAGAAGCATTAGTGATTGGCCAGATTATTTGTTCCTTTTGCTCTTTTGATTTTCACCCTATTTTCCTTTTTTTATTTTTTATTTTTTTTGGTTGATATAGTCCAGGAAGCATCTTGACAGATAGGTACAACGTTGATGGCCGTTATATATATAATGGGGCAAACTCTTTTATTTAAATGTCTTTAAAATCATTAAATGATTATGGAAACGGGATAAATTTCAAGTATCCCCTATCATTAATTTGTTTTGAAGCGACAATCTGGTTGATTTGTTTGTCTTCCTCAAATAGGTAAGCGAGGTGGTGGAACAAAAATTTCAGGACCAAGCTCATCGATTTCCAAGGTTAGATTTTCATGTTCATATTCCGTGTTAACAACACACAATTTTTGTACTCATTTCCTATGGTTGTGTGATTAAAAAATTGTCAGAAAGATTAATAGATCAATCTTATTTGTGAAATTATATTGAAAATTTATCCATGAATCTTTTAAGGCTCATTTTATTCCTCAGTTACCCTGTACCAGCTGAGCCTTGGAGGCATTATGTGGTTAATTTTTTCTGTTCCTGACTTCATCCTATATTTACTCTCCTCCATTTATTTGAGTAATACTCTTAGTTTACTATTCTTTTTTTGTCCAAATTTTTTGCAGAAAAAGGGTTGGTGAGGCTGGCATATCCGGAGCCAAACCCTTTAAATTGTGTTTTATTAATAAGCTGCCTGAAACAATTTTTACTCGGTCTAGTATAATAGCAGAAGATGAATCACCCCTTCAAATTGCCCTATTTGATGTTAGAACCCAGGCTGTCGTAAATGATGGTCCTCTCTCCTCACTAAATATAGAGATCTGTATCCTGGATGGAGAGTTTGGATCTCAAGGCAGTGAGGATTGGACTGAAGAAGAGTTCAATTCCAATATCTTACGTGAAAGAGAAGGTAAAGAGCCTCTATTGATTGGAGAGAGGTTTGTTACTCTAAAAAATGGAGTTGGTTGTATACCTAAAATTGCCATCTCTGACAACTCGAGATGGCTAAGAAGCAGAAAGTTCAGCATTGGAGTCAAAGTTGTGCAACCAACTTCCAACGGAGAAAAGATTCAGGAGGGTAGAAGTGAACCTTTTGTGGTCAAAGATAACAGAGGAGAGTGTGAGTCTTAACAGTTTACTTCTGTTTCTCATCGTCTATTTCCAACCAAAGATATAATTACTGTTTCCATTAAACTTGTGTGCCTCTTGGATTTTATTTTTCAATATAATCTGTCTTTTAGTACAACTCCAAAACTGACATGTAATTTTGTCATTTAAGCCTACAAGAAACACTACCCTCCATACTTGAAGTTGAATGATGATATATGGCGTTTGAAGAAAATTGCTAAGGAAGGAAAAATCCACAAGCAGCTATCTTTGCGTGGAATTCACAATGTTAAGGATCTCTTGCGGTTGTACATAACCAACGAACCTTCATTATATGAAGTAAAACATTGTTTCTTTTGCTTTTTCTCATCTTCTTTTATGTGCTATTGGTAGACATTCTTTACTTATTGTGCCCTCCATTATATGAGTATATTTATTAAAACTTTGGGTCTTGGGATGTAGATGTTTGGAAATATTCCAAAGAAGGCATGGTTGGTAATCACTGAACATGCCAAAGCCTGCGTGATAGATGATTACAAGCTTTACAGCTATCAATCACACGAACTGCAAATAGGCTTGCTATTCAATTCCATCTACATCCTTGTGGGAGTGACATTTGATTGGCAAAATTATTACTCACCAGATACTCTCACCCCCAGAGAAAAGGTATGTATTCATACCCTGTTCGGAATTGGTTGGTAAATATATTTTAAAGAAAAATTTCTTGTCCACATCTTTGGTTTCTTTAAATTAGTGATAGGATTATCATTTTTATATATCATATTATACCTGTGGGTCAAAAGTGATCAGGTTCCTTCTTCCTTGGCAGCATTTGGTGGAAATAGTGAAGCAGCAAGCTTATAAAAACGTCAACAATTTGGAATTGATTGATGACACTAAATTGAACTATTTAAATCTAGCTGCATGTCTAAAAGCAAGAGAATCTGATCCTCCAGATCAAGGTCTGGAACATATTAAGATCTCAACTGTACAAGGTATATTTAATGGTAAACTTTTTGGCTATTTCATTATTTCTTACACTGTATCCCTCATCAAGACTTTGAACTTACAAGCGATCAATCACTAAGCAATGTCTATGAGGGGTCAGGTTATGCCATAAGAATATTTTGTCTTGCAGATATATTAAAACGTGATGGAGAGTACATAAACAGTCACTCTGCAATATTGCCTAAGTTATTCAAGCACAAAGGCTTTTGTTACTTTATATAATTGTAGTAATAAACTGGGGATGTATATCCTCACTTATTTTTTATATAGGAAGAAACTCCCAAAGGATGAACAAAGACTAGGGGAAATTTGAATATATCATGCCATATTGATTTCCACCACAATATCATTATTATTCGTTACACAAACACTAACACCAAACTTGATAAATCTATGTCGTTCACTACCTTCAAAATTTACCTATTTCTCTGCTCTTGTCCAATTTTAGCCAATTGTGCTCTTTCTGTTAAATACTTCTATACAATCTTTTTAATCTGTCTTGTGCAGGTCAATCAATAACATTCCCCGGTTATAGTCAACCATCTATCTCTCCTTCATATACTGATGAAGGAATGCATGACCACCAAGTTTATGCTGATCCACTGCCAGGCATAACAGAAATGTCAGAAAACAGTCATCTGTTAGATAAACTTTCCTCTGAAATATACACTGAAGAGGATAGTTGTCACCTTAATGGATCTCAATTTCCATTCGTGCGAGGCGGTTATTCAACAGAGAATGAATGGTCAGAGATTCAATTCATAGATGATTTCCCTTCTTACACAACATGGGAGCCAGAAACTGGCATTTTCGTTGGTTATCCTGTTGGAGCAGAGATTAGCAGCTATTCGACTTTCATCAATTCTGATGAGGATACATCAAGCAGTGGCAAAACCAAAGCAGTGTGGTATAAGATTCGTGTTGCTCTCAAATGGGTCATATCAGTGAAAAGGGATGCAGCTGCCAGAAAGAATGCTCAGCTGTTTGACTATAACTATTAGACCCTGTTTTATGCCCTTTGCGGACTGATTACTAGATAGAATGTGCCTACAAAATCCAGTATATTAGTTCCTGATGTCTTTTATAGTCAGTGTTGGGTTTGTTTTTCTTCAAGTTTAGCTTCTTCAATTTCTACTACACTAAAGAGGTATGTAAGATGGGGTCCTCCTGTACATCCTAGTGTTATGTATAATTTGTGGTTGTTGTCTGTAAAATCAAGTTTCTACATACTGAATCGTCAATTCAAAATTTATTCTGTTCGCACTACATATAAAAATGTTCAGTTGAATATTAAATACAATATTCGACAAATACTCTTCAGATCAAGGTTGTCAAAATCGTGATTCTACGTAGACTCGTGGAGACCTCATAGAATCGAATCGTAGAATCGTAAGAGTTTACTTAAAAAAAAGTAAATTACCTAAATACGAAAAAAAATGAGTTAGAAGGTGTATAGTAAGCAAAAAAGGGGGGGAGGAAGCAAATCCATTATGGATCTGGCCCAAATATGAAAAAAACCTAATATCCTCCCATATAAAAACTGCTCTTCTTCTTCCGCTGGCCTGCATGGATTTTCTGGCCTTCTTCCTGCTATGCCGCATGCACTCCCCATCTCCAAATTTGCCTCTGGCATGGTACCATGTAATGCCTCACCGGAATATATCCCTTTCATTTTCCACTTTGTCTTCTCTCTCTTTCGTTCATGGCTTCTTCTTCTGCGATTTTCCACTCTTACTACTTCGGGGATTCGCTTCTTCTTCTGTCCATGGCTCTCCCAGACACTCTCACTAGCGACACTGTTTCGCATAATCCTGGAATCATCAAATCGCAACCAGACTCACGATTCTACACCGATTCTACACCGAGTCCACCAATTCTACTCGGAAAACGATTCTACATGCGATTTAACTCGCAAAAGCTTAGTAGAATTGTAAAATCGTACGATTCTACGATTTAAATCGCGATTTTGATAACCATGCTTCAGATAAATTATTTTGTACAAGAAATTCCTACATTTTAAAACCTTATGAGAGATAAAAACGGAATAAATAGGTTAAATTACTAATTTAGAAATTTGTTTAACTAAAACATAGTTGTTTGATAAAAGAATTTATTTTACTTACGGTTAAATATGTTTTAGTTATTTGGAAAATCCATCAATTATGTTATTAGTTCATAACTTTTTTTTAATGGTTTAAGTCTTTATTTTTGTGATGGTTTAATCAAATCTTGAAAAACCAAGAATACATTTTACCATCATAATAATGATTTCTTGATACATCTGCCAATTTTTTTATTATTGGACCAATAAACATTATATATATATATATATATATTATGTATTTTCTATTATAAGTGATCTTGTTTAAGTTGAGTATGACTATTGTTTGTTAGCTTCTTGACAAGCATATCAAGTTGCACATAGTATAAAATGAGAAGTCCGAGTATTATATCTACAAAGACTCATGTAATACTCAACAAAATAATAATGTTCACTAATTATGGCTTTCAGAAATAACAATTATAATTTAATTGTGACAAAGTAAACAACAAGAAATTAAACAAATATAAAGTTCAAGAGCAAAAAGAACAAAAATCTAAGTTCCTTGACAAAACTATCAATCTCTTTAGTAATGTAACCAAGTGACTTGCTTTAAGAACATAAGTTAAAAGATGACTAACAAGTTTTATTTTATTCCTAGATACAAAACTCATAAGATATTCCTCTTCATTTCTAACTTCAATAATATTTTCAATGACAATTCAAATCATAACATCAAACAAAGGATGATCAAGTCAAAATAAACATTAATGCATAAAAGATAATACTTAATCATAAATAATAAATATAGATTAATAATCAAAATGTAAGCATAGGAATGTGTTCAGTTATATCAACCCCTAAAATGGATAAATTTAACTACATAACTACATAATAATAAAAAATGAAAAAGATTATGAAAAATGATGAGAAAGTCATGAAAAACAAGGAAGATAGCTTCTTAGCTTTTCCATCAACCCTAAACAGCTCTCCAACCAAATTTACCTTCAATTCGCGCTTAAAAACCTTCATAATCCTCTTATTATCCGTGCTTAAAACTGATTGTGGGACCATAACTCCATAAGCAGAGTTAAAATTACTCAATAAATATACTTTAAGAAATAGAAAATAATTATCTAATATTGTTAAAAAAACAGGTTAAGTTTTTGGAAATCTCCGATTCAATATCCCCAGTTTTGTATGTTTTACAGTATTTTCTTTGTAAACATCAGAGCATCATCAGATCCGGATTTCATGAAAATAGGAAAAGAAAAGTACTGGATTGGAAATTAAGATGCACTAAAGGGATTTGAATCTTCACCCTCACAAAATTTTATTAATCTCAAACTATCCTTTTTAATGTTATATCATTTCAAAATAGGTATTATATAACAGTAAAAAATAACTTCTAGAATATATATTTTATAATTGTAAAAATACTTTGGTAATAAGTATTTTTTGTAACAATAAAAAATAGTTTTTACCTTTCAAAATAGATGTTTTATAAAAATAAAAAATAATTTTATTTTTTGGAATAAACGTTACATAAAAGTGAAAAAATAACTTCTAGAACAAGTATTTCATAATAGTAAAAAATAACTTTCAAAATGTGTTTTATAACAATAAAAAATAGTTTATAGAATACATATTTCATAATAAGAAAAAAAAAACATTTAGAATAAATGTTTCTAATAGTAAAAAATAATTTTCACCTTCCATAATAGATATTCTATAACAATAAAAAATAACTCTCATAATAAATGTTTCATAATAATAAAAAAATACATTCTAGATCATTTGCTCTATAATAGTTGAAAAAAAACATTTTATGTATTCTTAGAAAACTTATTCTAGAATTTAATCTATGGTTCAGTCTATAGCTTCCATAGTCATATCTCAAGAATAATGTTGAAAATAAAAAAATATTTTGAAATTGTCATTTCAAAAGACAAAAAATATCATATTATAAATCATACCCTTACCTTCATTGACAACACGCAAAGGAATGGGGAGGGGGAAGGACATTCGGTGGCATCTTGACTCGTAAGGAGGAGGTCGCGAGACTGTCATGGGAAAAGAAGTTATCATTACCGGAATAATTTGCATAAAGAACAAAATATTAGAATTGAAAAGGGATAATTTAATATTTTTAAATAAAAATGGAGAATGCAAGATACACATATCAAGATTCAAATCCCCGCACTGGATCAGTAGAGTAAGACACCGAGAGTCTAGCCCAACACAGAAGAGATAAGAAGAAGAAAAAATACAAAACCGGAGGAGTAAATAAAGAAAGTAGACCAATAAGAAAACAATAAACTAATTTAAATAGTATAAGTTGACCGGGCAAGTCAAGCTGCCGAGAATTTCTTTATATGAGATCTAAAGTTTTCTGCGATTCAAATTCATGTTTGCTACCTTAAAAAACCCAAACTCACCTACATTTCTTGGTTGTTCTTCACTCCATCACCATTAACCAATGACCACAACTATCCTTGAAATCTCAACTACTGTGTACACATACACTAATCCCTCTACAGCGCATGATGGATGGGCATTTTCAGTCAAGTTCAATCCTAGCAATAGCTTCTGCCCAGGTCAGTTATCATTCTGCTTCATATTTTAATTGCATTATTACACACAGGGTATATTTATCAGCTTCTAAATATTGTTAACAAATAAAAAACTTAAATCAAATCTTCGCCATAAACGTTGGCTCTTCTTCAGAGCATTGTACAACTTAATTTAGGTCAACGCTTAACTTTCCTGTAAAAATAATGAAACTTCAAGGTTTTTAGTCCTTCTTTCTCAACACTTGACATTACTAGCATGAATCTAAAACCATTTTTTTCCCTTGTTTTTCTTTATGCTTGAAATTGAAAAAAGAAATCTAAAAAAAATTACTAAGACTGTTTTTTTCTATCTTTTGGTCAACACATGGACTGTCTTTAATAGCCGCTCATACTGGATCATAGGACATTTATCATGGGCCTACAGAGATTATTTGTGACCCAAAGTAATATTCTCTCCGCAACGGAGATTTAGCTTTTAAATTTAATCTAATGGCATACATAATTTAGTTGACTAGTGTATAAGAATTCCTTCACCGTCCTGACTCCTGATTCATAAGATCTTTGTCAAAAATATATAAAGTTGTAATAATCTAAAACGGGTTAAGAAAATGATTACTTTTTACGCGTTCATCCCTTAAATTGATTAGGACTATTCATACTTTTCTTTAGCGGCCATAGCCAGACTGGAGTACTGCGAGCTATGAAAATTTTCATATTCTGATTTGGTCAAGGTACTAGTAGGCCATATGTATAAGTTTGGTAATGACGTCTAATTCACTTGTTTCATTTTGTTTTTTAAGTTGAATTTTGTAATTGTTTCTTATGTTATTATTCATGTTGTCATTGTTTATACTCTATAGGGTGATGCATTCCTAACATTTAACTTTGTGCTTAAACTCATTGATGTTTTTATTTTTGAAGTATTGATTTAATTTTAAGAGTTCAACAATGTCCTCAAACTGGGGATCGATTATCCCTTTCTTACCCGTTTTCTGTCTTTGAATTGGTTGTCCTTGAATTCAATCATCCCTTGTAGTAGAACAATTGTAAGTGATGCACGAGGTCCAAACCAAATGATCAGAACTTGATATCAAGATCATGTAAATTTAGTTACGACTAACGAGTCTAATATTCGAAACGGATATTCAAACCTGGACAAGATGAAAATCATGATCGAGCAAGGTGCAAAATTCATCCAGTTAGAAATGTTTTCGAATACACTTGGCATTAAACATCTATCGTTTTTTAGTGTTTTAGGAATCTCGTTGATGACACATATATCCCATATATTTTTCACGTTAATTCAAAGAAAGATATGGAAGCTACACAAAGTCAATTCGTTGTTAAGAATTTAAACTCCTAGGAGAGGTCGGAGGGAAAGAATCTTGACTGAAGGAAACTCCTATGTTTGACTTCGCCCTAGAAATTAATGAAGAACTAAGAAAATCAGGAGCCAGGAGGTGCAAATAAGAGAGGAATAACCCTAACATATAGGACCTGACAAATTTATTTCAAAGTCCCAAATGAAAGGCTAGCTTCCCTCGACAGGTGAAGAATCAATTACACCACAGGTAACCTTACCCATCCACAATGTAATCAAAGAGATCTCATCCACTCGAAAGGAAAAGCAAATAACGAAACTCAAGATCTTCAAAAAGTGGCAAACACTAAATAGTCAATGAAAGTATGCATGGTACCAAAATTTCGAAATAAGTATATGGGTACTAACAACTCTCAACCAAAACCCAACAAAGACGTGGTAGGTAATGTATAAATCGAAGTCCAGATTGAGGATTGAGGAAGCAAAGCAAGGGTACAACGTTACACAGGATGGATCCCGAAAGAATGTAATCATAATGACCCGAAGTTGCCACCGTAGAAAAGTACCAACCCGTTAACTTGGAGGCAACTGTTATAGATCAATCTTCAGAGGATTAGGGCCTAATTTGGCAAATTAAGCTAATGTGTTGGCCTAATAACCTAAACCCAATAGCTAGGCCCAAAAGCCTATATCAAGAATATCCTAGTAAAGGATGAACCTTGTTACAGCCGTGAAGCACCGGATGATAACCTGAAATTTGCTAAGGCAGTGATTGTTATGAGAATCGCCTTGAGAGGCATTTCCCACCTCACTGTGTGTAAGCAACACCAAAATAACAAAATTGAGAGTGGTATAAATAGGAAGAGAATGCCTAAGGTATATTCTCTTTTGTTATTTTACATTATACTTATACCATGCATACAAACACTTTTTTTAAGTAAATATCATGCAAACACTTACTTGAGCATCAAATTCATTATAACAATAGCACTAACGTTCGGTTTGTGAGAACTTGTGGAGATTATATTTGAATATTCCACTTTTGTGGATTATATTGTTGAACAACTTTTTTTGTCCTCGTTACCTAAAAAATTTGGATCTGTCATTACTCATTTTTTCGGGTTTTCTCTCAAACGTAAGTTGGTATTGAAGAATATCAGTATTTTAATTTATTTTTAAGAAAACAGGAGCACCCACACATGTTCGAGTTCAAATTATGGTGGACAAAAATCAGTATTCTGGAAAGTGGAATTAATTTTGAAAAAAGTGAAAAAATCACTAAGATTGATTAAGGTTCTAATTGAAACAACAAAAAGTGAGAGGGAACAAGGGACAACAAAAAAAAATGGTATTTTTTTTTTTTTGAGTTTTGGTTTCTGAGGAAGCAAAAATACGAAAGCATTTATATTCTACCAAACAATCTATAAAATCATCTCAGTTTCTACTTCGATCTTTTTTATCTTTCCCTTTCTTTGCTTTTCCTTTCCTAAACCAAACATATCATTAGATTGTAAAAATTTATAAATTATATTTTATTTATATTCTAAATGCAATTTAATTTTCCGATAAAATAAAATTAATTCTTTTGATTTTAAAATACTGTATTAAAAATATTTTAAAATTAATTATTTTAAAGTTAACTCTTTAAGAAAAAACCCTTTTCACGTTATTACGATCGTAGCCTACGACTTTTTTTATATATAAAAATCGAAGATATAAGATATTTTATGGGTGTTGTAATATATAAATCCATTATATATATATATATTGTCTTTTATCCTAGTTTTTTTTATTTTTTATTTATCTCTCATACATCATTTATTACATTATGAATTTTTCTTTTTTCTTTATTTTTTTTCTCTCTCGAACTCTGTTCCTCACACCCACTCACCTCAAAATGAGGTGTACTATTAGCATTTTCCTACGCTCTAAAGCCTGCGCATGTAGTAATAACTTAAGACGTATAATAATTATTAAAAACCCCTTTGGATAGCTATAGGAAAACCTTGTGTCTTGATTAATTAATGAGTATATAAGAATTTTTTTTCATTTTACAAAATGTATCTTCATGCAAGAACTAAAAATCCTCTACTGTCAAAATGCTAGCTAGGAAATTCTCCAGCAACTTCCTCCCCAAAGAATTATCCTGGAAATTGATCCGCCTAGCTCGATCTTGTCGAAATGAAAAATCCCTTTCCGTTTGTATAGGTAGGGTGCGCACAATTAAGAATAAGAAAATGGTGCAAAAATGTCTTGGATAATTATAATTACTTAATATTTCAGTGACACGAACCAGACCTGATGAGCGCCTATTTATGGAAAAATTTGTCATTTGACTCCCATCCCTGGTCCACCAAATCCCTTACGCGTCTGAATCATTAATTAAATTATCACTTTACACCATCACTATATATATATATATATATATATATATATATATATATATATATATACACACACATATATACAAGTTTTACGGGTCCTTTTAGTTTCATGCTTGCATGAATATAATTACTGAACAACGAGATTAATTAATTAACTGTGCATAAACTTGACTGAAATGGATTTCTTTTAACCTAATAATACTTATAAGCTACCTTCTCATTCTCACAAAACGCGTTGTGTTATTGACGTGGCTGCAGCAATTCGTGTATGGAATGCAAGGAGGGAGACAAAGAGAAAGAGGCATGTGAAGGGAAGGAAATTTCAATTGAAATGTAGATTACGTATAAATAATTCAGTGTGTTCCTCGGACCTTCACCCTACTCGTAAAATTCCTCGAACCCCGTCTGTCATGTACTCTTGAAATCTTATATAAGGAACGCTAACCTACACTGCCCTATTATCAAAATTTCCAAAACAGATTAAGTTTTAAAATGGAATCAAAAAGACAATCTCAGCAGGAGGGTGATGAAAGGGGTGTTCAAATTCTTGTTCACGATTCAAAACGGAGACGTGAAGATTCACAACAATCGGACACCTTCCGGTACTAATTTGTTGTTCTCGATATCGTTTGAGTTATATGTTAATTAAATTTTCATACATAATGAATAAATTAATTAAATGATAGTTGGATTACGTACTTAGGATGAACAGCAAAAATAATTAAGTTCAATGATATATAACTTATTGTTGTTTGATCAATTTGAATCTACTTAAATACTTTTGAAAGTTAGATCTCTTAAATTTGTAAGATATACCGGACTTTTTTTCTTTCTTTCAAAAATTTGATGGGTAAGTATATAGATTAAAAATTTTCATCATTTAAATTTGTATATATATCTTTTGAGTCGATTTTGTAGTATATTTGGTCTGGTCTATAATAAAATTTATTTTTAACTTAATCTATTCGTTTTTTAGGTTTGAGATCGAAGAATTGTGTATCCTTCCAACTAAGTTTAATGATCAAATCGATCCAATCTTTTAAAAGATGTTATGAAATTTGATCCCCATGTTAACACACGAGGGGAAAAACAGGATTCTCCCCACGATATTATAAATTAATCCTTGATTTGGAGTAGCGTGTGTTAATAAGGAATATAAAGACTTAAACTAACTGGCTAGAGAGGTACGCAGAATATACTTGAATGCTTTGCATAGGTGGCCTCATAGGATACATCAATATATCATTCAATTAATTACAGGAATTCTATGTAAAGGTTTAATTAATTTTGTGGTTACTTTATTGTGCAGTATCGTTAGAAGTTTAATGTCTCTGGTTCACTTAAAGAATGACATAGCGCCGTGCTTGGAAAATTTAGTTCAAAGATTGGTAAGAACCCTCTTTTTTCTGAAAGAATGAAGTTGACGAGGATACTCATCTTTACAACTGGCTTTTAACATGTTTAAGTAGCAGCGTATACACATACCATGCACTTTTAATTTGTTTATTGATTCATATTATTATTCCTTAACTAGGTACAAGAGGAGTTGGAATGCCAACTTCCAAGGTTTGTTTCTCTTTTGCCTGAATTTTCTAATATTAATTAATTAGTCCTTGCATTTCATCAAAAGAAACAATTAATTGTGTGCCTTACGATTATGATTGTTGTTAATTATCTAATTAATACTGATAGGGTATTTTAAATTTGTTGCAGAACAATTAATAATCTGATTGGAATATCGGGAACCAAACCCTATCGGCTGGATTTTAAGAATGAATTGCCTGCTACAATTTATACTAACTCCAAGATCCAAGCTAAAGGCAACACTCCTCTCGAGGTTGTTCTTGTTGATATTGAATCTCAGTCTATAGTGGCTGAGGGTTCACTGTCTTCGATCAAGATAGAGATATGTGTCCTTAATGGTGAGTTCGGTTCAAATGGCCGTGAAGATTGGAGTTCAGATCAATTTAACTCCAAAATCTTACGTCAAAGAGAAAATAAAGGGAAGTTACTGAAAGGAGATACGACTATTACACTTGAAAATGGAGTTGGTTATATCACCAACCATGAGTTCACTGACAACTCGAGCTGGATAAGAACCCGACTCTTCAGGTTTGGAGCCAAGGTTGCACAATCAAATCTGAAAGATGCAATTAACATCAGGGAAGGTATAAGCAAACCTTTTATTGTCAAGGATGCCAGAGGAGAGAGTGAGTTTTTTTTTTTATCGTCAAATTTAATTATTAATATTGTTAATTTTTGTTGAAAAAGAATTCGAATCCCACATTTTCTTCTTTCTTTCATTTAGACCAATTTTATATCTCTTAAAGAGAGAGTATAAGTATTGAAGACAGTTCAACCATTGGATTTTACTTTATTTCAATTCATTATTTTTTATTTTTTTTCCATAAAATCAATTAAAGAATCATTTTAAATCTCCAAACCCAGCTAGTCTAGCTAAATCCGCATATTGTAGTTGGTTGTGTTACCCTAATTTAATTTTGATTATATAATTAAGTTGTAAGCCTTAATCACTGACACGTACGTGATTTGGTCATTTTAGAGAAACACGACACTCCATCCCTCAACGATGAAACATGGCGTTTGAAACAAATATCAAAAAATGGTGTAGTTTATCAGCGGCTATCTAAGCACGGGATAAACACTGTTGAGGATCTGTTGAAGGAGCATGAAACCAATCCATCATCTTTGCAAGAGGTATTATGGAAGACAACAGTTGCTATTATTGTTAAAGTTTACTTCTTTATATAGCGGTTAAAAGTATAATTTGATTCGTAAAATTTCGTCTGAATCTTTTGTTCGATCTGCAAACGATAGAAATTTGGCAACATTTCAAAAAAGAAACAAGAAGAAATTATTAAGCATGCTCAGAAAGCAAAGCAAGACAAGACTTGTGTTGCTGAAGCCACATTTGACGGACAAAGTTATCATTCAGAGAAGAATACTCTCATCTCCGACGAGAGGGTACGTACGCTGCCTAATATTTTTGTATCTTGGAATTAATGCTTGATGTAATAATGTTATAGCTCTAAATATTTTTCACCTTACTTCTTTGTTGAAAAATTATACATATGAACATATGCCATTTGACATTTAACGAGAGATAAAATTGAAAAAAAATATAAATATTATAGGTATGATTTGATATAAAATAATAAATAAAAAAGATATTTGTTAAGTATTTAAATAACATAATAATCCGTATATCATCACTTTTTCTGTTCTTAAACTTATATCTTTTTTTTTCTCTTTTCTTACCATATATCACAGTACTTATTATAATATTAATTTTTTTCTCTCTCATCAAGTGTATAATAATGGATGTTAATTAATGAATACTTTTCCTTCTTAGATTTATCGATTCGTATCTTATCATAACCTAACTGTGTATAGTACCTCAACTTATGTGATCATGAAACTTTTTTCACTGGCAGGAGCAGGAAGCTTACAAAAATTTGAAGGATCCGGTACCAATTGAGACAGTAACACATGAGTTAGCGAAAGCATTGACACCAGTTACAGCACAATACACTGCTCCATATCAAGATGTGCAACAGCTTGACTTTCCAATTGCTCAGCAAGGTACTATTATTAAATGTATCCTGCATAAACACTTTTGTACGTACTGTGCAACATCTTCATGCATATCAAGTACTAATTAAGTCCATTTGTTTTCGCTCTGCCCCTTTTATATTAACAATTTAAATGAGGAAGGATGTTTTAATTTATTTGAATACATCTTTATTTGTATTTTTATTTCAGAAGAAATTTCTAGACTAATAATGGACTCACTAAACTTGTCAGTAGGGGGCCAGTTTGTTGATGGAAACATATGGCCTGTTGCAATTGATGATCAAAATGTAAGCTGCTCTATTATATTATTCCAACTGACATAAATAGTTTAATCTTTCCCTATGGGGATGAAGCAGCTTGTAGCAATCGTTCCTCTTTTCCCAACTTTGAGCTGTATAAATCAGACAAAGGGAAAAGCAAGATGGTTTGACGTAAGATTCTAATAGATCACACTCACTGCATGCAGCTAAAGGCAAAACTTTGTCGCCGTCACTATTGACTTGAACTCTCTCAATTATTTTGTGTTTATAATTTCAACGTGTAAAGCCACAATCAAGAGACTCTGCAAGGATGAAGACCGCTATATGTAATTTATTAGTAGTAATTTCTAAATATTTCATATCAATTTGTTAATTCTTTCCTGTAGAAATTGCTTTGAAAAAAGTGAAGCTGGAATTTAACGGTTCCAAGCTAATCTATTGCATTTTATCAATGTGGCCGTTTTTAAGAGTATTCGTTATCTATTTTTCAGTAAAAACTGCTTAATTTCACTTTTTTATATAAATAAAACTGCTTCCATTTGTGGTTAAAGAACAAGTCTCTAATAAAAATAAAGAAAAATGATTATATATTAAAAGTTTAAAAAAATTTATACCATGTTTAATCATAATTCAACATGTATAATAACTTTAATAATTTTTAAAATAGATCAAATAATAATTTATAATTAAATAATAATTTAAATTCAATTTACACTATATAAACATAAAACTCATAAAAATATATTAAAACCAGAAAAATATTTCTTTTACAAAGATGTATGTCATATTTTTTTACCGTGGGTGCTTAGTATAGATCACATCACATTTTACTAGGCATACTTACTATAAGAGGAGTACTATATCATTTGTAAACTTAAAAAGAATAAAATGAGATGAATTTTTTTATAAATAAAAATAAATTATTCATTAATTAATTTTTAAAAGTTTATTAATATAATTTCTCTAAAAGATGAAATGATATCTATAAATTAGTTAATAAAAAATTTATTTTAATTTATGAGTTTTTTTTAACTTTTTTTTTATAAAAGTATTTTTAGATAAGTTTACACTCAAAGAAGGCTCTTAACTAAGTTAATATTAATTAACTGTGTTTTTTTAAGTTGACTGTAACAGTTAATTGCAATATAACTCGCAAGTTAAAAGGTATCCACATATAATATTAAATTAAAAAGAAATACAATAAAAAAAATATTATAAATACATCAACTTAAAATTATACAACACCGAGAACATGTATTAATTTGATATGACTTATTTCAGTTTAACCAATCATTTGAATATAAATTTTGAGTATGAAATTTTATTAAATAATTGGAAGAATAAGTTAATCGTTCATAATAATTTTTTTTCGATTTGAATAAAATTACTTCAAGTAAAAAATAGGTTTGGTCTAATACGTTTTGTTACTATATTATTATTTTATTATAACTTATCATCAATATTATTTTTTAAAAATTTTGTATTGCTTTTTTATTTTATTTTGAACTTACCGAAAAATACTATTGTTGATGTGATAGTTTTCTTTGTAAATCACTAAAAAAAAGGTAAACATAATTATACTTCCACAATCAATTATTTGCAAGAATCTTTTTGATTTAATACTAAAAGAGCTATATAATACTAAAATAATATAAAAAAAGTTTAACTAAAAATATAAGCAGTGATTTTCTTATAATATTTCCAACCAGTGGGATCTTCTTGGTACATTGAGATACCTAATTATTATTACTCATTAAAATTCCAGAGAGTCATAATTAGATTCGATTTAGTGGCACACGATGTTCAACAAAATAGGAAATGTGAAAAATGATAAGTGGCACGGTGGTGTAATTTCCACAAGTTCAGGCGTCATTTCCATTAGGCAGCGCGAAAATATCTTCTAGTTCTTCTTCCCCATGTCCAAGCCCCTGGGTCTCGAAGTTTCTTCCAAGATATCTATCTCTCTTTAATGAGAAGATATTTTTTTCTCTCTCCTCTTGGCCGCTACACAAAAAGTCTTTCCTCTGCCTCATTATTTTACCCTTGTCTCCCCAGCATTCATTTGTATTCGTATTAATATCATGGCCTTCTTCCGTTCCTCTTCTTCTCTATCCAAACCTTGATTGCGTTGTTGGATTTTATAGTGGGTGGGGGGTTTCTCCGTTCGATGGATCGGGAAGGAGGATCCAACGGCGGATCTTGCTACTACTCCGTTCTCGGGATTCGCAGGGACGCCTCCTTCTCTGATATTCGCACTGCCTACCGCAAACTAGCTATGGTAAAGTATTATAATCAAACAACCATACGCCACCGTTTCATTTTTTTCCTTTTTTTATTTATACTAATTAATTCCCGATTTTTTGGAAAAAAAAAAAATTGGGCCGGGCTGAGAAGAGGTGGCACCCGGACAAGTGGGCTCAGAATCCTGCAACCGCCGGCGAAGCCAAGCGGCGGTTTCAGCAAATCCAAGAAGCCTACTCAGGTTACCTTGCAAATTGCATCATCATTTTAATTAGTATTGTTTAATTGCTGCAAAATTTGAATTTGATTAATTCAATAATTAGTAGTAATGTTTTGGATTGGGTAACAGTTCTCTCCGATCAGTCTAAAAGGTCAATGTACGATGCGGGGCTCTACGATCCTTTGGAGGAAGAAGACCAAGTCCGTAAAGTTTTTTCATTTCAGTTTCTTAATTACTATTTTCATTGTAATTTAGGCAAAAAAATGTTTTTTTTTAATGAGCAGGATTTTTGTGAATTCATGCAAGAGATGATCTCGATGATGAACAATGTAAAAGACGAGGTAGTGATTATGATGATGGGTTTTGTTTTTGCTTTTTGGGAAAAGAAAAATGGAATGTGTCGTAGGTAAAATGTGTTTGATTGTGATTGTAGGGAGACAGTTTGGAGGACCTACAGAGGATGTTCGTGGAGATGGTGGGGGAAGATCATGGCCATGGGATCGGCTTTGACTTGAACCAGGATCCGACGGCTGGGAAGCGAGGACGGATAAATGGATCAAAGGGCAACGCGCCCAAGCGCAGCAACTCCCGCAGTTAGTGCGCCGTACTGAATCCGTCTTGTAATTTTCTTACTTTTGGAACAATACACCAAGTGCAACTGTGCAAATTGTGCTTTGCATTCTAGTACTGCCCTTGGGGCTTCTTCTTTTTTTTCTTTTTTCCTGCCAAAAATATAATACTAATTCAGATCAGAGTATTAACTTTTTCGTGCCGGATTTTGTGTTTTTCCAATGCCACGCCAGAACAAAGGATGACACGTGTATGACATGCAACACTATTGAATTAAAAGTAGGTTGTCGGTAGAAGATAAAAAAGAACATACTAGAATCTTTTGTTTTATTTTAGACTATAGTTTATTATTTATAAAATTAGTTAAAATAATAATAATGCAAAAAGTCTTTCAATTGGTGTAATTGAATTAATATTTTGGTAGTAATAAAAGGCAAATGTTAAATACTACCTTAATTTCATTGGTTAAGAAAATAAAAATAAAAATATTTTTATTAAGAGATAAAAGATTATTTATGATTCTTTACATTTTATAGTAAATTAAATATTTTTTTAATTCTTTAACTAATGTTCATGTCTATTAGTTAACAAGATCCATAGTAAAGTGGTTACTCTAAGCAAGGGAGGTTGATCCAACGGTTAGATACTTTAGATGGGTAACTGCCGCTGGATGCTTTGGTGGCCCAGAGTGAGTAAAATCTTCTGTTGCTATTATGCCATGTATTTGGCGTGTCTTTCCAGTGTGAACAGTTGTGCACTTGTGCGAGTGTACGAGAGAGAGAGAGGAGATCTCGGGGCCCGTCGTACAAGGTTTATAAAAATATTTCGTTTGGGGCAAGAGATTTCTAATTGTTTTCTGACTGCTTTGCTGCATATATATGTTTTTGGGAAAGTTACCAAAGGGAGTAATTCGTTTTATAATTTATTAAATGTGAGTAAATTTTGAATTAGTATTTAAATAAGAATAAATTGTAAGATAGATTTTTTACTGACATATGATAGTGAAATCATAAAAAGATAGATAATTTTAGTTTTTTTTTATAGAAATCATAAAAAATGTACTACTTCTGTTTTTCTTTTTAAATTTTTATAAAAGTCATAAAGTAATTAATGACTTTAAAGTTGTTTATTTTTTTAATTATTTATTTAAAATAATAAAACCTTATACATCTACAAAGTTATCTTACAAAATTAAAAGTTTATGATCGATTTGATCATATCAATCCATTGATTTGGTATGAATATGAAGCACGGTGTCACAAAAGTATCACTAATGTGTGGGATGATAATTAAATTCAAATTTATAAAATTCTTTCCTTTTTGTTGGCCTATTTCAAATCCATCACACTCATCTCTTCATTTTTCCTGTATCAGAACATCAGAGCTAGTTGTTGATGACTTGGGGTCATCAAAGAAGTCCAATCTTAGTGGTCAACACTATCACATGTGACACAACAATAGTTGATAAGGATGAGGTTATGAGTGACATTTTAGGTAGCAAGGTGGACGCAGACAAGCTCAACAAAGGAGACAAATGAGGCATCGCATAAAGAAGCCACAAAAGCAAAGATTGAGGGCAAAGGCAGTGTTCGGGAGAGAGTTGAAGATGTCAGAGAAGCACCATTGCAGGTAGTTGACACAATGGTAAAGAGGCAAACATTGAAGGAGTGAAGGCAAGACTTGGGGTCATTGTTGTCACAGTAAAGAGTTAGAGTCAGGGGGGGTCAAAGGATAAATTGGGAAAGGGGAGATTAAAAAGAGAGAAGAAAAAATGAAAAAAAGTTTCAACCATTCATTTTTTTAATGAGTATATCAAATGGTTCACAATTATTTCCCATTGTGAAAGGCCTATCTAACTTTCCCACTTTAGGTGTTGTTGTGTAAAAGCAAGAAATTGGGAGGGTTTGGAGTAAAAATATCAAGGTGTTTAATAAGGTCTTATTGGGAAAATGAAGATGGAATTTGTTCCATAATTCTAATGGGGTTTGGAGGGAGGTGTTTATGTCAAAATATAATGGTTGGAGGGGCCTTTTAAGGGAGGAAAGCTAATCTTTGGAGAGTATGTGATAGAGAGATTTAAAGGTGTTGGGGGGGGGGGGGGGGTGTTAGCCAAGAATAATGGCTTGACTTTGGGATCAAGTGAAAAATTGGAAGAGAAGACAAAGTTAGATTTTGGAGGATCCGTGGGTGGAGGGAAATTGTTTGGTAAACTTATTTTCGAGACTTTATCTTATTTCAGAACAAAAAGAAAATGGTGGGGAGCTTGGGGGCTTAGGGAGACAATGAATGGATGTGGGAGTTTAGGTGGAGAATGAACATGTTTAAGTGGGAAAGAGAGATGTTTTCTAAACTAACAAGCTTGTTGCAAAATGTGCAGGTACATAAGTTAGATCTTGAAGCTTAGGTTTGGTTAGATAGCCCTTTGAGTTCATATTCTACCAAAGCGACTTACCAATACCAAACACAAGAGGAATGATCTATGACCATCAATCACTTGTTAGAGGATGTGTGGAGGCTAAAAATCCCAATGAAAGTTACATTCTTCCTATGGCAAACTATGAGAGACAGAATTCCTTCAAAAGAAAACTTATGGAAAAGGGAAATTGTAGTTGAAGATGCAGATCTTACTTGTCCTTTGTGTAGTCAACAATTGGAGACACTACAACATTTATTTATCCATTATAGTGTTACTTCGAAAATTTGGAGGGCTTGCTGTAATTGGATATCACCAAATTTGATGATGGTGTTACCTAAATCTCTCAATTCTAACTTATAGATTCACATGGATTTTGAGAGATAAACAGGTGAGCGTTAGGTGTGGAAGATAATATGGTGTGGAATAGGAGAAATAGAGTAATATCCAACATGAATTCTGCAAATATTTCTAACATGGTACGGTATGTTAAATTTGTATCATGGACTTGGCTTTAGTCTCTGTCTCCAAATTTAAACTTCTTCTTTGTGCTATGGAGCAACAATATTTCACTGTGTCTTTTGAGCACTTAGGGGACAGTATGTGACTATATTCAATGTGTAAAGCATGTTTAATATTTTTTTTTTTGAAGTTGGAAGGTGTGATAAATAGAGCAGGTGGATTTGATAGGCTACATGAGGAGTCTCAAAAGTATATAAGTTGCAGGTTCTATTATTTGCGAAGTGATGGGTTTCTATACAGTTACACTATATGAATTGCTTCAAATCTACTTTCTTGTTTGTGGGGAAGGAGCTTTATTGTTATTTATAGGAATGTGTTATTAATATCTATTAACCTTCTTAGACACAAGAGGTTTAGTCTTCTATATTGTTATCTTTTGGTATCCAGATACCAAATATATAAATATATTTGGTTGATTTTAAAAAATATATGTGTTTAATTCTTCTCACACTAATGGGAATGTGCATACACTCAAAATAAATATTACTATTGTATAATTAGAAGTTTATTATGTTTTATCGCTAAAATGTAACTATTTTAGATTTTATTGATTAAGTTAGATATTTAATTCTTAGTTTACGTTTGTCTTGTGATGAACTTAAAATTAATTTTTATGTTTACAATAAATGCCTTTTACTAGTTTAAAAAATGTTATGTTTAAGTATTTTATTTAATTGAAGTGTGAGTAATTTATGTAACTATGGATATTGATTGGTTATGAGCTCCAATAGTTGTTGCTCACATTGATGAATTTGGATACAAGTATTTTAAAACACATAATACCAAAATACTCTTTAGTAGTTATGTTAATTTTAGGTTGGAAGATGGACTACTTAAATGGTTCATTATTTTATTGAAGTGAGGAACATACTTTAACCTTTATCTTTTTTGTTGTTTAAGAGCAAGGACCAAGCCAAGGTCTTTACCTTCTTAGTTTTAGGTTTTAGCTTGTGATTAGGACCATTGTTTATATGCCTTTGAGTTTCTATTATCGTTGAGTTTGGTCGTTAGGTGAACTTTATTCATAAAAAATAAGCAAACTTATAAGGAAATCTTATTGTAGTATAAATTTTGATTAGGTAAAATAAAATTCAAAATTAACTACAATAATACTAAACTATGATTGACATTCTAGATTATATCTTATACTCCTTGAGGTTGATTGTCCATGATAAGCATCAAATTAAATGTCTCTCGCCTAATGATTTACTTTTTTACGATAGTCATTTTTTATTAGTATCTCGATCTGTCTCATTGATACGAAACAAATCTTTGTTGGAATTGTTGCCAAGTTGGAACTACAATATTATCTTTTGTTATTTTTTGCTTAGAATAACAATCTTTGCCTTTGTCGCTTTGCTCATCAATTGAAACACCAAAGCCAACAAAATCGCTATTTTTTGCTTTTTTTTGCTTAAAATTACAGTCTTTGGCTTTGTCATGTTGCTAATTTACCAAATCATCAAACCCAATGAAATATCCACATTTTTTGTCTTTTGCTTAAAATCACAATCTTTGCCTTCATCATATTGTTTTTCAATCAAATCATCAAAGCCAACAAATTTTTTGACTTTATCATTCGTTGCTTAAAATCACAATCTTTGCCTTTTCATGTTTCTTATCAATCAAACATCAAATTCAACAAAATCACTAAAAAAATATTTGGAATAATCAATGTTTTCCCCAATTATGTCATTACTTCATCGGCTTGTCATTACCTAACATAATCAAAACCAAAATAACCACCAACAACAAGCCTTTATCCACACCTAGCTCTAAACATCATGTGTCACTACATAGAATCCATGAATCATGATGTGTCACTATAAGTAAACCTCCACACATTCTTATCATTCCCCCCCGCCATTAACATAAGCCTATCTCCACCAAATCCAATCATCAGACTACAAGGCATCAAATTTCTTCTCATAAACACACCACCATCTAAAAAGAAAGTAGGAAACATAGAAAAAGAAATAACAAATGATTTGCTACTTTCAATTTTGAACAATATTTAAAATTAAAGGAAGCATACTTTTAGCCAATTTTTAGTGAAAACAAAAAACAAAATAAGTAAACTTTTATGAACTTGTTCAAAATGGCCTCTTGTAAGAAAATTTCATTGCTTGGTTCCAAATACTCTAAGATGCTTATGATGTCCTCTCTCACCTTAAGCAAGCTTGATGTGACTTCCACCATAGCAAAATTCTCTTTTTAAATCTTAATTATCAACCAACTTAGTTGTCGTTGACTTTCTTTTCTTTTTTTGGCATCATTTTTTTGTCACCTTGATTTTGTCAAGGATTTCTACAATGTTGGTTTTTACATTTTTGCAAAAAATTAACATTAGCAAAATTAGATTTGTTAGGAAATTTGACATTGGTGCAAAGGTGATTTGGCAAGCCTCTACCATGACAATTTGGATTGCACTCAAATGTCATGGTGTTCTTTAGTTATTCGCAGTGGTTGTCTTCCATGATGAATTTTTGTTCGGTTGTTGAACACAATGTATGGCTAATTGAAATTAGAAGTGGCAACAAATTTTGGAGGAAGACAACACTAAGGTGAAGAGGAAGGATGTGAATGAGTATAGTAATACTACATCAAAAACATAGTTTTCAAAATTGATTGGTCGAATTGGAAATTAATGGTTTGAGTGGTCCAAGGCTTTTGTTAAGTCAGACGTTTCATTGACCCCTGTTGAATTAGTGAATCGATTGAACCAACATTGAACCAATGATCTAAAATTTGTTTAGTGGATCAACTTATTACCAAATCATCATGATTAGTTACTACACTTATGACACAACTAATCCACATACCTATGTTATATGTTCCTTACACAAATTCGTACATTTCAACTATTGATTACTCATTTGACTAGTGACCTATCAACTAAGTATCTTGATTAGATTGATGATCGATTCAATTTTTAAAACATCCATCAAAGATTTGATTACTTTTAAAAATAAAAGGATAATTAAAATAGCAATTAACAAGTTAGATTCTTCAAAGAATACCATATTTTATTATAGGTAGTACACTAATATACTATTGTAAATATAAATGTTTTATTATTCACTGAAATTTTGGTTAATGTTTTATTAATTCGTAGACAAATAAAAACATTGATTAAAAAATTAAAACTATAAATTTTTTACTAAAAAAATATTACTAACGAAATCTCATAATGATTTTAATTTCTTAATTATTGTCCTAAAAATACTAATCAGGGAGACTCTAATTAGTATTATTCATGTCAAATTAGTAGAAATACTTTTTTATCTATAATTCGTTAGTCCAAATAAAATCACAGTTATCTAGTTTACAATTAAAAATAGCTCTAAGTTAAACAATGTATCATTTAATCAACCGATAAAAAATATATAATTCACAATAATTTCCTATAAATTAATTATAAAATTATAAATTTAATTTTAGTAATATACTTCTATGAAGTTTATAATTGTTTAATAATTTTTACATATTTCATGTTTACTTGTTGCATACTATCAAATTGATTAATATAAACTATTTTATAACATTCTCATCAATTTTTTTTATTTAGTTTTTTTATACAGACATTCTTATCAAATTTGAATATAAGTTACTTTGTTTTTTATTTAAATAATGTCACAATCACTTATTTTATTGCAATTTATAAAACAAAATTTACTTTATGTTAAATATGGCACTATATAAATTTTTTATAATACAAAATATGAATAAAAATTATTCCAAACTACTACTAATAAATAACTTATTTATATCCAGTGGGTTTTTTTTACTAGAAAAAGAAATCCAATTAAATTGAGTGCTAAAGTGGTTACCCGAGGAGTAGAAAAAGCTGACGGCACCAATAAACATTGGTTTTTCTTTTTGGGCCATAATTGAACAGTCCAAGTAGTGGAGTGGGGCCAGGCCCTCCCTCACTCGCCCATTGCAGAGAAGAAGAATATTGTTGGTAGCCGTACGCAGGCTTTCCTCGAATTAAATAAAATCAACTTTTTCCCTCATCCTTTAAATTCAAAAAAACCAGTGGCATTTCCGCAAATGCACGCCGATCCAGGTCCACTTCTGCTTCTGTCCCCAATTCAATAAACCCTTTCTTTTCAAACTCCAAAACAATAAAACCCCCAAACCCTCCTCACTTTCATTCTCTCCGTTGCCATCTCAAACCCTACGCTACGCTTCGGTTACCCAATCCGAATCCAAATCCAAATCCAAATCCATCCAACACGATGTCGTATCGACCTTCCGCCAGCGCCAGGACCGAGGTTCGTCGGAACCGCTACAAGGTCGCCGTGGACGCCGATGAAGGTCGCCGGCGCCGAGAGGATACTATGGTGGAGATCCGAAAGAACCGTAGGGAAGAGAGTTTGCAGAAGAAGAGACGCGAGGGTCTCCAATCGCAGCAGATTCCTTCGTCACTTCACTCTACTGTAATTGAGAAGAAGGTCAATTCCGATCATCTTTCAGTAACTGTTTTCTTTCACTATTTTTTTTTTTAAATACCTTGTCTAAATTCAATTTCTAATACTAAAAATCTTCATCTCACTCCGCCAACTTAGACAACTGATTAGGTTATAGGACCTATCTGGTTTTTGAGTTTATGTTGAAAGGATTATAGTCGTTGGTGACGAAATGTGTGATAAATTATGTTCTCTTTATCTCGCTCTGTACTTGTGTACTCACCTATAAAGTTTGATTGGTATTATGTTGGATTTGCGAGAATTGGAAATAGGTTAAAGCTTATTGAAACCGTAGTTTATTTTCTACCTTGCTGCAGTTGGAACACCTTCCAGCCATGGTTACTGGGGTTTTCACCGATGATAATAACATGCAGTTTGAGGCCACAACTCAGTTTCGGAAGTTGCTTTCGATTGGTTAGATATTTTTGTCTATGGCGTTTTTCGTTATTTTTTTATTCATGGTTCTGAATGTGAAACGATGTTTGATGAACTCCGTTTATGTCCTACCAGAACGTAGCCCACCAATTGAGGAAGTTATTCAAGCTGGTGTAGTTCCACGCTTTGTTGAGTTCTTGATGAGGGAAGATTTTCCACAGCTGCAGGTTTGTTATCTGCCTTGTTTTACTTTATGTAATCAATATATTTATCTTTGCTTATTTATTGCTTTGACTTTGTTTAACGTTTGTTGTAGTTTGAGGCAGCTTGGGCTTTGACAAATATAGCTTCTGGAACTTCTGAAAACACCAAGGTGGTAATTGATCATGGTGCTGTCCCAATTTTCGTAAAGCTCCTTGGTTCACCCAGTGATGATGTCCGTGAGCAGGTACATTTCGTATACCTTATCATATCTTTGTTTATCAATATAAATTATACACATTCTTAAAATGAGAACAAATTACTTTTTATGATGTATAACCAGAAAATGTGTTTGTTTATGTTGATTTTGGTGTTGGATGTTATGCTATTTGCTGGTATAATGATATGATGTTTGTATGTTTGTGCAAGTGGGGTGAATTTAGTGCCTGCTTCAAGTGTTGTTATTTGTTAAGTTTTAGTTGACACTATGCATAAGAAGGATGACAGTACCTAGCAGTTGCAGTTATATTTCATTTAAACATTAATATTTTTTCTGTGTTTCGGGGACAATCAGGCTGTTTGGGCATTAGGAAATGTTGCCGGAGATTCACCCAGATGCCGTGATCTTGTTCTCGGTCATGGAGCTTTGCTTCCTCTATTGGGACAATTGAATGAGCATGCCAAGCTTTCTATGCTAAGAAATGCTACCTGGACACTATCGAATTTCTGCAGGGGGAAACCACAGCCTGCTTTTGATCAGGTATGAAGTTATCTGTTATGATTGCATGGTCTGAAATATTGAAGTTTTGGCACCTTCCTTCATCTTTTTATTCTTCATTTTGCTATATAATAAAATATTTCTTGTGTTTATAGAGAAATATTAGGAAATTGTAGTGTGCTGTCATTTTCTTTTTCCCTTGTGGCAATTATAGTTGATTAAATTTTATGATTTTATCATTTGCTCATAATGGCCATAATATTCAACAAGTAATAGGCACACTTCACTCTTGTAAATCACACTACACTGAATAGAAAACTTGCAGAACTAATTATTGACTCTATCATTGGTTTTCTATGATGCACATATGTGGTATGTGTATTGGATATGTATATGATACTGTGATACCGTTATTCTTAAAATATATTGGATGTGCTATGTATCATGTGTAGGATGTTATACGTACAAAAAATTCTTAACATGCATTTTTTTCATTTTGCTCCGCTTAATTTTTTTTTTCCTGTTCATGTCCCTATTATTTTTTTTGAGTCCTTCACCTTATAGTTTCAGTCCCTATAGTGTTGTAGATTTTTTTTATATAGGTCCCTCTTATATTGGAAGATTTTCCTTTTAGTATTTGTTATCCTATTTCAGTTAACCACACCATCACTCAACCCTAGTAAACCCTTGATGTTAAGGACTAAAGAAAAATTAATAGGGATGCAAATAGATTTTTTTTTTTAAGAAGATCAAAGTGAAAATAGTCCTGTATATTATAGGGACTAAAAGTTATTTAAGCCAAAATAATAAATATATAATTGCTTTGCAAGTTGAAACTAAGAGCGTGCTTCTTGTACATTACAAAATAGAAATTATATATGATTGTCATCATAAATAATTGGTTATTTCCTACAAACAGGAGTAACATTAATATCATTCCCTCCTTGAGCATCATTCATAAGGATAACTTCCATGTGTGGTTCATCAAAAGATAATGTTTGTATCTTATTCGGACTTCTATTTCTCATCTCTGGCCACATCAAATTTTCATAACTTTTTTAAAGCTTGAATACTTCATAGATATGTATTGGTAAAGTATTCAAGAATAGCGGTATTAGATACGTATCTCATGCTGATATGTGAAGCAAATGCAAGTTGTTTTTCCCAGTTTTGATTTACTGGCTCTGTTTTGACTGAGGATTGTTTGATTTTTATCCTTCTTTTTTACAGGTTAAGCCTGCACTTCCTGCTCTTGCCAGTCTTATCCAGTCAACTGATGAAGAAGTATTGACTGATGCTTGTTGGGCACTTTCATATCTTTCTGATGGTACAAATGACAAAATTCAAGGTGTAATTGAAGCTGGTGTTTGTAGCCGGCTTGTTGAGCTTCTATTGTGAGTACTATGACGCAAATATGGACGTGCAGAAATATATGTATTGTCAAATTCTAAATATTATTCTACTCTTCTTCAGGCACCCTTCCCCTTCAGTGCTTATTCCTGCTCTTCGTACCGTTGGAAATATTGTTACTGGAGATGATTTGCAGACAGAGGTATTAAGTTCACGAGTTTCTCATGGCTTGTTTTTAGATTCTTAATATACAGGTTACTATGTCACTAGCTAATCTGTGTTAAGGGATATCAAAATAGTGATAGGAACCAAAATAGAAATAAGAAACGAAAGATTTTATTGAATTAAATGGAAAGAATAGAAAGTATGAGATCTCTCTCTCCTCCAAGGGTTCCCCCTCGCAAAGGATTTGTCATTTCAGAAAGAGCAAAACCCAACTCTCAAATCATACAAGATATTTGCCTCTTCCCTTGCATCTTCCTATTTATTTGCCTCACAAATCCCTTCCAACTAACTAACTACTATAGTTGTCCTAGCTAACTTCCTAACTCCTGACAAACTGGTATTAATTATGAAACAGAAATGAACTCACGGAGGAAATTTCTTTCACAAAGGAGAAAAATACTGCTAAAAAACAAAGAGATAGCATAATAGAATAAATGCAGATATATCAATCCCCAGATTAAACCTCCAATTCACTCATCCTTTTCTGCCTCTACTATTTCCCACCACCCATCCCTACCCATGTTTTTTTTTTGTCTCCCTTCACTGCACATTTCTCTTCTCCAATACCTTGCTTCTTTCTGCACATTCTGTTACACTCTCCCACTCCCTCTACTGTTTCCTCCTTATGCCTGGCAGCTTTCCCTATCCCACCTTCTAATAAAGACATAATTTCCCTTCATCTAACACTTACCAGCAGCAGTATATGTTACTAAAATGGCATTGTCAACTTTTCTGTCAAAGTCATAGGTGCCAAAGTGAAATGCTATTGCTACGGCCTAAGATCAAGCCAGAACCTTTTTTCAGACTGCATTGGCTAGTTAACCTTGCAGAAAATGAATTTTTTTCTTGAGTACAATATAGTCAATTCCTTTACTTATTTTTCTTCAGAGACTATCATTGTGCGGAATATCTGTATGTTTCTGCTTGGACTAGCTAAAAGTGTCTAGACATGCATGCACACTCACGGAATTTTTGTTTGTGTTGTTGTTTTACTTTCTTGCTTAGGTCATCATCAACCATCAAGCTCTTTCACGTCTTCTGAATCTCTTGACTAATAATTATAAAAAAAGCATAAAGAAGGAAGCATGCTGGACCATATCAAACATCACAGCTGGGAACAAAAAGCAAATTCAGGTATAGATTATTTTAGGGGTCTTCATTGTTGTATTTGTCCATCAGATTTAGTTAAAATTTGATGTGTTATCTTTGCGTTTGAACTTAAAATCAAATTATATTTCTCTTTAATTTCTGACTATCTACAGGATGTAATTGAGGCTAGTATAATTGCTCCTTTAGTCCATTTGCTTCAAAATGCTGAGTTTGATATCAAGAAAGAGGCTGCTTGGGCAATCTCAAACGCTACTTCAGGTGGATCTCATGAACAAATCAAGTATGGAGAGATCCTTGTGCTTAGAGTGTTTCCTTGAGATTTTATTTGGGTTATAGTTTGTTTTCTTTGAAGAGGTTTTGAATCTTTTTCCTTGGTTGACAGGTTCCTGGTAAGTCAAGGGTGTATTAAGCCCTTGTGTGATCTTCTCATATGTCCTGATCCTAGGATTGTGACAGTTTGTTTGGAAGGGCTTGAAAACATCTTGAAGGTAGGAGAAGCTGAGAAAAATGTTAGCAATACTGACGGTGTGAATCTATATGCTCAAATGATTGATGATGCTGAGGGGTTGGAGAAAATCGAGAACCTCCAGCGTCATGATAACACTGAGATTTATGAAAAGGCAGTGAAAATTCTTGAGACATACTGGATGGATGAAGATGATGAGACTATGCCGCCAGGGGATGCTTCTCAATCAGGGTTCAACTTTGGTGGTGCTCAACCTCCTGCTGTGCCTTCTGGTGGATTCAACTTCAATTAGAAGGTATCCATACTTTACTAAGATAACATTATGTTTTATTTGGCTTTGTTACGTTTTCTCTGCAATTTTTTTTATTTGAAATAGCAATGTTTGGCAGTTTGTATTCTGTGCTTTCCTTTAATGTGTGGACATTATTTTGAATTTTGTTAACTGCAGGAGTTTTGGCTGGTCTGGTCTATCAGTAAAGTCCTCCAGTTTGACAGTCCAACAGTTGGGGGTCAAGTCAATGTCCTTTCATTGTCCTTGGGTCCTACAAGGTCCAGCCTTGGTAAATAGAGGGTTGCTGGACCGGCTTGGGTTTTTGAAATGGCTGGTTTTACAAACATCACGGGGACAGATGGGTTGTGGCTTGATTTTCTTGGCCACATAAAGAGTTATATTTATATATACTAGAGTTTGCTTTCTGCCAAGTGATCATTCCGAGTGATTTGGCTTTTATAAAATTGTTGTTGAGTTTTGTGATTTTGTCATAGATTGGAGTCAGTGAGTACCATTATCTTTGCTTCATATTAATAGTTACAATATGGAATTTTTCTTTTACCCTTCCTTTGTAAGTTCTTTTGAAGTTTACCGTGAAGATCTATTCATTATGTTCTTCAGGTCTCGGTCAGGTTTGTAATGTAATGTTTTACTAATCTGGTCTGGGAAGAAGTCTTACGCAGAAGATAGTATGCAACTATGTCTTGTGTTCTCAGGCATTATATTTTGTTGCACTGTGGGATTTTCTCTTCCACTTTGTTATCTCTTTCATGCATTTTATCATATGCACTCAATTAGTGTTATGTCAGGTTTCCGTTATTTATATTTTCATTGAACGTTGCTTCTTGTGGGCATTTAGCTTTGAGTGTTTTTATGTTGCGTATGGAACTTATAAAAGGATAGTCAGACTTTTTGCTGTCAAGAAAAACTGTTAAGATTCAATTTCTAACATCTGGTATTCTTGTGTGTATTTATGCTTGGAGAACAAAACATAGAATCTGGGTTGTTAGTATTAGTTGGGTAATGATACATGAATCTTTTTCATTTTAAAAAATATCTCACCAACACCTCTTATTTATTTTTATTTCTGTTCTCTCTCTCTCTCTGGTGGATAGCACATAAGGTGATTATCAAACATTTTCCTTAGTAGTTTGTTTGTGTCTGTCACTTCTGAAATCTCTCTAATTAGAGAATTGACCATATCAAAGTTGAAAAATAACGATGAATTACCCTTGTAAAATTGTGCTAATTCGATTGATAAATGGTTTATGTAAGCCATCTTGTAGGAAATCTGTGCCTTCAAATCTGTTTAGTTAATGTTAAGATTTTAAGAGTTTATTAAAACTTATTTGAGTAATCGGAAAGAGCACTGATCTACTCCCCCTGCTCCCTGCTCCCCGACCCCTTTTAATTTTGCTTTGATTAATTACTCAGGTGTATGGGTTTTGGTATTCCGATTCAGTTTAATGTTTTGTTTGAATAATTTTTAAATTATTTAGTGTTTTCGTAAAATTTATTATGCAAAGTTAATTTCAATATATTTGAATTATTGGACTATTGGAATCCTTTTAAATTCAATTCAATTGCTTAAGTTGTGCAAATTAATTTTATACATCCAAAATATGCAATAACCGTTACTTTTGGTACAATTTTTATGTCCTTTGTTAAATGTATCAAGTCAACCCCTTGCCTTACTGGCTTAGCACCAGTGTAGTCAAAATCGTTCTGGACCCGTAGCTTGCTGTGTTTACTGTTGATTGATTGAACTAGTGACAGAATTTGTACTATCCAATATCAATCACTAGGCAGTAACTATCGTAACCTCGCAATATACTAATTCCCTTTATAAATAGCTAAAATTGCAAGGTGTTGATAAAATAAATCTAAATGAATGTTATTTTATAGATTTTTTTTATTAAAATTGATTGTGAAATACATATTTTTTAAATACTGTTTGTTTCTTTAAAATCAAAATTGATTTTAAACAGGTAATTAACAAAATGAGTTTTAATGTCTATATATTCTCTTATTTTTCCTATTATAATTAGCTATTTTGATATATAATTAGCAAATTAAAAATAAATAGACACGTAATTTATTCATTTCAAGTTGATCATATATATCCAACATGCCTAATTATTATTATGTTGAAACAAATAGTATAATGATTCGTGCATATATATGTTTTTATCATAATCCTTTGTTTTAGGATTTGTTTGGTAGGCGAGAAAATTGAAGAAAAAAATAGAGAGTGATTCTGTTTATTTGGAGAGAAAATGGAAGGGAAAGTGATTTTTTAGATTAAAAAAATTAAAATTTTTCTTTTTTCTAATTCAAATTTTAAAATTTTTCTTTCTTTCCTATATTCCTTTCATCCAATCAAACATATCATTATTAGTAAGCAAACCGGTTAGGAACTAACACAGAGATCTACTCCCTCTTTAAATAATTTTTGGATCTCGATAATCCATGTGCTCTTAAGATATTAATTAAAAAATTAAAAATATTTATTATAAAAATTATAAAATAATATAAAAATATCATAAATAATAGAATTTTGCATATTTTAATAAAAAATATATATATATTTTAATTTCTTAACCGATGCTCAAGGAGATAGGTTATTATTTTTCATAATTTTTAATCTATTTATGGTGTAATGAGAGCCACTATATCTAGCGGCTTCCGCAGCACTGTTACGTTACGGCGCCATCGCACCACTTGACGCATTTATCCCAACGTTCGATTGTTTTTCATTTCAATTCGGTCTCCGTTACTCAGCCGAAGTGGACTAGATAGGGACATATGGCAATAGTAGCAAAGAAAATGATAATGCATAGCAATTGATAAGATCCTTTTATGATTAATCATACCATACATAATAAACGCAAACATCCTCATCCTTTAACGAAATCTCATCTCTAAGATATGGTTATAAATCCATAATGAGGTATTGCTTTAATGAAATCTGCCCAACCAATGGATATCCTTCTATTAAGCTAATTTTTTTAAGTCACACGTAGATTATAACTATAAGTATTATTCCTAGCAAGCATGTACCAGGGTCTTGAAATTTCCATTTTCGCCTGTGGCAGTGTGAGTAGGGGAAGCAGACACGTCACAGGGACACGTGGCAGGGTTGCCACTGCATTTTACGAAGCAAGGAGGGCATTTTGGTCATTGCGCAGGGTAGTCTAGGGTTTTGGGAGTACATTCACATAGTCGGTTGTTGTAGCTCCATTTTCTCATTTTGGTGCATGCGAGTGAGGCTTTGTAAATTAATTTGTTATAGTATTAGTACGGTACCGCACTACCACTGAGTAGCTAATAGTAGTATTTCGGTGATTGGTGTTGCAGATTGATCAAGTGAATAATATTGGTAATGATGGATCTGAAGGAATGGTCATCATCATCTTCTGAGGAATTGAATGTGAATGTGAACAGGAAATGTTGCGCTGATTGCAAAACGACCAAGACCCCACTCTGGAGAGGAGGACCAGCTGGACCCAAGGTTCAAATTCCAATCAGCACCCATTTCTATTTCATTTAATCATTTATGGGCTCAATTGTTTAATTATTTTTTGGTTTATGCAGACTCTATGCAACGCTTGTGGAATTAGGTATCGGAAGAGAAGGGCATGTTCGAGGAAGGGAGAGGAGGTTGTGTTGTTGAAGAAACAGAAACAGAGGTGGAAGATGTTGGGGGAAGAGGAACAAGCGGCGGTGTGTTTGATGGCCTTGTCCTGTGGTTTTGTTTTCGCTTGAGCAACGATTATGTTTGCTTGCGAAGCATTCGTTAATTTAGCTCATTCGAGGTAACCTAATTAGTAATCCACGACAATCCTTTTTGATGTCGTATAGTATAGCTAACCCTTTTTTGGGAGTTGTAAAGGTGAAAGTGTGAAACGTAGAGTAGCCTTTGTTTCTTTTTTTGGGAGAGAAGAGTTCGTCCAAGCGAAACTGGCTTCTCTTTTTTTTTCGTTTCCCCTTTCTTTGTTTATAGAGGATAATATGATATGATATGATATGATAGGTTCAGTTAGTTAGTGATGTAAGTATTTCAGATTAATGGGTGATTATTACAATATAGTGTTCTGTGTTCCTTTCTTCGATTCTCTTTCCGTTGTTTCCCTCTAATTCTGTGCGTTCACGACGGTTATTGTTGTTTAACCACTTGAGTGATCAATAATGACTCAATTATAAACTGAGAATGTTGATGCAAGGATCTTTCAAGATTTTTGGTCATCCATTCGAACCATTCCCCTTTTTTTTTCCTTCTTAATTATCAATTGAGCACTCTGCACTCCTCTTTCGTTTGTATTAACCAACAGGGAAAAGGGTTCGTTCTGGGTAACGATAAATTTAAAGTAATAGTAGAATTGTTAATGAAACATTAATGAGAAAATAACCGTTCGTATATTATTAAAACTAGAGTTAAATGTTAGTTATTTGTTGGTAGATTATGATGTAAGAAACAAAGCACTTTATTCTTATATTAAAATTAGAGATAAGATTATTTATTCTTATTCTTAAAATTAGAAGGAAAGTGCTTATTAGTGTGGTGCGGATGTTATCTCTAAAGGTGACAAAATGGATTCGATGAACGTAAGATTTGAACTTAAATTTTTTAGTTTAAATTAAATGCGAATTTTTTAGTTATATTCAATCATGGTCTAATACAAATTAAGTCGGCAAAAACTTGTTAAAAGCACACGAAATTAGATTTTTACGGTGCTTGGGCTTCATTATTGGGTCTCAATTATATCTGATTTTTTTTGTCTGGTTCATTATAGCCTACAATCCACATCAAACTGGTCCAATGTGGGTTGAATAGCCCATTTTGCCACCTATTAATCTCACACAAAGTGTATAAAGATATAGGTCAATGATTGTTTTATGAGTTCCGATCAATTTTAACTAATAAAAAAAGATACCTTTATAGATCGAGTATTTCATATCATTTAGCATCACTTACATTATAATTTTTGTATTAACTTGTGTAATAAAGGTCAACTTTTTAAGATAAAATTTTAATAAAAAATAAGTCATATATTAACATTATATAATAATTTTATTTAATATTTTTTATTGAATATCATTATTTAATATGTTTAGTGATTTTTATAATTATTTGTTTAAAATTTATAAAATAATAATTTGTAATTAATTGATATTATAAAACTATTTTGCATAGTATATGACTATTAGACTTGATTTTGATTATATTGAAATTAAAAAATACGGTAAGTGCTTACAGTAAAATAAATTCTCTCTTTCCTTGATATAATAAGTTTCAAAGTATTTTTTGATATTACTCAAACTTTTATTAGACTGCCACTGGATACTCCCGTAAGAATAAAAGTTTGTTATCAAGAGTTCGACATAAAGAGAGATAGAGGTCGATCGAAACTTACCTAAGAAAAGATAGTGAAACAATATCTAATGGAGAGAGAGATAGATTGACGGACAATATATTTTAGGACGGAGTGGAGAAAAGGTATAAGCTTGATAGACGGTTAAACTCATTAGTAATCTTATATTTCATTCGTTCATTTGTTTTAGTTATTTTCCTATTCTTTTCTCCCTTCTTCCTTTTACCCTTATTTTATTTTAGCTTATTTTTATCTCTTTTGTCTTATTTTTGATTTATCATTGGGTTCATCTACCACTGACCCTAATTAACTTGGATTAAAGGTATTGTTGATGTTGATGTTGACTCAAACTTTTTTGATAATTATAAGTGTTAAAGTATAACCTTTTGATTCCAATTTTGCTCATAATTGTGGTTAAATAGTTATTTTGTAAACATGATTAATAATTATTTTATTTTACTTTTTTTGTCTCAATAGCAAAGAGGCAAAAACTCACTCAAAAATAAAAAAGGACAGAAGCAACCATAGGTCACAAACACTTGTCAGGCCCAAAAGTGTTATTTTCCGCCCAACTAGCTAAATTTTCTGGCTCTGCAGGGTGTGAAGCCACTCCTGCGGTCTGTTTGGGCCTTTTAATGTCCACATTTGGAAGGGATATTGTAGAAAAGTACCAAGAAATTTGTTAGCAACACAAACAAATTTATTGTATTTGTAAAGCAACAAATATCAACAACTTGTACAACCATCTCAAGCAACGCATATTCTCAAATGATTTTTTTTAGAAGAAACGCACATGATTTCTTAACAATAGATCCTATGAGACCAAAACAGTTTTAAAGTGTACACAAAACCGGAAAGAGAACTACTACACTTCAATTTGCATCCTCCACTTAACTTCATAATCCACAGGCCTATTTGCTTAGCTACAATATAGTAGTTGGCGGTATTTAGACAATTATAAAACTCTCTTGAATAATCCAACACAATGCAGTCAAATATTTATATTTTTTTAATTGAATGTCAATGAATGTGTTAACAAAGTAAAAAAAAAAAAGGTATTCAATAAAAAAAGAAAAAAATACTTTTATATTAAAAATATAAATATTGTTTTTAATCAATTAATTAAAAATATTGTAAAATATATTTTTAATGTTGTTAATTATTCGTTTCGGGAAAACGAGTGGTTTTAGTTTTGCATCCATTGAAGTTTCAACAACAATACAATCTCAAGGACCTGAGTAGGCCTAAGTAAAGAGAAAATCACTTTTGAATTTTATTTATTACAAGAATTTAAAAATAATTTTATAAATTCTCACATATAATTATTAATTTAATTTACAAACACAAATTAACACGTAGTATAATATTTTTTTTTATTTTAATTTTACCCTGCATCACACATTGTATTAGGATAATATAAAAAGAGAGAGAAAGGGAAGTTGAGTGTAGTTAGAACATTTTAGTGTAAGATCTTAAAGAAGAAAGAGAGGAGAAAAAAATAATAAGAAGAAGGAAGGTTATGGAAGGAGAGAGTGAGGAGGTGAAAAATGAAAAAAAAAATGGATGGAGAAGAAAAATTTAGAAAAAAATTGATTTTTTTTTTTGAAAAACAAATGCTTTTTGAAAAAAATTGATACAATTATTTAAATTATTTATAAATAAAGCAAATTTGATTAAAAAAAGGCTTTTTGAAAAAAAATGATAAAGCAAATTTGTGTATTTTTCATTTATTTAATATTTAATTATAAATAAAAATTATTTAAATTTTCTCATTTGTTAAAATGTGTATATTTTTCTTTAATGCTTTATTAATTAAATTAAACTATTTAATTATTTATTTTTAATTTAATAAAATTTAATTATTTAAAAATGGAATATATGTGAGATCTATTAAAAATTATCTAAAATTTTATAATGAGATCTAATAAAAGAGATTTGAGAGATTTTCAATCCCAGATGATATTGAAATCTATTAAAAATCAGGATCTACTGTTAAGATGTTTTTAGTGATAAATTTTGAATAAATGATCCTAAATTAAAATAATTTTTTTCTCTTTCTCAAATTTCAAAATGAGATTCATTATTAAAAAAAATAAAAATAGAAGAAATTTGTAGAGATCTCAGTATAAATTCTACTAAAAAATATAATGTAACAACCTAATTTAAAATCTATAGTGAAACAATAGGGGATCCGTAACTTAAATTGTTGTTGAACTGAGCACGCTTCCTGTCTGTGTCTGTCCTAACTCCCAACATCTCTCTCATACCTGCGAATGGTTTTCTTCTTCAGTTTCAATCACACCCTCTTTCAGGTAACTCATATTCTTTTAACCTTTGAATCATTTCCAATCCTTCGCAACCTTTTGGAAAATGTTTCTCTTAGTTGAAATTGCTTAGAAAATATTTCGCAAAACAAATTGGTAGTATTTTATTGAAACGGATGTTATTTTGTATCTACTTACTCGTGGCACTATCTGTCTGTTGTTTGAGATTATGAACCGCAGAAAATGTCTTGCCTTTTTTTGTTTGCTTGCTTAAGATATTATTGGATAAACAATGCCTGTTTTTATCTGTTAGTTTAAGAGTGCACGAGGCTGTTTGATTTAATTAGTGTATCCCATGATTTCCATCTCATAAACCCTTGTCAAATTTATTGGTCTGTTTGAATAATAGGTTTAATTGATACTATAATGTAAGCTTCCGGATCATTATTTTTGCTAGAGAGTTGAACATTATTGCAGTTATTCATATCACATTAATAAAACGGATTGTTACCTCGCCGCAGTTCGCCTATGGTTACAAGTGTATGCGCTTTGTTTTATAAATTGATGCTGGAGTGCTTTTCTTTTTAAGGCAGAATTGTAATCCTTCTGGGATAATGAATTCATGTGACGATAATGATAAACCTGTGAGAGTTTTTCCCGTGAAATCACTTCAATTCATTTTTTCAGTTCACCTATTTTGTTCTTAAGGAATAACATCTTCTATTTTTCTGTGAGATTTTGTTGCTGGCCCTGTGTGGAAAAAGCCGTATATTATTGTAGTGCATTTAGTCCGTGATGGTTGCTTAGTCAATGCTTTTCTGTAATTCTTTGTTCAGTTTCATAAAGACTTGGGATTTGATATATAATTGTATATGGGGTTTGAACAGGGTCTAGTTGTCAACTTGTCATTCTTAGCATGAAATTATTTTGGATAAATCCATTGGTCCAGCCCCTGAATTGTCCTTTTTAATATGATATGTTTCTTAATCCTTCAAAAGTTTGCAAGATATAACTACCAACTATATATTTATGGCATGCTGTTATTCTGGATTTAGCATTATAATATCAGACTTGTTTGCTAATTCATGCTTCTAGAGTTTTTTTGTTAGCTTGTCTTTTACCTTTTTTTATGTTTTATTTACTTTCAGGTTGTAGCTGCTGACTCGTTGGATGAAGAATTCTTGATCAAATAACTTGTCATAATTGAATTCTAATGAAGACAGGTTCCATGATTTTTTCATTATTGCATGTACCTAGATTTAGAATACAAAGCTTAGCTAATTGCTGGGGTGAAACCTTCCACAGTTTCAGTACAACTTGTGGAAACAATTCTAGCATCAGGCTGCTTGGTTCTAGAGTTTATGGTCTTCAGGGAGGACAGAGAAAGAAATGGACAAGATCTATAACTACAAATATAGAAGGCAAGGGGAGCACCAAATCAAAAAGTATCAAGCATGAGATTTTGAGTGAAACCATTTTAGCAAATGCTACAGTAAATGTAAATAAGACACAGCTAGATCAATCCCAAGAAATTCAGTATTGTGACATACAACAAGAGATTGCTGAGAATAAAGACTTGTCAAGCTATACTGTTATTGTTTTTGATATCGAGACCACAGGGTTTAGCAGAGAGAATGAAAGAATCATTGAAATTGCACTTCGAGATCTTCAGGGTGGCGAGAACAGCACTTTTCAGACTCTTGTAAACCCTCAATGCAAAGTTCGTAATTCACATATTCATGGCATTACTACTCAGATGGTCAACAAACCTGGTGTTCCAAGGTAACCTAAAATTTTATAGCTCTTGTATATCTTGGGTCCTAGGATTATGCTTACCTTTGCTACACAAAGTGTTCCATCATGTCTTTACAACACAGCCTCATAGATTAGTCTCACACCCAATGGATGAAGCAATACCTCGGAAAAGACCACCCCCACCCCCAAAAGAAACTAGGCAGAATGTTAGGAACCAAGAAATTGAGCCCAAGGGAGGGAAATTAGTTATAGAGAGAAGGAGAGAGGCCTGATATATGTAGAGAGGAGAGAGAGAATAGGGTCATGTGTATATGATTGATAGTTTTGGGAGCCAAGCCTCTTGGGAGCTTTCGTTTAGCTCTTGTTTCTTCCTTGTTAGTTTCGTTTGAAAATACAGAGTTTACATTTTACTGAAAGGGGTTCCTATCACAGATTGAGAGATGTGTTTTTGTTTTCTTTTAATTCCTAGTCTTCTTAGGGTCATAGTATGACCATTTGTGACAACAGTTTAGTTTTCTAGTTTACTTGTGGAGTTAAAAAGTTAAGCTCTTCAATTTTGATTTGTAATCATATATTTCCTCCTATTTCATGCCTATGATAATTTCATATAAAAAAACTAGTAAATTGTATTCCTGTCTAGCTAGCATCCAGACTGAAAAAAACAGCTGAAACCTGAGAAACTGGGTTGTAGACTGGAGAAGCAGCATATTAAATCTTCTCATATTTATCTTATTGGAAATGCCTTTCATAGGAGAGTGCTTGGGTGGTTATTGGATCATTGCACATTTTTTAAGCCTTTCCTTCCAAGGTCCTATTATTCATCTTTCACTACGAAATGGGTGTATAATTGTCCTGAAGTTCTTCATGTCTTCTTATCAGTTCAATATATAGAGGTTAGTGGATTGCTACTGCAGTTGTTGAAGAAGATTTTACTAACCATGTACTAAGGTTGAAGCGGATACTATATGTTTGTTATATATAATGACTGGATTTTAGTTTTGGAAATAATAAAGGAAAGTTCACATTTTTATTTTTGATTTTATGAGGAGTTTGTTGTGTCACATCACATGTTCACAACAACTTGAGGATAAAAGGGGTAGAAATATAGTCGTCATGATTCATAATTGTTGATGGACATAAGAATCTATGATCCAACTTGTCTAGGTACCACCTTATGGTATGTAGATTTACTTCAAAATATTTACAAAATGATTTATATAAAATTATTAATTTCTGAATATACTAAATCCTATTCATCCACAAGCTAAAAAATGCATCAACATCAACATCAACAACACCTTTAACCCAAGTTAATTGAGGTCGGTGGTAGATAAACCCAATGATAAATCGAAAATAAAACAAAAGAGAGAAAAAATAAGTTACAATAAAAGAAGGGTGAAAGGAAGAAGGGAGAAAAGAAAAGGAAAATAACTAAAACAAGGGAACGACTAGAACATAGAACTACTAATGAGTTTAACCCTCCCCCAAGCGTATATAGTTTTTCTCCACTCCGTCCTAAGACATACTGTCCGCCAATCTATATTTCACTCCATTAAGTCTTGTTTCACTACCTTTCCAGGTAAGTTTCGGTCGATCTCTACCTCTCTTTGTGTCGAGTTCTTGGTAACAAACTCTTGTTCTTACGGGAGCATCCAATGGCTGTCTCATAACGTGCTCAAACCACCTCAATCTATGCTCCCTTATCTTTTCACATACCGGTACCACTGATACCTTTCGTTGAATATTTTCATTTCTTATCTTATCCATCTTCGTATATCCACACATTCACCTTAACATCCTCATTTCTGTTACCCCTATTTTTTGTTCATGTTGCCTCTGTGTTGGCCAGCATTCTGTTCCATTTAGCATTGCCGGTCTTACAGCTGTTTCATAGAATTTTCCTTTTAGCTTAAGGAAAATTTTGCGGTCACACAAAAATCCCGATGCACTCCGCCATTTCATCCACGCTGCTCTAATTCTATGATTTACATCCTCATTAATCTCACTACCTTTTTGCAACATTGATCCTAAGTATCTAAAAACATCTTTCTTGAGTAACTCTTGACCAAACTAAAAAATGCACGATTTTGTTATTTTCCAATTAGGAAAGACTCTCACTGACTCTCACTATCAATAAACAGACTGATAAGGGGATGTTGAGTTTCAACAATTCTAACATATTCAGATGCAGTTTTTGAATTTTATTTCAAGTTTCCGGTTTTATATGTTCTATATGCTATTAATCTGAGTTGTTTACATCATGTTTTCTAGTAATTATCACGTTTCCCACGTGATTTTGAACTGATTTGTTATTGACATTGATGATTGAATCAATCGACACTAATAATTTTTTCGAGGGTAGCTATTGAGTATTTTTGTGCTCTTGTGAATTTTCTGTAGGATGGAGGAGCTAATTCCCATTTTATTGCAATACGTTCGAAGTCGTGAGAAGCCTGGGGGAGATGTTATATTTGTAGCTCATAATGCTCGTTGTTTTGACGTGCCCTTCATCATTAATGAGTTACGGCGTTATTCTATAGAGATTCCTCCTAATTGGTCGTTTTTTGGACACCCTTTCTTTAGCCCGTGAATTATTGAAGTCTGGAGGTCTCTTTCTGCTTCTCTTAACACACACACAAATACTTGTTTTCGTGTGAAAACCTTAACTTTTTGCAATGTTAACAGGAACAACACTTTCTTCAACATCCCTAGCTGCCCTTCGTGACCTTTACGGAATTAAAGTGGATGGATCAGCTCACAGAGCTATGGTAGATGTGAACGCATTGTCCTTGATTCTTTCCAGGTTGACCTCTGATCTGAAATTGACCCTATCTGACCTTGTCAAAAAATCATTCACAGAATTAGATATTATCAAATCTAAGAAGAAGAAGAAGAATTAGACTAGTTTTCTGACTGTATTTTGCATTGTAACGAAAATTTGAACTCTAAATTTGTAATGGAAGTAGAAAAGAAACGGTGTTTGTAATTGTTGACTTATTCTCAATAAAAAATCTTACAATTATGTAATATGTACCAAGTTATGAGCTTTTACTTCAGTGTGAGAATTTCTGATTTGGTTTTAGTGGAAAGCATCCCGGTAAAAGCAGGAAAAAGGAGGTGAAGACTGAAGGGTTTATCTGATAATTTTATAAATACGAGGGGAAAAAGAGATATTATCAAGGAGTAGTGTAAAGTTTTCTGAAATCTACCTAATTTTTTTTAAAAAAGAGGAAGAAGTGGTAAAAGTTACTTTGGATACGATACATACATACAGTTCTACAAAGAATGAGGGACGAATATCAAAATAAAATTGAAATGAAAAACTGCTTTCGTTGAGAGTCGAACTCAAGACCTCCCGCTTACTAAACGGGTGCTCTAACCAACTGAGCTACGAAAGCTATTGGTTAAAATATTGATCAGTTAATAAATAAATTACTCTTATTGGATGTCATTATTAGTTTCTTTTATGGAAATCAGCCTTTTTCTTTTTTTATGGAACTCAGGCTTCTTCCTTAAAAAAAAAAAATAATCAACTGCTGAAGCAGAAAGTTTTATAGATTATTATTAGTCATTACCATTAATTTTTTTTATACCAACATTACTATTAATTTCTTTTCATACAAAAATGGACCATCATTACCCAAAAAAAATACTAAAATCAACCATTCACATGTAGAAATTAAAAAGTTGCTGGCTCATTATTATTGATCCAGTGTTAATATAATAAATCCAAATTCTTATTTGAGTATGAAGCTAAAAAATATATATATGGAGGATTGGGCCGGCAACAATTACTATTGAACGCCGTCGGCGTTATGTTATTTGGGCCCACCTGAAAACATGCACTGTACAGTATTTCTTACAGTTGATTTTATCTTAATATCAAAATAAATTAAAAAAATTGTTTTTATCCGAAGCTGTTAGGTAGGCAAGTCTCCGAAGTCCGAACCACGTCTTTGAAACATAGCGCGAGCTTTGGACTTTGGAGGGAAATGGGCCTCCTGTGAATTGACGGACAAGCCATTGCGATAGCTGTTAAGTTAAACCTCCTGATTTTGAATTTTGAATTGTTGGTTTTCAGTGTGCATCTCGTAAGCTTATTATGGCTACGTTTGGAAATCTGTTCATTCTCCATGAAGGCTTTGTTTGGGAGAGGAATTTTAGAGGGAAAGGAAGGAAAGAGAAAGGTTTGGGTAGTAATATCTCCTTATTTGGGAGTTTTAATTTTTGAGGAAAAGAATTTGAGGATTTTTAAAACTCCTATGAATCCCTCCAAAGCCTAAAAATTGTTATTCCCCTTATTTGGGGTTTTTTAGAAGAAAAGTAATAAAATTACTATCCTACTTCAGTCCGTGTTAATAAAATTATTATCCTACCTCTGTCAGTAATAAAATATAGAGTGTATTAATTTTTAAAATAAGGGTAAAATTGTAAAAGTATCTTATTAATTCTCAATTTTTCTCTCTTAATATATTTTTAACTCCCAAACAAGATAGAAAAAACTTCCCTCATTTTCCTCCTTTCTCTTCCCCTTGAATCTCTTTCCTTCCCTTCCCCTCCTAACTTCCAAACAAAACCTAAAAGTACGTTTGGGACAAAAGTAATAAGTTTGTGTATGAATTTAAGTTGAAAATACGATTTGATATAAAAATCTAACGAATAAGAATAAAAATAAGTAGAAAATAAATATAAGAATAATGATATTTCTGTAAATATACGTTCATAACATTTTATCCAAACTAGAAGATTATTTCTCTAAAAGTAGGTTAAGGACTTTCTATAGCTCTACCAAATTTTTAAACATGCATTATATTGGTCGAACTTTCTTTTCTTGTAAAATAATATTAAAATTATCTTTTTTTAGATGTTTATGTGACTTGAGTGATACTAGTTTATCATATATTTGGGTTAAAACTTAAAAGTGAAATCAAGAGAAAGAAAAGTGAGAAGAATATAAATAAAAGAAAATAGAGTGAAAATTATTTAAATGGATAAAAATAAAAAATTGAAAATTTTCTGTTTTTTTTGTACAGATTGTTTACTTATTTTAATGAGTGGAAAAATTGTTGGAAACAAATAGATGGTATTTTATTAATATAAAATTAATTATATATTTATGTTACAACATTTTTTATTTATATTTAAGAGAAAAAAAAACTGGTTCCTTTTGTGCAACATTTTACGCCTATGACGGAAGAAAATTATTTGTGTGTGGACACAGATAAGTTACTTTTTTTTCTCTCTCTCAATAATTACTCTTCTACTAAACAGTTGTAAATGATTTTTATCTATCCTATTTCGTTTCCTTGCATTTCATTCCTTTATAATTCATTACAAAGAGTAATGATAAGTATATACCTAATTGATACTCTTCATTTCTTTATATCTGTTTTTATTCATCATATTAAATCATCTATCATATTTATATTATTTTCTTATTTTTCTCTCTAAGTATCTAATAGGATAAAAATGTCTATGCATCATTTTCCACAAATAAATCATGCCTTAGCGAATGATTGAAAAAAAATGCTTTTGTTCTTCTCTCTAATCTCAATGGATGTTTTCTATACGATGTGCTTATATTATCATGTGATGAGCCCAAGCCTTTTTCAATCTTGGCTAGAGTTGGGACCTATAGTTTAGGCTATGGCGACAATCTGTAAAGCATAGTGCTTATTCCTTCGCCCCGATCTTTTCTTTCTGTTTGCTTGGTCTCTAATATGATTGGCAGAGAGAAAAAAAATGAGGGAGAAAAGAAAATACTGGAATTTAAATTGGAGGAAAAGTAAATGAAAAGAAAAATTTAAATTTTTGTTTTTAGTCAAATTTTCCTTTGATTTTATCTTCAACAAAACAAATAAAAAAACATTATTATGTGTTTTCTTTCCATTCACTTTCAGTCCTTCCAAAAAATTGAGGATGAGTATCACAAACTAATTGAGAAAAAACAAAATTATATTTAGGAGCTAAGTTGCAAATTGCTAATGCTAGTCACTACTTTAGTTGTCTTACAACATTGCATGTGTGCTCGTCTTCTGGTTGTTCGTGCTTTACAAATAATGCATAAAACAATTCCATAGCTTAGAAAGCAAGGCCTGTTGGGGATTAGAGGCTCCTGATGATTAGACATTAACTCTTTAAAAGTTGGATTAGAAACCATGGTCCTTGGTGACCAAAATATAAGCTGACACAAAGTAACTCATGTGCTCTTGATGCCTTTCTCATAACAGAAAAGTTGAAGCTTTTAATATAAATGTTGAAACATATCACTTCCAACCTATTAAAAAAAAATAATTGAATCTACAAAAGGGAGGGTGCAGGAAACAGAAAAAACCCATATACGAGGCCCCAATACATGGTTTATATATATATATATATATAGGTTCATTTTGACACGTCAATTTGATAACCATTTATAAAGAGAAAATTAGATTATATTGGGAAACCGACAAATTAATGAATGTACAGAAAGTTATTCTAACTATTTATACATTGTTAAGGGCAAATGTGGGTGGGTGGTCTCAAAATGATTCATTAATTTTATGTTAGATTTCGTTTACAATGTATCCAAATTCTTTAAAACCTAATGATGACAACATGTTCACGGCTTTACTTGTATTGATGTATGAGGAGCTGGAGTGTTTAATAAATGATAAAATGAATTGCTAGATTAGTAAATACACCAAGCAATTGGTCCAGCTTTTGATAATGGATGCGTGCATAAACCTTGTATGCCATTCACGATTGTTCAATTCCCTTTCACCAAGAAAATTATTTTTTTAAAAAGTTATTCCTCGTCTATTTTTTAGAATAATGTACCGGACATGGTTAATTAACTTGCACAAAACAATATCGGTATCGATTCTCAAAGACTTCTGTATTTTTTACTGACATACAAAATTGTTACAAGTGTGAACTATTCAAATAGTCTAGAGCAATAAATCAGTATAATAACATCCATTCTATGTAGTTGTAGAGTTACCATGAAAGTTTATTATGGCTATGATTAATATCGGCAATGGATAGCACTCCAAAATGGAAATCAACATACCCATAGACCATTTTCCCAGTTAGCTAGCTAGATGATGAAAAATTCAATTAAGATGTCCCATTCAACTCAAATACAGAGGGATTTGTCATCTCTAAGGTAATAAACTTTAAATTTTGTATATATGTATTAGAATTTATCATAATTTTCAATCATTAATTTGAGAGATTTTGAAAATTAATGACAGTTTGTATCTTTTTATATCTTCTCATGAAAATGTACAAATATGAAAGGTTATATCATTTCATAAAAATGTATGCTTTTATTGAAAGAAATATCTTTTTGAAGGGTATATCATTTTACTAACATAAAATGTCTCTTTTCAAAAGGTTATATCCGTTCACTTAATGAGGTAAGATAATGAACCAATTTGTATATAGAAAAATATTTAATGATAATATGTATTTAGTGTAAGTGTTTATTATATTCCTTAGAATACACCTCTTTAGTTTGTAGGAACTCAATCCTACACAGAGCTAATCTTTTTTAGTAAAGATCATATATATTACTTGGATTCAAGACTGTTACTGATGATCTGTCAAAAAAAATTGTGCATTGTTAAACTGTTGATTTTTGTCTGCCAATAAAGAACTTGTTTAATCAAATTGGTACAGTATTTATTGCTAAATATAGTTTCATCTCATTGCAAACATGTCAGATAAAAGAAAAAAAAGGTTTAGCTGTAACTTGTAAGATCCAGAACCTATTTTTTTATCTCATGTAAAATAAATTCTATTTTGTTATGACAGCAAACTAAAGATAAGCACATTCACCTAAACAAAAATTTTTACATAACATTAAATAATCAAACAGATTTACAATCGTACTGACATACCTCCCATCCGTAGGGAGAAGGAGGGGGACAAGAAACCCATAATTAAAACTAAATTTGTTTTCAGCACTAAATTGTCTCCGTAAAAAGATAAAGAATGTGAAATAGTTACTTCTATAAATAGCCTTTAATTAGTTTCTCATTTTATAACTTATTTCAGAAATTCATTTTACTGTTCGTCAAAGTTATTCAATCTATTAAAACATTATTCAATAATAGTTTTATATTCAATTATTTTATTTAAACACTTTTTATTATGTGCATAATCTCAGTCAGTAATAATATATTATACCACCATTAGTATAATCAAAGATAGGAAATAGATAAAGTTTCACAAAATTGAAGAGCATATATAAACTAAAAACTGTTGTCTTTTATCACCCGGTAAATTTAAACCAATAAGAGACATAGCGAGAGGCTCGGAACCAGGTTCGGTGTTAGCTTTTCTACGTCAATATAGACAGGAAACTAGAGGGAGAAAGACCAGAGAACCAAGAGAAAGCGAGAGAAAGGACCAGAAATTCCAAAGCCATTTTCTTTCTCTTTGCTTTCTTTAATTCCTTCACATTCTCTGTGATTGTTCTACTTCATCTTGAATCTCTTCTCAGATTCACAGTGTCTATAGATTCATTCATTTTGTCTTCCTTTGAGAATTCAGCTAGACTTTTTTCCTTCATAGCTAAGAATTCTGTATCATTCTCCCCAAGACTCGGGCTTTTTCATACGAGTTTTCGGTTATTTTGTTTTGGTTAATATATAGAATTTCAATTCATTTCTGGGTCTTCCATATACTTGGTTCTTTTTTTTTTTTTTTTTTGAGTTTCTTGAGGGCAAGTTATGGCAGCAGAACCAGTTTTAACCTTCTCTCTTGCTTCTGTGGTGGAACATGTTCTTCAACAACATGGTGGCCGGTTGGACGTCAACTTGGCATCAAGAAAAGCTGAAGAAGCTTGTATATATCATCCTTTCTCTCCATTCTTTACTCATCAATTCCATTTTTTTTTACTTTCAGAATATCATTATGTAAATCAATTTCATTTTGTGTGTGTGAAACTCATTGCTAATGTTGTTTTTCTTTTTCTTTTTTTCTTGGCCAAGAATGTTGGTTTCAAGTTTCAACCAATAATTGACACTTGTTTCGTTGAAAACTATATTCTTTTGGCTTCAACAAAGGACATTGATTGTTTCTAGAATGATGGAAGGACAAATTTATAATGGACAAAACTTAGATGCAGTTCTTAATGCTTGTAGTGTGTTGTTCTGCAATCAAACTCTAATTATGATTGAAGAACAATACCAAAAGCACTTAAGAACCGCATCTAAGTTTTGTCCATTAATAATTGCATGAAACATTGAAAATCCAATGATCTTCAAGAAAGAATAACATGGATTACGTGTCTCATGTTACAGCCTTGAGAAGGTATGAAGCAGCTGGTTGGCTGCGGAAGACAGTTGGAGTTGTTGGAGGGAAAGACTTGCCGGCCGAGCCTTCTGAAGAAGACTTCAGGATTGGGTTGCGTAGTGGGATTATCCTATGCAATGTTCTTAACAAAATTCAACCTGGAGCAGTGTCCAAGGTATTATTGTATTATATTTATATGTGTTTGTTTTTTGGCTTAATGTTGTCTTGTCTCCTTAAGTATTTACTTTCCTTTGACATTTGGACCTATGTTGTTAGATAGTTGAAGGCCCCTGTGATTCTGTTATTATTCCTGACGGGGCAGCACTGTCTGTGTATCAATACTTTGAAAATGTAAGGAATTTTCTTGTGGCTGTGGAGGAAATGGGGCTTCCTTCCTTTGAAGCTTCTGATTTGGAACAGGTGATTATTGACAAGACTTAGAACTTTTTGTTTAGCACTTTGATGGACTCATTAGATTGAGATCAATGTCATTGACATGGTTATATTACTATAGTGTAAAGTAATTGTTATTTTGATTTAACATTCTTTTTTTGTTTTCCATCCATGTGTGGTATTTACAGGGAGGAAAGTCTTCAAGGATAGTGAATTGTGTTTTAGCGCTCAAATCCCATGCTGAAAGGAAATTTGGAGGAGGAAATGGGTCATCGAAATATAGCGGGGTTGCAAAGCCACCTCCCTCTGGTAAAACACTTTTGAGGAAAAACTCGGAACCATTCATGAAGTCTATGTGGACTATGCCATCAGGGGACAGAGATGGTTATATGAGTGATCCCGGGCATGATCTAAATGAAAGGGTTAGGGAGCTTCATTGTTTACAATCTTTTACTTTTTGTCAAGATGGTGAGGGTCATATGGCTAAGCTTTTTGAATTGGTATCCGCAGGGTTCTGTTTCTTCCTTAAATTCACTAGTTCGTCAATATTTGGCTGACAAGAGGCCAGAAGAAATTCCCACTGTAAGGCCTATTAATTTTTAAGTAGATATATCCTCATCCTCAGCTATACATTAGATTCAGAAGAAACAACTTACTGTTCTGAAAAGTATTTTTTGAGTGACAACACAAGTACATTACACAATTATGTATGTAACATAAATTTTCTTCGATGAATCTATCCAGAACTATTCGTTTTTCTTTCGTTTTATTTTTATACCTTTTACACTAATTATATGACATCTTTTGTTATAACAGGTAGTGGAATCCCTGCTTAGCAAAGTTATGGAGGAATTTGAGCATCACATGCAAATTCGACATGAAATGGTTTGTGTCTCTCTTTTATCAATGTTGAATTTCATACTTGGTGACAAAAAAATTCATATTACTTAATCTTTGTGAATTTAATGTCAAAATTTTGACTATAGCAGGGTAAAACAACTCAAGGAGATAAAGCACCATCTGAAACAGAATGTTCAATTACCGAAGCTGTTTCTATTAATGAAAGGGTACAATTCATATTCCAAAAATACTTCTGTATTGCAAGTTTTTAAATGAATTGTTTAGATGGATCATAATCACAATCTCAACTGCTTTATTTTTTTTGTCTGAGGGATTATTTAGATAGAAGAAAAGGAAGATGAACAGGACGAACAAGATGAACAGAACGTACAAGATAACCAAGAGGAAAGTTATGAAGAGAAGTACGACGAGCATGAAGACTCAAGCCGCCAGATTTTGATTTTGAAGCAGCAAAACATTGTCGAAACACAAAATAGAAGCATCCAGGTAATTTTCAACAAATACAAAAATCTGATTTTGACATTGTTCAGGAATTAACGAGGTAAACTAACTAATTTGACGTTAACATTCTCCAGGAATTGAAAAGCATCGTCCATCAAACAAAATTAGGGATGCAATTCATGCAAAATGAACATCAGAAAGAGATCATTAATCTAAGTAAGTTTAATAATGAAAGAAATTCCTCTAAGTCAATATTTGACAAAAATATCAATTATCTAAACTACTTGCTTTGCCACCTTAATAGGTAAGCACCTGCATAGCCTAGCTTCTGCTGCTTCAGGATATCATAAAGTTCTTGACGAAAACCGCAAGCTATACAATATAGTGCAGGATTTGAAAGGTGAATTCTAATGCTCAAGAGTTTTTATGTTTATATATATAATTTTGCTCCTTGGTTGTTCATGTTCTAAATGATTGAATGGCCAAATTTTTTGCATGTTGGTAGGAAATATTAGGGTGTATTGTAGAGTTCGACCCTTCTTGGGTGGGCAACTAAGCCATTATAGCTCCATCGGTAACGTGGAAGAGGGAAGTATCTCGATCATAACACCTTCCAAATACGGCAAAGAGGGGAAGAAAACATTTAATTTCAATAGAGCATTTGGTCCTTCTGCAACCCAAGGTTGGTCTTAGACTCTTAGTTTGTCCTTCCATTAAAATTGTTGCTACTTAGTGTGTTTTCAATTTTCATCGTTGTTGATCTTTACGATTTGCTTGCAGGGGAAGTATTCGCAGACACACAACCCCTGATTCGCTCTGTTCTGGATGGTTACAATGTCTGTATATTTGCCTATGGTCAAACAGGATCAGGAAAAACATTCACTATGGTAACATATTTAAACAACCTTGTTTATACCCCTCACTTGTTAACAACTTCATTAGTTAATGCAACTATGTATTGATGCAGTCAGGACCAGATGATCTTAACGAGGAAACTATAGGTGTCAACTACCGTGCACTGAAAGATCTTTTCTATCTCTCAGAGCAGAGAAAAGACACCATTTCTTATGAAATCTCTGTTCAGATGCTTGAGATTTACAATGAGCAAGTCAGAGACCTACTTACTACAGATGGTGCTAAAAGATATCCTTTCTATAATATAAACTAATATAGAATAATAGTGTTATCTAAATGCAATGTTCAATTGTTGATTCTCTTGTTCCTTAATGTAATCCTTAACACCTGGCATACATTAGAAATTCGCAACAGTTCTCATAATGGCATCAATGTGCCAGATGCCAACCTTGTTCCGGTTTCATGCACTTCTGATGTCATAAATTTGATGAACTTGGGACACAAGAATCGTGCTGTTGGTTCTACTGCCATGAATGATCGTAGTAGTCGCTCTCACAGGTAATTAATTCCATGATTGTTGTGGTTAGTTTTAGACTTTAGCGTATGTACACATTCAAGTACTTTTTCACTTAGCTACGTTGACCATTTGTATGATCATATTATTTGGTACTATATTACTAACTAGTCATTGTATATTATTCCAGCTGCCTAACAGTTCATATTCAAGGAAAGAACCTGACATCAGGAAGTACTATTCGTGGTAGTATGCATCTAGTTGACCTGGCAGGAAGTGAAAGAGCTGATAAAACTGAGGCCACAGGGGATAGAATGAAGGAGGCTCAACATATCAACAAGTCACTTTCTGCCTTGGGAGATGTCATTTCTTCCCTTGCCCAAAAGAATGCACATGTTCCCTACAGGAACAGCAAACTTACTCAGCTGCTTCAGGATTCTCTTGGTATGATGTTTCTTAAATATTTCTTTGACCACATACTGCATAGGTTTTTTTCCTTTTGGTTATTAGTGAAGTGCTTTCTGTATCTCAGGAGGCCAAGCAAAGACTCTCATGTTTGTCCATATAAGTCCGGAGCCAGAAGCTCTTGGAGAAACACTTAGCACACTCAAATTTGCTGAACGAGTCTCCACTGTTGAACTCGGTGCAGCGCGAGTTAATAAAGATAACTCAGATGTGAAAGAGCTTAAAGAACAGGTTCTTACATTTATGTATTGTTTTTATCATTGTATCTTCAAATACAATGTTCAGTGTGTTTGAGTATTTTTGTACTATCATGTTTGCCAGATTGCTAGTTTGAAGGCAGCCTTAGCGAGAAAGGAGGGAGGAGAAGCAGAACACTTCCAACAATCTGTCAATAGTATCAGTCATGAAATACCCAAATTGAAATCATATGCATCTTCTCCTCCCATGCAACGTAGTTTGATAGGTGGTGCCCGTAAGCTACCAAAAGATGATTCTAGTAGCCTGGATGTAAGTAACATGTTATTTACTTTAATCCCTTCAAATGATAAATTATTAGATGGTTCAGAACCATGTTATCTCAATCAATCTCTACCTAACATGTAACCAAATTTTCAATTTATGAAAAAAAATTAATAACATGTCACATGAAGATTGGTTAAGACCCGTGATCCTTTATCACATAACAATTTCTCAAAAGTAATTTGAAAATACACTAGACATGCTTAATGTATGATGTATAATACATTAATACTGCTAAATAATAATATAAATTAGTCATTGACATGCATGTATAATGTTTTTTGTAGGGCCAGAAAAAATGCTGCATCAAAGTTGAAAAGACGAAGCCTAGATCTCCATGACATGCGTAAGAATTCACCTCCGTGGCCACCTGTTAGAAGTCATGGAAAGGACGATGACAAAGAATCAATTTCTGGGGATTGGGTTGATAAGATTTCGATAAACAGAAATGACAGCTTAACTAGTGATGATAGTCTCGTGGGGCAGTGGGAAACAGAAAGCAAACAATCTTCTCCAATGTTAAGTCCCACTTTTCTCTCAGAGCCTTCTAAAATATGCATGGACCACTCCTTGCATAGAAAGGATAACCAAGAATTGTTTGATATGGCCATCACAGATGAATCTGATGAGCTTGAGATTGCAACTAGTGATTCTTCAGAATCAGACTTGCATTGGCCAGCACATATACCTAAACCAATCACCGTGTCAAGCGGATTAGGCATTAAAGCAAGGAAGAGACCAATTAATCTCAGACCAACAAAGAGCCTAGAAGCCAGGTAATTGACACTCTTAATTAATTTTTTTTTTTTTTTTACAGAACATTAGAGTTTATGTTATTTACTTTATGTTGCCAAAGATATTAACTATGTTTGTTTTTTGTCTTTCCTACAATCTTCTATCCTAATAGGAGCATGATCCCATCATTAATCCCCATTCCTGTGCCATCAAGGAAACCACCAACCCTAGTTGCTCCAGCAAGAAAGACTCCTGGGTCTATTGATGTAAAGAAAAGGATTGGGAATGCCAAGTGAGAATGCTCGTCCAAGGCTTTCCTGATTTTCTTGCTTCACTGCCTAAGAAAACATTTTTACCCGGCTGAATCAACATTAAAGATACTAGCGGAGACATATCCCTAAAGTGTATCCGCATTTCTATTCTATTATATTGTATATAATTTTATTTTTAAAAAATAGAGGTATTATCTTATATTTATTTTATTGTTGGAAAAATATTTTTTATATTTATTTAAAAAACATATTTCAATTTTTTTAGAATAAAAATAAAATTAAAGGAAATAGTGGAATAGTTTGGGATTTTAAAAACAAAAAATGATAATATTTAAGTAATACTGATTTATTTAAGAAAAGTTAAGAAAATAGTGGGATGGTATGAAATCTTAAATTAAAAAAGATATTGTACTTTCTAAATCTATTACAATAGTTAGTTTACGATATCGATGCTTAAAAGGGTTACAAATCTACAATATCCAATACATTCATTAATAAATATGAATCACACAATAATTTTTTTAAAAAAATTTGGTTTATAGTTAATTGTTAGTTTATTAAAATTAAAATAAAAAATTGGACAGTACAAAAAATCCAATAGAAAATTGTAGTTTGAATTTTAAAATAAAATAGACAGTTTTGAAAAAAATAGTGATTTCCTTAAAAAAGCTAAAATGAGAATAGTGGGATATATAGTTTGAAATTTTAAATTTTAAAAAATATTTTTTAAATAAAAATAGTTTAGTTTATGTTGGTTTAGCTAACAAATTGATAGGATTTTACAATTTAAAAAATGAGCAGCATAAATTGGTGTATTTTTAAAAATTAACAAATTGGTAGATTGTTAAAGTTAAAGAAAAAGTTAACTAATTCATAGTTTTTTAAAATTAAAAAACTGTACAGTTTTAGTTGATAATCTTGGTAAATTCTTAAAATTTAAATTAATGAACAGTTTTAATTAAGACTTGCGTTAATTAATTTTAAAAATAAAAAATTAGAATTTTAAATTTTTAAAAAATTTAAATAATTTTTTTTACAAGTTTGGATGACTTTTAGCAGCCCACTTAGCATAAAATGGTTTTGCAATTTTTAATTTACTTTGCTAGGAAGGTTTATGGCAAGGTTAAGCACCAGAGACCATATAGACTTGATAAGCATTATAAGATGATATTTGTCCCCCTACACAAAAACTGCAATAAGTAAATATTTCAAAATATAAATAATAATTGTATTTAAAAAAAGCAGAAGAGAAGTTATACGGAAGACTGGGAGAGTGAGATCAAAACAAAGCATGTGAAAGGTTAACTGTTGAATAGAAAATAGGATAATATACAATTAGTCAAACAAGTAACAATTAAAGAGAATAAGCAGTTATTAATATTGGAGAGCAATTACATTTTCAAAGGTAAAATGTTATAAATGTTATATATTATACCAACCACAAATAATGTTTATGCAAATCAATAATAAACTAATAATTTTAAAAAAAATCTGCATAAAAGACCATTTAAATTTTGATATTTTACCACTATTTCAAAAATAATTTATAGAAAATAAAAAATCTCAAAAGAAAAGGAATAAAAAAGAAATAAGATTTTCTATGTAACTAAAAAATTTTTTATACAAAATAGAAAACTTAATATATATATATATATATATATATATATATATATATATATATATAATGCTATTAATTTAGAGTAAATTAAGGGATTTTAAATTGAAAATAAAATCTTCCTAAAAAAGGGATAACAAAATAGATGTAAAAAAACACATAAAAATATAAGATTTTGATTTTGATTTATTTCCATGTACTCTTTCCCCATTAAAAGGGTTAAATCCTTTACCTTGTAGCGTCATTACTTTCTTTTTCCTCAAAGTGCATGTTTTTTTCACCAATATGAAGATGTTTTCCTTCCTTGTTAGAGTAAATGCGTGAGAGGATTAGAGAAAGAAAGGAATAATATAACGAGAGAGAACATGAATCAGACTAAATCATTTACTTATAAAATAATTAAATAATGTGGTTGAAGATATATTGTTAAAACCCACCAATTCATTTACACATTTTGATATGATTCAAACTAACTTCCATATACCGCTCTCTTTGTTGAGAAAGCAACTAAATATGTTGATATGAAACTAATTCTACCTCTTTCTCCGTCATTCATTAAGAATGTTTGCTTGTCCCCAAAGACATTGGTTGTAGCAATCAAAAGCTGCAGAAAAAAAGAATTTCATAGTAATGGTTGTTACTCCTTTGACCCTAAGGTTCAGACTTTCCGTTGAAGGCATGAGAAATAATAAATAAGAAGAACAAAAACAAAATAAATTATTATATATTATAAATGCATACAAAAGAAATTGCAGAGTGTAAAAAAAAGAAAAAAACATCCACCTTCCCCGTTGCCTTTGTTGTTGCAATCAACAACTTCCTTTGCTATGAAATCCCTAGCTAACCCTTGCTTTCACATAAGCACAGAAATCAATGAATGACCTTGAACCAATGTACTCCAGCGTCTCTTCCTCTCCAAAGACCATCACTACAATTATAAAGTGGAAGGAGGAAACGTGAAGCACTGTTTGAAGAGAGTGGGAAAATGAAAGAGTGGAGAGGAGTTAGTGGGTGTTTGAAGAGAGTGAAAAAATGAAAGAGTAGAGAAAAGTTAGTGGGTGATTACGATTATGTAGTTTTTGTTTTAGTTAAGAGGTAAAACAATAAATGAAATGAGTAACCCGAATTTTGTATTCTTCATTTGCACATGGTTATTGTTATTCTGGTTGAACCATGCAAAGACTGGTGATGTTTATTAGGGATAAAATGATCTAAAAAAGTGGAGATTAAAAACCGTTGTTGAAATATATATTCTCTTTATCTATTGTTATAGATACTTGAGATTGATTTACTTCTTTAAATATTTATGATATCAATTTGATCTTCTAAAGATTAAGAAATATATTAAATTAATTTAAGTTGTTCTCATCGAGATTGACAACAAAATCATTTTCATGTTGCAACTGTTTAGTACTAGACCAAATGGATGTAAGTGTATATCTAGAGAACTAAAATAATAGCTTAGTATTTTTTTTTCTCCTTTTGTATGTTTATCTATAATTTTGTGGAGGAATTGAGCAAAATAGATTTTCAACATTTTGTTGGGGGAATATATTAAACCACTTGCCTGAGTTCAGTATTTAAATTGGTTGTCCTTTAATTTTATGGTGATAGATAATCCATTCATTTTTTATGGTGAAGACAAAACAACAAATAATTATTTATACTTTTATAGTATTATTATGGTTTTGTGAGATAGAATTGATTCGTATATATTATCTGAACATAGTATTCGTTATAATTGTTTGTATGAAAGTATATAAAATAGTGTGAAAAGGAAATGTGATTAAACAATATATTAATTATCAATTAAATTTATCTCATGAATGGTTAAGTGAGAAGGCAAATATATTAAAATTATGATAAATTGATAATTATAAACTATATTCCATATGAATACCATAATATTATTACTTAATGATTATTGTGTATCTTTGATCTTCTCACACATAAAACATGCACGATAAGTTAGTTGAGTTTTATAATTTTTGTCTTAAAAATATTATTAAAAATAATGTTTTAATTAACTGTCAATGTAAATCTAGTATTAAATATTATAAGTTGAGTATACTTTCAACTTGGTCCTTGAATCTGGCAAACACTGATAATTTACACAGTAAATTTAAAAAATGGCCTTGAGTCTATAATGGGTCATTCATATTAGTCCTTCGTTAAGTTTTTTATTTCAACTTTAACAAAGCATTCTAAGTCATACAAACAAGGAACGTTAGTACACTCCACATGACATGTTTGTACAATCCATATGTGTATGGACTTTTGGGAAGAATTTAAGGATAAATGTAAAAGTCGCAGAACTTTAATTTAGTCCTAAAATTTGTATATGTTGTCATACTAATCCCTAGATTTGGCATTCACGGTCATATTAGCCCCCGAATTTGATAAATTTTTTATAAATAATCCTTTGAATATATATTTCATTTTCACATTAATCCAAACATAAACCCGTGTTTTTCATGTTAGCGAAATTTCCTATTTGGCACCTTAAGTGCATTGGGGATACACATAAGGAATGACCTTCATGTCCTAGTCAACAAGAACTAGTTAAGCATTTTCATATTTGTCAAGCTTTCATTTTGCATTGTTTATGATTACTATCTATGCCTTTGAAGGCTAAAAGCTTTAGAACTTAAGGGATTTCCCCAGTTGAAACAACAAACAAAATTTTAAACCCACCTTACAAGATTTTGACACATTCCGCTCTCCATCCACTTATTTCTTTGACCTCAAATCCTACTCGAACTTCAAAAAGTGGAATTGCACGGTAAAGTTCCTTGTCACGCGTCAATAGAGATCGTTGTCATGCCCATGAGGATGAGAAAACTCCTAAGTTGGGTTTTAAAATTGCTTCATTGTTCTAGTTAGAGAAGTTCCTTCAATTCTGAAGCTTTTTGAGTCCTCGGGTAGAAGTAGTTATAATAATATAGTGTAGAGACACGATAGTTATGAAAATGCACAACCCTGAAGATAATAAACATGAGATAATATATGGATGAATGTGAATGATGAAATATAGATTTGGAGAATATTTTTTTCCATAAAATTCAAAGGTTAATATGTCAATGAATTCCAAATTTAGGAATTAATATGTTAATGAATGTTAAATTTAAGGACTAAATTGAATGGTTTATAATATTCCACATCTAGCCTTAATTTTTAGAAAATAATTCATACACCACGTGAATTTTACAAATGTGTTACATAAATTATATGAATGTATCGTGAGTATGCCACATAAACATTTTATGTGTCACGTAAATGCTTTTTTTTTTTTTTGTAAATACACATACTTTGTTAAAATTAGTAAAAAAGACTTAATGAAATGATTTATTTGAATTTCAAAATTACATATTTTTTTAAGTAATAAAATTACACATCTAAAGGCTACTTTTTTGGTTAATTAAATTCAGAAACTACAATCACAATGCTGACCAAATTTAGTGACCAAGTTGAGGTTTACTCATTATACTTTCATAATTTTTATTTTTTCAAAAAATATTTTTAAGAATTTGGTTACAAATATTATGACCATCCTCAAATGACTGAAATAAAATTTCAGTAAAATTTAGTCGGATACAAAATCTATAAATAATTTCAACATGTAACACGGTAAAAATAAAAGAATTTGTTTTTTTTTTAAGGGGAGTTGGGTTATAATTGTAAAAAAAAAAACAGGATGAGCCCGTGGCATTTCCGTTCCGTGTGTTACAATTTACAAGGAAGATTAGGACAAAAAAGTCATTATGAGGATTCCTTCCTGTACCCAAAAAACCAAAAGGACCACCTTTTTGCGCGTTCTCTCTCTACCAATCAAATCACGGAGGCACGGAGCAAAGCAACGCTCTCTTCTTCTCCGTCACTGCCACTCTCATTGTCTCTTCTTCTCTCTTCTCTAGGGTTTATCGCTATTTGATCTCAACCTCTCTTTTTCCCAAAATGTCGTCTCCACCGCTTCCACAATCGGACCTCTAGTTCCCCTGCTTTTACCGGTGTGCAATGTACTTCATTCTCGTTCCTCGATCTACTGCATTTTCACCTCACTTTAGCTTTTCCTCAATTTTCCATTTCTCGATTAAATTGTTCAATGTTTTGTGAGTATCGATTTTTTTCCCCTCTTTTGCCTACCGAGGAAATGTTTCTCTTTGAACTGCATTATCGTAATCGCTGATACATTGGCTCGTAATTAATTCCTTTGGTGGTGATTTTGATATTTCACTTTTCCGGATTAAAGTAGCTTTATTTTTATTTTTTTTGTCTGAAACTTAGGCTTTGGTTTGTTTCAGGGTAATGCTATACGATCCGTTCTTCTAGATTAATTGCTTCATGCTAGATCTTATTTTTGGATATAAATAAATCACGTCGATTGATGTGTCACACGTAGATCTTGTAGATGACAGCTAGTCTTTTGAATTTTTATTAATTTTTCTTCGAATAGGTATGTTTTCTTCGCTGCTGTGGTTCTGGAAATGTTGAAATCTGAACTGAGATAAGATGAGTAGGATAGAACTATCGAGGGCGAAGTCAGCGCCGGTTCCATTGGGGACTCTGATTGGCCGTGAGCTTCGAAATGGAAAAGTTGAAAAACCTTTTGTGAAGTATGGACAAGCTGGATTGGCCAAGAAAGGAGAAGATTACTTTCTGATCAAGACAGATTGCCTCAGGGTTCCCGGGGATGCATCAACGGCGTTTTCTGTCTTTGCGGTATTATTTCTCTTCTTGGTTTACGCCTATATTTACTTAAGTTGATTAATATCGTTTTATTAGACTTTAGGGAACTGTCTGAAAGAAAATTTGAATATTATTAGGAAATGAGAATATGACCAAACTCTAAGGTCCTATGTAGATAAATTTCTTCATAACTTATAGGAGAAGAGAAGTAGGTAAAATAAATTAAGCTTGTCTCATAAATTAAAATTAACTTATAGCAGTTCTTTCAATTAACTTTTTCCGAGGTAATTCATTTTGCTTTTTTTTCTTCTTCTTTTATAAGTGCTTGTGAAGAAATTTATCTAACAAGACCTAAGACTGAGTTGGTTAGTTGGTTTTGCATGGTAGTTTCTCAGGGTTAGTAGGTTTCCAATGGGAATTGTAGTGCATTATTTTTCTCTTTGTTACATTTCTCAGTGATCAAATGGAGCGTTAATTTATTCCCACAATGGTTATGATATTCATAAGTAATTCTTGATTGGCAGGTCTTTGATGGGCATAACGGCATATCAGCTGCTATTTTTGCGAAGGAAACCTTGCTAAGTAATGTTTTGAGTGCAATACCTCAAGATATTAGCAGGGATGCTTGGCTTCAGGCTCTTCCTCGTGCTCTGGTCGTTGGTTTTGTGAAGACTGACATAGAGTTTCAGCAAAAGGGTACATACAAAATATTCTTTGCTTGGCTCTTAGATCTTCTGTGCATGCTTAAGCTGATGTTTTAATATCATCTGCAGGGGAAACTTCTGGAACAACAGCTACATTTGTTTTGGTTGATGGGTGGACTATCACTGTTGCATCTGTTGGAGATTCCCGCTGCATATTAGATACTCAGGGAGGTGTTGTTTCTCTCTTGACAGTTGATCACAGACTAGAAGAGAATGCCGAAGAGAGGGAGCGTGTTACTGCCAGCGGTGGAGAAGTAGGAAGACTCAATGTTTTTGGAGGCAATGAGGTATGATGCAATCACCATTTTGCTTTCTAATAAAAATTGCTTAAACTTAGTACTTTTGGTTTGTTTTATGTTTATAGGTTGGGCCTCTTCGCTGCTGGCCAGGTGGATTGTGCCTATCTAGATCTATAGGTGACACAGATGTGGGAGAATTTATTGTGCCAATACCACATGTTAAGCAAGTGAAGGTGAGCTGGTTTCATTATTATGTTTTTTGTTTGGTGACCTGTTTATGTGGAAGCTTTTAGTTCTAAGTTTCACTGCTCTTAAAACATTTGTTTATTGATTTCTCAGCTTTCAAATGCTGGTGGAAGGCTTATTATAGCTTCTGATGGTATTTGGGATGCTTTATCATCTGATATGGCGGCTAAGTCTTGTCGGGGTCTACCTGCAGAGCTTGCTGCAAAACTAGTGGTTAAGGTGATGATTAGTTCTGGCATTCTTCCCGTGCAAGGAATGGATGTTCATTATTTAGTACATTCATTGTTTTATTCTTTTTTTCCAGGAAGCTCTAAGGTCAAGAGGTCTCAAGGATGATACAACTTGCCTTGTTGTAGATATTATTCCTTCGGACCTCCCTGTATTACCACTAATTCCAAGAAAGAAACATAATATGCTAACTTCGCTTCTATTTTTTGGAAAGAAATCTGATGATAACTCTGTGAACAAAGCTACCAATAAGCTTTCTGCAGTTGGTGTTGTGGAGGAATTATTTGAAGAGGGTTCTGCAATGCTTACAGAAAGGTGAGTTTCGAGCCTTTACCTATCTCTTGGAATGTAATAGCAACTTAACAAGTGACTGGAATTGAATGATTTATCTTGCATTTGGGTGTATATACTTGGGCAATTTCTTGAATTCTATATTTTCTTAAAATGCAGGCTAGGTAAGGATTTCCCGCATAATAAGAATTCTGGTATTTTCCGTTGTGCGGTTTGCCAAATGGACCAACCCCCTGGTGATGGTTTATCAGTGAACTCTGGGCCTTTTTTCTCTCCAGCATCTAATCCATGGGAAGGCCCATTCCTCTGCACAAACTGCCGGAAGAAAAAGGATGCCATGGAAGGAAAAAGGCCTAGCAGACCCACTGTTACAGCATAGTAATTATCTAGTATTACAGTAGTAGCATAGTAAATATTAGTATAATTTTTCCCTGGCAGTGTGAGCATGCTTGATTTTACATAGATGTGTAAGAAATGGGGTTAAGAATTGAGATAGGGCTAGTAGGTGTTTTGGAGGTTGCTGCAAGTTTGATTCTGGCTTGTGCTCAGCTGTTGGACTGACTGACGGAACAAACAAGAAATATGTGTCTGGTAGATAAAAATTCTAGTGGAATATGCTAACGGCTTGTATTTGTAAGTAAATTGAAGCTTTTGTGGCTGCCTCTCTTTTGAGAGTGCTTCAATGCTACAGCCCAAATGCATCTGTATCTTCTAAACTTGTGTTATACAAATACAACTACATGTCTCGAATGTCTCTCTGAATTCGATGAGTAAGAAGATTCTCTTGAACACTGTCTCTCACTAATGAAGTAGGATAAATCACGGATTAACGGTTAACCTTAAACGAGCTCGTCGTCGCTAACTGTGTTGCTACCGCTAATGCCATCGCATTTAGCTCGTGTTATTCAATGACTCCATCAACCTCGTTGTCAATGATTCCGTCAATCCCGTCGCACTTGGAAAATTATCTACTTAGTTATGTCCCATCCATTATCCAGGTATTTTATAATTAATTGGTTAGGGGTATATTGGATTATGATTTTAAAATACTTTTTTAATAAAAATGGTCTTTGGTGATATTCAATCAGAATTTTTAAATAGTATAAATAAGTCTTGTGTTATTTAATTGTTATTTTACTTTTTTTTTAAGAAAGTAACAAAATTCAATGGTATTTAATTATACTTTTTTATAACTTGTAAAAAAAATTGGTATTAAAAAATATGTAAGTTTTGATGAACTATTTTTAAGTAGTATTTTGATAGGTTTTATCATATTTTTTAGTATAAAATATTTATCAAACAATCTCATTCAATCATTGAAATTTTGTTAGACTTTTTCTTTTTCTTTTTTCTATTGGTTATCTGACTTTTTTTTCTTTTATCATACATGTTTTATTCTCTCTTTAATACTCTTTAAGATGTATGTGTTATATATATTTTTTTTATTTTTTGGAATTAAAAAATGTCAAATATATTTATCTCCAATGCACCTTTTCTTTTATTTTCTAAATTAAATTAATGTTTATCTTATGTGCTAAAACTAATTATTTTTTTCTTATACCAATTATATTCATAACCTATTTGACATAATATTTTTTAACTGTCACCCTTAATTTCGTTATTCACATAACTCAATAATTCTCCAATCAATTTTCTACTTTCACTATTCTCTTCTAGTATATGTTTATTATTGCATCTCATTTAAATATATCATTAGATTTATCATGAAATAATTGTAGTAATTAAAAAAGTTTTAAAAACTAACCTATAATTTTAAATCTATAGTTCAAATTCAAAAATGAGAATGAGAAGATATTATTACAAAAAATGTTAATATATGAGGACATAAAGATAGAATCAATATAATTATTAAAAAATTAAAAATTACTTTGATTTTACTTTTTTATCCAACCTTATCATTTATTATTATTATTTTCACTAACATTTATGATTTTGAATGTGTTTTTTAAAAATTCACATAATCCCTTCAAATCTTATAAATCTATAAAATTCTTTCAAATCTTTTAAATTCTTATGATATAAATTTATTAAAATTAAATATGTCATAAAAGTCTAGTAAAGAAAATTGATAAGTCATAATATTCCTACATAATCTTTAAAATCCACAAGACTTTTTTTATGATAAAATAATCTTTTAAAATCTTAATCCAATACATTTCTCTTAATTTTTTGGTAATAAAAAAATAAATTTAATATTTTATATTAAATGACGAACTCCAACACAACGATAAAGTTATGTCTTAATGATTTATTGGTCATGATTTCAAATCTAAAAAATTCTCATTACATATGTAACGATAAGACTACATAAATTAAATTTAATATTTATGATACTTATCTTAAATAACTATTTTTTTATCTGTAAGAGTAAAAAACAAGTATCAAAATATTTATAACAACTTATTCATATTATTCAATCAACTAAACAATACTCTTTTATATACTATACAAATATTTATACATATTTTTTTCTCACTTAACTATGTATCTTCTTATTTTAAGACACGTGTTTTCTAAGCTACCGTATCAAATTAATTTTTTTCCTCTTTAATCATTTATTCAATTTTTTTCACTCTTTTTAATTAATTCTTAAATTTCTTCAATGAAATTTGACATATTAGGATATTTCTAAATTGTCATTAAAACAATTTTATATTAAATAAGATAGTTTTTTTAGATTTTTTTAAACCAAAAATTTCAAATGCTTATGTTTTTATATTTTAGTTTATATTATTTTTATTAAGAAAATAATCTTTCATCAATTAAATTATTTTTTCTTATTTTTTTATATATACTGTATGGTGTTTGAAATACTTGCCAGTTGTTTAATCTGAAATTAAAAACTATGTAACCAACATGACACAACCATTGACTAGCTCAAATGTGATAATTTTAATGTGTCCTATTTCTAAATATTGTATCATATCTGACATTAGTGGCATAAAATGTCAAACAGGAGTTAGCCACGAGGCACGAACAAAATAATTTTATCAAGTGTTTATATTTAAAAATATAAATCATACTTTTTGCAGGGATTTACATTGCACAAAGTGGAGAAATATTATCAAATAAAAATAGTGAAGCCGGAAATTATGAAAAAATCCCTACCATCTGCATATTCAGTTTCTCTTCCATTTTATTTCCATATCGCTCCTTCCTTTTTATTATATCACTTATAACATCTATTCTTTTCTCTCTATTCCAAACTTTTTTTTTCCATCACAATCCAACCCAAAATTGGGAGGCCAAATATCAATGCTCGATTCTTATCTTTACACCTTTCCTGTAATGGAGTTTTGTGTACGAGGATCAACTGATTCAAGTTGGTTACTATCATTTATAAATCTAGTGTGTAATATTATTATATATTTTTTGAAATTTTCAAGGACAGTTGTTAAGACAGGTGTTGCATAAAACTTTGGTTCGTATGTTTAAAGTATAATCACATGAAATATTTTAGTCAATTATGATTATGAGTGTTTTGATCTATATAATTATAAAATGGCACACCACACCCACTATATATATGTGTGTGGTTCAAATTGTCGAATCTGTGATCCACTACAGGATCTACCCATAATCCCCAGCTAAGGTCATAAAAGTCTTCATGATTAATAGCAATAATCTTAACTGAATCTCATCTCCATTCATTCACGGAAGGAATGTAGCTAGAGTCGCTTGAGTATGATAAAGGGCACTTTAGCTCCTAACCTTTATCTTTTAAATTTTACTGTCATTATTAATTTTATATCTATACTATACACATAAATTTAAAATAATTATTTTTCTTATTTTTATTAAAACTGTTTGAATTTTTATCTTATTTAGTTTTCTCATATATAATTTTGACATTTTATATATTATTATATTGAGGAAAATAGTAATTAGTTTAATTATATTTAGAATAAAACATGATATATATATATATATATATATATATATATTCACAAAAAAATATACGGAAGTAATATAAAATTGGTGTGAAAGGGGGAAATGATTAAACAACGTGTAAATTATCAACTAAATTATCGCATAAGTGGTCTAGTAAAAATCTCAACTTGAAGAACAAGATACTCATACTTTGTAAGAAACTTTGTAACGAACGCTATAGATAAAAAAACTAAAATTTGTAGAACAAACACAATATTAAATATTTAATTTAGATGATGCTTGGTAAAAGATAATATTTTATTTTCAAATGAATAACTTTGATGAGAATAAAATTTCTAAGAGTAGAATTTTTAGAAAATTTTATAAACGTGTTTAGATTTAATTTAGCAGTTTTATGAATAATGCATTTATTTTTAGCAAAGTAGTATATTTACGTTTGATTTAAATAAAATATTTTTATATATAATATATTTTTAAAAAACATATAATTGGAATAAAAAAGTACTATAAACTGAACTTCAAAATAGCTTTGGTAATAATTGTGATGACCTTGGTTATAATAATAATAATAATAATAATAATAATAATAATAATAATAATAATAAATATGATGGTGATGAAAACATGGACAATCATATAATATAATAATGATATATGATAGTAATAGAAATAACAAAAAAAATAAATTAAATAAAAGTGTAAATAAATGTTTTGACTTTTATTCACAAACCAATTAACATCCTACAAATTTTTTTATGTTTGGAAACATTTTTAATTTTTCTATTAAATATGACAATTTACTCTAATGTCACTTTCCTAATATTCCTTCACTCAAGGCATTTAAAAAGTTGTTATTAAATTAAAACTTAAAAGTTTAAGTCGTAATGATTTTAGCATCATGGGCGTAGGATTGTATCCTCCTAAAAGCATCTAAAAACCTCATTTGATGAGCATCCCTCCCTCACGAGATGTTTGGGAGCTCAAGGTGCTTGAGTATAATAATTGAATAGAAGCAAAATTGAGCTATATAATTTGTGATTTAAGTTTGTGGAGTAATCTTTTAAATCTAGTATGTAATACTAATCTTCTATAAACACGTCACAAGTATCTGCCGTGATAAAATTGTACTGTTTTCTCCTTCCTATCAACCGAATATTTGTTGGTTATTAAGTTTATAATAACTATAGACAAACATTTATGAAATATAGCAAATAATAAATAAAATGTTTTATAATACGTGGGACCTTTTTTAAAAATTTAAAAATTTATAAATAGAGAAACAAATAATTGTTTTTCAGGTAAAAAGGTTAAGAAAAAAATTCGTATAAAAAAATATTTTCACAACGTTTTTTATTTGTAAAGAATGAAATGAAAAGAACAATACAAATAAAGCTAAGTAACTGACAAGGAGTCTAACTGACAACGGTTTTATTTTTATATTAGTTCTTACTATTATTGTTTTTAAGTAACTAAAAGTGTAAAAAAAAAATCTAATTGTAAAGTTATTTATGTCTTTCACATCGACATGTGCGTTAAGATATGTAAAATATGACAATGACCTAAGTAATTACTACAAATTACTTAAGACAATAAAAAAATGTATAAAATAACAGCGACAGTAATCGTTGTTAAAGCGTTGGTGGCAGCGATACTAAATGTCGTTGCAATAGTTGTTCAGGCAGCAACCTGTAATGACAATATTTTGCTGGTAAAAGTTATTTTTGCAGCAACATTTTAGATTTGTAATTGACAAATATGAATTAAAAAATATATGACATAATAAGATTAGTACAGCTAGTAAATAATATAAATTTAAAATATATAATATTGATAAAATTATTTTTTAATAAAGTTGTTACAATTAGTATATAATAAGAATTTAAATGCAAAAAAAAATATGTTTCTTTTGAATACTTTACAGGTTTATGAGTAACAAAAGGTTGAGTTTTGTTTTATTCTCCTGTTTTTAATTTTTGTTTTGTCCTGTATCATAATATTTAGCAAATGAGACATACCCTTGTACTTTTATATTTTTAATGTAATAAGTGTTTTTTCTCAATAATTTTTTTTTCACTTTTAATTACTTGGCATTAACTCTAAATGCTAATGCTAATAAAACTCCTTCTCCTAAAAGTGATAAATACATTTTTTACGTACTAAAGTCATCTAAAATTTTAAACGTGAGATAATCCCATAATTCTTTAACGTAATTTTTTTGGTACAAATCTAACGGTTGGTTTAAGAGTTCATATTAAGTAGATCAAGTAAATAAAATTTCATATAATTTAAAAATTATGTAACATTTCATCAATTAACTATATTTTATGGTACAAAACATTTTTATAAATATAAGTAAATGTTAATTATAAAATTTATGAATATTTAATTTATAAAAAATGCATGCATAAACAAAAAAATTTATTAAGAGGGTAAATGTAAACAACTTACTTTTTTTTATGTAAATTTAGCCCACCTCATATATATAACTTACTCAAGCCTTTAAAAAAACAAAACTTACTCCATTTATTAATTTTTTATGAACATTGAATTTCATGAATCCAACTATTTGTTTAAGAGTTTAGATTAAGTAGATTAAATATACAAAATTCAGTATAATTTAAAATACAATTTGATATTTCAGCAATCAACTTTATTTTTACATATAATATATTTTTCAAAATATAAATAAACGTTGATGGTAAGATAGCATAACTATAAATATTCAATTTAATTAGCCAAAATTTTATATGCATAATTATTAAAATCTCATTATATATACAATCCAACAGTTAAATTTATAAATTTTACATTTTATTAAAAGTTATTAAACAGAATAAATATAAAACTTATTTATGAAGTTAATTCCTCTCTCTGTAGTATATATGAGAATGTCTGAAATCGATCTAGTTATGTGGCCAGCTAATGGTTGGCCTTTTTTAGTGAAAACAAAAAACACGTGGGTAATTATTTTCTACTAGCACTGAGTACTAGAACAGGGGATTCCCACCAGCACTTGCAGAACAATTTGGTACACACAGACACGTGGAAAATGATCCGTGATCTGAAAAAATGAAATTACACGACCTATCTGATCGGGAATTTAAGTTGGCCTTAGATTAATTTTGAGATTCATCTATTCGATCATTTGTCTTCACTGGTTCATATTTAGTATAAATATAGATTTGGATATGACTTTTGTGAAAATGTTAAAGTTTAAATTAAACTTATTTATTTATTGTAACTTTTTCCTTAAGATCTACTTTGACCTGTATAAAAATCTAGTTTAGTTTTATTTTTATCAACAAAATCTAGTTTAGTTTATAAGCCTGTTTAAAAACTTATGGTACGATAAGTTTATAGAAAGACTGCTAAAGGCCTAAGTAAGTTTATAAACTTAATTAGACTTATTAATAAATCTATATTTTTATATTACTGTATATTATATATGTACTATATATATATATATATATTTATATATGTCAGTTTATCAAGTTTAATACTTTTTTTAAGATTTAAAAGTTTAACCTTTTTATTTAAATATTTTTTTTTATAAAAAATAGACCTTTTTAATAAATGAGTCAAGTTGGGCATACTTTAGGTAGGTATAAGTTATAGACTCCTAACAAATTACTTTTCACATATTACTTCCACCATTAATTATCCACAACAGCCAAAATAGATATATTGTCTATGCTCCTATTTATTTTTATCGTGCATGTAAAAAGGGTTGCTCTCGTTTTACACTTCCACCTTGGTTGTTGGACACTTTATTTGAATTTTTGAGTTCTGCATAACTAGGTTTTTGAGTTGTCGATCTTTCTTCCATACACCACATGGAACTTTCATGTCATAAAACAACTCCAACCAGTGTCCTTCAAAGCCCTGACAAGGTCTCTCATTGTTATCTCTATATTGTTTTGAAAATGTTGAATGTTCTCTCCAATGACGCAGGTTGTGATTGATGACAAATGATCAATTACTAAAATGTGTTACAATATCAACAAACCAACATGACAAGAAATATAATGAAATGAACAATTTATGTTCAAGTTAGAGCAAGAAATGGAAGCCAATCTTTATTCAAATGAGAACCCGAACAAAGCAAACAAGCAAATTTGAGATTTAAAACCAAAGGCAAAACTAAGGAGCATAACAGGATAACTTAGCACAAAATGAACGGTGATTTGCAATAAGAGCATACACTTGACAATGTTACTTGCTCTTCTAACAACAAAAAAGCTTCAAAAGCAACAAACTCACACTACTATTGCAAGTTTCTCTTGGTTATAGGCAACACAAAGCATCACACAAAAGGGACATTGTTGTTTCCATACAACACCATGCATCTAATTTGTCAATTGGGAGACAACCATTGTAGCTCAATCCCATAATTCCAAGTTTCAAGTTGGTCATTAGGCTTGAAACCAACCAAACAAGTATAAGCAGTGCAACTCCCAACCTTGACCCTAATCTTGTGGGAATTCATGGCTGAGTCCTTTAAGTAATGGCAACAAAGGGTGTCCATACACACAGTTCCTTCTTCCACCTTTTCCTCAAATTTCCTGCAAATACTATTTGAAGAACAATTCAATGGAGACTGAAGGATATTATCAGAGCAATTAAACAACATGACTGTGTTTTGTGTAGATATATTGAAGGGCAAGCTTTCATCAAGCAACAAGCCTCCCATAAAGAGATCAGAAGAATAACAAGTGTTTTTCAGTATAGGAGGTGGGCTAATGACAAGCTTGTTAGCACTTGGATCAATTCTAAGGATCTTATAGTAAGTCCCTGTTGCTGACAAGAACTCTAAGTTTCCATCGTTGCAGTAGACTTTGTACCTATTGTCTCCACAGTCCTCGTTAGTGCTGAGTGGGTATGGGACTACAAAGTCTCCACAATTCGAACAAGCACTAAAGGTTGATGCATTGACTACTACACCAAGACTAGTTAGTAGAAAGAGTAGAAAGGCTACCATCTTTGTTTGAATATGGAACTAGCTAGGAAGATTTATCTCTGATTGGGAATGTAAGGATTAATGCACAAGCATGTGACCTATTTATACTACCAAATGACATTTTTCTCTTTTGGGCTCAAGAGTTTTTATGACCCAAATCAAACATTTTTATAATGAAGTTTTTAAAGTGTAATTTTTTTTATGAGGATCAAAGTGTATATTTGAATTAAGAAATAAAAGAAAAATTAATATATATTTTTTGTTCTCATCTAATTAAAAATATTCGAATTTCTTTTTTTCAGTTTTAGTATATTTTTTCATTAAATTAAAATGTATCAAATTTTGGTCAAAAATTACAATATCCAAACCTAGCTACATTATGCAATTCGTGGTGATTGAATTTCTAAGAGTTAAATATTGTCACAAATTATATTTTTACGGTGATTTTTCCATAATTTATGATAGTTTTTAACTCCTAAAAATTCTTGACTAAATTTGAATTTATCCAAATCTAATTTGATGGCAAAATTTAAAACATTCAATTTTATGAGAATGAAAAATATGTTAAAAGTTTTATAAGGACAAAATTTGAATATTTTTAATTTTATGATTACGGAAAATATATTTTAATATAAAAAATAAAAGGTAAGGAAGAAAAATAATGGCCAAACTTTTACTTTACTATCTACTGAATCACTATTACTTAAATACAATAGTTAATATTTACATAATTTTTCAAACTTAGTTTTTTCTCTCCAAAAAATCAACATAATCAATCAAATATATGTTGTATCAAATAAAAATAGTGGCCGGAAGGATAGAAGTTATTAGTTTCATTTTTATAAGAAAGAAAGAGATGTTGAATTGGGATTTGGTATAATTAAAAAAAAATTGTCAACCAAACAAATATAAGATTTTTATGTTTGTATCTTTCCTGTAATGGAGATTCATCAAAACACAATTGATTCCACGATCAACTTGGTTAGTATCATTTAGAAACCCAGGCTGTAATATTATTATACATGTACTTATTGAACCTTTCAAGGATAGTTATTAGAAGTGTTGCGTATAACACTGGTTCCAAATTTAATTAAATGTTTAAAGCATAATCACTTGCTAAGTAGTACATGAAATATTTTAGTCAATTATGATTATGAGTGTTTTGAGTTAAATGCCACACCAGACCCACTATGGGATGCAACTTGCCTCTTTAAGGTGCTCCCATTTCCAGAAGTGGTCTTCCAATAATTAGCTGTTTATAACAATACTAAAGTACGAAATGACAAACCACTTAAGTTTCTAAATTGGATATTAAGGATTTTAATATTTACCTAAACAATGTTCTGCTTCATTTGTTGAAGACGTGGCCGTACCCCATAGTAATATTGGTGCGTTATCTTCAACAAATATCAAGTATCGTCTCAATATTCTTTAAGAACGAATCTTGGTCGACCACCTGTGGTCAAATCTGTAAACCACTATAGCATTTTTCCCCCCCTCATAGATATATTTGAAAATAACTTTGAAACAATTTTGTTCAAATATAGTTAAACATGCATTAAATATATACATATTTTCCAGCAAAAAAATAAAAAATAAGCTAGTTTCTTCTACTAAATTTAAGGCCATTAATATCCACTCAACATGGGAATATAATTAAGATTGGTGTAGTGATTTGAGAAGGATGGAGGGAGAGGAGAGAGGTCACACATTTGAAATTTCCAACTAACTAACATGTGCTATCATATAAAAATGACTATTTTATGTGAGAATGACTAATTTCAACCATTAGATTAAAATAAAGGATTAAGATTAAAATATTTTAAATTCAAATTAAAACATCATTTAACCATAAAATTTATATAAGATTTACCAAACAGAAAATAAAATATCATAAAAATTAATTTATGACGTCTTAAAATATCTCAAACCTATCATCATCATTACTGTCATGATCGTTTCCACCACAAGTGTCATGGCCACAACCACAATCATTATCATAATCATCAATCGTCATTACCACCAACATGACTGTTGTCGCCATTACTGCCGCCACCACCACCAGCGATGGTGGCAATCGCAACAACGACAGTCATGTTGATAGTGACAACAGCGACAGTCATGTTGATGGTGACAACAACAATGGTCATGGCGGCGATCACAGTGGTGGTGATGGTGGTGGTTGTGGTGACGATCTTGACGTAAATTAAATCTTTAAGATATTTGATTTTTTGTTTGGTAAATCTTATGAAGATTTTACGTTTAAATGAAGTTTTAATTTGAATTAAAAATGTTTTAATCTCACGAAAGGATTCTTTCAAGATTATCATGGCATTAGTAGTTCATTAGGACTTGGAGCTACATCAGATGGATGTGAAAATTGTCTTTCTTAATGGAGGTTTAGAGGAGAATGTTTATATGGACCAACCAATGGAGTTCTTAGTTGAAGGAAATGAACACATGGTGTGCAAATTAAAGAAATTAATATACAGTCTTAAGCAAGCTTCCCGCCAATGGTATTTGAAGTTTAATGATACCATTATTGTTTCCTTTGGATTTAAGGAAAATACTATTGATCGGTGTATATATCTGAAGGTAAGTGGGAGTAAGGTTATTTTTCTAATTTTGTATGTTGATGATATCTTGCTTGCAACTAATGATCTTTGTCTTCTTCACGAGACTAAGAAGTTTCTCTCTAACAACTTTGAAATGAAAGATATGGGTGAAACAATCTATGTGTTAGGGATAGAAATATTTCAAAATAGATCACAAGGATTGTTAGGCTTGTTTTAGAAATCATATATCAATAAAGTACTAGAAAGATTCAGGATGAAAAAATGCTCAACATCACCCATTCCAATTCAAAAAGAAGACAAATTTAGTCTCACACAATGTCCTAAAAATGATCTGAAACGAAAATAAATGGAAGCAATTTCGTATGCATCAGTTGTTGGGAGTATTATGTATGCTCAAATCTGTACTTGACCAGACATAAGCTTTGCAGTTGGAATGTTAGGAATATATCAAAGTAACTTGAGAATGGAACATTGGAAAGCTGCAAAGAAGATTCTGAGATACTTACAGGGAACAAAAGATCGCATGCTTACATATAGGAGCTTTGATCACCTTAAGGTGATTGGGTATTCAGACTTAGACTTTGTTGGATGTGTAGATACGAGAAAATCCACTCTTTGCTATGTATTTATCTTAGCTGGAGGAGCAATATCATGGAAGATTGCAAGGCAATTAGTTGTTGTTGCATCTACCATGGAAGTTGAATTTGTAGTATGTTTTGAGGCTATAATTTAGGCTAATTGGTTGCGGAATTTTATTTCATGATTTGGAATTGTTGATAGTATTGCTATGTCGCTGAAAATGTATTGTGATAACTCTGCAATGATATTTTTTCTCTAAGAATGATAAGTACTCTAAGGGTGTTAAGCATATGGAATCCAAGTACTTTGTCGTGAAGGAAGAAGTTCAGAAACAAAGAGTGTCAATATAACATATTAACACAAACCTTATGATAGCTGACCCTTTGATAAAAGGATTATCGCCCAAGACATTTATAGAACATGTTAAAAATATGGACATTATTGTTATTGATGATCATTAAGTGTAATTTATCTTATGCATTTTACTAACACTTTGAGCTCATTTATGATATGTTTCTGATTCTTTGTTCTCTATGTTTGCATGCATAATTGTATTAGAATAATGTTAACAAGTTTTGTTGAATAAAGACATTATGTTGGACCAATTATGTACTCTTAACTAATGGTCATATTAAGGAGAAGATTAATTTGTAGTACATGGAAGGGACTAAGTCGATTAAGTGATGTACAACTGTCATGACTCTAATTGGTTCCTATTCTTAATCATGAAATTATGATGTAACCAATGTATAGAACGATTTAGTCATTTTAAAGTGCATTATGTTAGTTTAATATATTTATTTAGTCCATAATGTTTGGTAATGTCACATGAGTCAAGTAGAAGAATATAAGGATTAATGTCTCATGTGAGAGACATGTGACTTATGTAGGGACTAATAAATAAATAATTAATAATTAAGAACTAAATTATAATTGGGTTAAATTGGAGTAATTTCTAGAAATAACTACTATTTGATGGGAGTAGTGATTTAAAAAGGGGTTAATACTCACTAACGTGAAATAAAGTTTCTTTCTGACAGAAAAATGTTATTTCAAAATCCATAGCTATCATAAACGTAGAGAGACAGAAAGAATAGTCAAGAGAGTGAAATCTTACTTGTTTCATCTTTCAAGAAAATCAAGACGCACTGGAAACTTGATAGATATCTCACTATGGACAAAGATATGTTTTATTCTCTAATGATTATGTGAGAATCATAGGTTTCAAGATCTTACTGATTTCTTATAATTGTTAATCTCAGGAACCCTTAAGACTTATATAATTTGGATGATTTTTTATGCAAAAATCAAACCAAACTGCACCAATCTTTTATGGTTTGGATTGGATCAATTTTGGAGGTTTTTATTTAAATAATAATTTTATTAAAAAAATTCAACTTGTTTTTTTATCTTTTAAATCAAATTATATTTTAAAAATATATTAATAAGAATATGTAAAACTTGTTAATATGCTGAATATTCTAAAACTAAAATTTATCAAATTTATATCCATTTAATTAAGTATCTAATAGCTAAAATTGAATATATAAATGATTTTATATATTATATGTAATTAATAAATATTATAATAAAGAAATCAAAAAGTTTATCATAGGTACCCAGATAAATAATATATACCAAGAAGAGTTAGGTCTAGCAAAATGATGCGTATAGTAAAAAATGTAAGAATTTTAAATTTGAATCATATTGTTAGTATTAAATTTTATTCCGTGATTTTTTATTATATAATTATTTCAAAATTTTATGTGTACTTTTTTTAATCTTAATCATTTAAAGGTCTATATTTCTAGTTCTTATTTTTCATAATAAGAAATGTTCTTATTTGATACGCTGCCTTAAATTAAATTATAATATTTTATTTCATTGCGTCAAAAAACTGGAAGAAGAAGAAAGAAAGAAAGAAATTAGTAAAAAGTGGGTAACGTGAGGTAAAAATATGATCCTACTTTGTAGTTTCTTGCTTCATTTATATAACCCGGAATCACAACAACATTGGTTCCGCTTACACTCTAATTACAGTAATAGTAAACAATACCTGTTTAACGCAGCTCCTTGTTTGCTTATTGCTATTAATAAAAGCAATTTAGTGCAACCAGTTAGGAAAGAAAAAAAGGATGCTGGGAGTTAAATTGTGTCACGGAAAAAAGTGAAGATGAATTTGAGCCGAAAGAAGAAAAACCTACGAAAGGAAAGGAAATCTTATCTCATGTTTATAATTTTATCATATACAATTAATTCCACAAAAATCCAGCATAATTACCTGAGAAATGTTCCCATATTTGTGTCTTCCACTCTAAATAATATCAAGCAAATTTCAATTACACACAAATCCAGCATAATTATATGTGATAAATATTGATTATATTTGTGTGTTTCTGTCTTAAATAGACCCGTCTTAAAAATATAAACAACCACATCACTAAAGAGGAATCAAAGCACATAATTCTAGTTCATATTTTCTTTTATTGTTTTTTCTTCTCACGTCATTGCACCTCAATGGCGCTTATAATGAATATGTTCTTTTTGAGAAAAACTATGCTCCTTTATGGGCCCCAGAAAATATATGTATTCTTGACCAAAGTAAAGAAGTTCAGCTTAACTTAGACCAACATTCAGGTACATTGCAGAATTAATAAATTAATTAACTTCATCAACCAATTAACAATCTTATTTTCATTTTTACTTTTTTATTGGTACGTATTTTTTTCCTCAATTATTTACTGCCGTTGCAATCTGGCAGCGATGGTGGTCAAGATGAAATTAACTTTGAATTTTTGGGTTGTAATAATAAGGATCGACCTTATTCACTGCATACAAACATTTTCACCAAAGGTCAAGGTGACACTGTGGCAGGGAGTGGCGGAGCCATGAATTTTATTGAGAGGGGGTGAATATAAAAAAAATTCTATAAAAATAAAAATACTTCGAAGGCAATACAAATCTAATATACAAAAAGAAATAAATCGCAAACCACATACAGATAAATTGAAAATAGGGTGGATTGATGAACAAGCTGACAAAGTCTAGTGAGTCTTACTAAAATAATTCACACTTTAAAATTAAACTCAAAGCAATAATAAGGAGATAAGAGATAAAGAAGACACAGTCAGTTTTAGCGTAGAAAACTCAATTGGATAAAAAATCACGACGTCCAAATTGGATAATCAATCCAATGGACAACTCCACTATGATAATAAATAAGTATCTTTCAATCCTGAAGGAGAGTTAAGAATCAGACTTGTCAAACGCTTCTATATGATCTCATAACAATTCTCTCAATGATGCAAACATAAACTCTCTAAAGTTCTAATATTATTTGGAATGAAATGCATATTATAAACATAAAAATATGTTTCTATTTATATTAATTTAAGCATATGATTTTAACCAATTTTTGAATGCAATCCTAAAAATATTATATCCTATTTTTGAATACAATACTAAAAAATATTTTATCCTATTTTTGAATGCAATCTTAAAAAACATTTTATATTTAGAATGAAATGCATATTATAAACATAAAAATATGTTTCTATTTATACTAATTTAAGCATATGATTTTAACCAATTTTTGAATGCAATCCTAAAAATATTCTATCATATTATGCAATACAATCTTAAAGATATTTTATATTATACAATACAATTTTAAAAATATTTTATATTATACAATACAATCTTAAAAATATTCTATCCTATTTTTGAATACAATATTAAAAAATATTTTATCCTATTTTTGAATGCAATCTTAAAAAAAATTTATCTTATTATGTAATATAATCTTAAATATTTCTATTATATTATGTAATGCAATCTCAAAAATATTTTATCTTATTTTTTAATGTAATATTAAAAATATTATATTCTATTATATCATGCAATACAATCCTTTTTTTATTATCAAATTATTTTTTTAATTTTTAATATATATATATATATATATATAAAATAAAATTTTAAGGGGGGCGGTGGCCCACTCTAGCCCCCTGTCTCCGCCTCTGGGCAGGGAGCAACAAATCTTTCTTTGGTTTGATCCCACTACAGATTTTCATAATTTCACGTTTCTCTAGAACCAAAATCAATTAGTGTGCGTAACTATATAATCACTGTTCTTTTTTATTGTCCTTGCCTAATAACCTTTCTTTGATGAAATGTTAACAGTTTTTTGTGTGGATGGCACCCCTATCCAGGGTGTTCAAGAACACTACAACGAAAGGAGGGAGCTACCCCACAAAAGCAATGAGGATTGTGGCAACAATATGGACTAGCCCATGGGCCTCACATGGAGCTCCAGTGAATTAGAATGACGCACCTTTTGTGGCCCACTACCGAGGATTCGGCCTCGATGCTTGCCAAAACCAAACACAAGCGACCAGCAAGAATGCCATTCCTCTAAGTTGTGGTGGAATTCTAAGGAGTATCAGAGCCTAAACCCTCTTCAAAAACAAGCCTACAACAATGTGCGAAGCAAGTTTTTGAATTATGATTATTGTACAAAAATGTTTCAGGGTCCCCCAGTGTCGTGAATCATGATTGATCGGTAAATAAGCTAGTAAAATAAACTTTACTCATGAGGATTATCGAGAGATGACTTACCCGATCCATAATGCATCTTGAACAACACTTCGATTTTTACATCAAATTTTTCGCCACTCTACCATACTTTATGAGTATCTACGATGATGAAGATACAGGTTCATTTGTGTGATTTTTCTTTAGAGAAAAAAAATATGATTACTTTCTTCTAAGGTGAAGAACTACCTCTCTATTTTTTACTGTCTAATTTTTATTTAAAATAAAAATTGACTTCTTAAATGCTCTTAACCACCTTTCATAAAGGGAGAGAAGAGGAATAATTTTAATAACACTAAAATTCCACTGATTTAATTATCCTTCCATATTTACCAATCATTCCATTAAATTGCAAGTCCAACACTTTAAAATTTAAATTACATGGAGCATTATAGATTAAAACGAATAATAAAAAATAATGGAATATGGTTAATTTGGGATACTTCTCATATTCGTATAATAAATGAGAACAAGATTGCTCGTTCAAAAAAAATGAGGAAAAGATTGCTCATTTGCCTGTAGTCAAGGTGCTAAGAAAGTTTTAAGACTTGGATTGATCCGGCCAGTTCGACTGGTCAAACCGTGATCCAATAGCTGAATCGGGTTAGGTCTTATATTCAATCGGGTGTGCTTTCATTCCGGAGTGATCTGACTGGATTTGTGGTCAAACCAGTGACTTGTCGACCCAATTAGATCGTTTATCTTTTTTTTTCCTCGTTATAGTCATTTTTTAACCTGTATTTTTTATATTTTGTTTATATTTTTTAAGACTTGTGTGAATTTCAATGCATCAAAAGAAAGATTTTTGGAATATGAGTGGCCATTTTTGTAATGATTGTTGTAGGATTTCATAAAATGAGAAAGTTATTCCATTGTGTTTTTGTTGATTTTTATTATTGTGAACTAGTTAAGTTTTGTTTTGTTCAATGGGTGACAATTTGCATGTGACTATAAGTTGAGTTTCTTTTCATATCAATGGTTAGTTAATGTTTTGGTTTGTCTAATTTGTTGTGAGCAGGATAATTATCATTGTGGAACTAGATGTTGTACTGGAAAAAATAAGATGATTGGAGAACTTTTTCTAGAACAAAAATATTAGACAGTAATTAATACAATTAAATATTATATTAGACATTGGACCATAAAAAGACTATGTTAAACTTGAACTTATTTAACTATTTATTTATGTTTGTGATTTTTTTATTACTTATTTGTTTAAATTTGGACAATGATATTTTGTTTTAACATTTTAGTATCTAATTATTTATATTATAGAATTATATTAATTTGTAATATTATTTTAAATATTTTAAAATAAGTATAAAAAAATTATATTTTTTTTATTACATATCAGATTATACGGATTAACTAATAACTCACATATTTGATCCCTGGTCCAACGATTCATTGTCATGATAAGATTAGTCATCAAACTTATTTTTAAAACTATGGTGCTGTTTTCTTTTTTTAAAGAAAAAATGGAACTTACGTGAAACTTGTGCGGTGCAGAGTTATTTTTCCCCCCTAAGAATCACACTTCGAGTCCTGCAGTTCCTATGTACACATTTTATTTATTTTGTCATGCAAGTGTCTACGTTGAAATTCTCTAAAACTACCCTAGCACAGCTGCTTCTTCTCCCTCTTCATCACAGGCTCTCCCTCACAAATAACAAATAACCCTGAAACATCGCCGCTGCTCATCGTCGCACGTTCTCTCTCTTCATGACACAAATAACAAATAACTCAGAAAAGTCAGGTCATATTATTTCATCATATATAATCGCTCTATGACTAACGGATTTCATACAACAAATGTCAGGAGAATGGACAGATTCACATTGTTGGCAAGTAAGAGGTACACTGCAGTGCAGTATAATCAATGTAATTGAGTTGACTAGAACAAATTCAGGTATACAAGACAAGAGCTTACATTTGCCATTTTTATGTCCGAGCTGACCCGGACAAGACCTTGATTAGGGACAAATGGGGGGGGAATCAAAATCTAAAAATCTAAGGTGACCAAATTACAGATGGAAAGAATATGCTGGTATAATACAATGAATGTTCTTATCTTTGTGCCAGGTCGGGTGTGTGGTTACTTGTTTTAGATGATGATGCTGCCCTACCGTTCAATATTCCATTATCCATAGGTGGACTGGTTCCCCACTTACCTTCTGATTCACTAGGCTCTATCACTTTCACGGACCCATCTGTCAATCCAACGGCAAATTGGTTGGGCTCTAGTGGATGAGCCGCAACGACAACAGGATAAGCAGACTGGTTCCTGCAATATAGTATTTCACAATATGGACCACCAAACGAAAGTCTTCATAATGCTACATCCTTGAATAAATGCTCAATGTTTAATACAATAGAATAAAAATTAGGTCTGATCTGTTGGGCAGAAACTTACCCACTTAAAGCTGCTGCAGGTGAAAAGTATGTGGATAGTGCAATACGGCATCTTAGTCTCAAGCTGTCGGCATCAAAAACCCCCGTGTTGCCATCAGAAAATGTAGCATAAATTAACTGACTGTTGCAGGAATAAGCTGCATATGATATGGGAGCAGCCAGAACATCTTGTGGAACCCACTGCAACAAATTAATTTATAAGGATGTCTCGATTTTAATATTTTGGACAGCAACAAGCAGCAATACAATACTAGATAGAAAATCCTCTTACCTGCCTAATGCGGTCCATCTTAGAGGCATCATATATTGCCAACTGAGTCTCATGGGCTACCAGTAACCGGATTTGGTCTAAATGGAACTGCACACGAGTGTCGCCAACAGGAGCCTTTCCGGCGGGTAGTTGTATGGGAACTGATTTTCTTTTCTCCCATGTATCAATGCTCCATACACAAAGCTGTATGGAAATTATTTCGATTAATTTGTTATGGGAAGGCACACTATACACTCACATAAACAAAACAAAACAAAAATTTATATTGAACAACAAATTAAGTATCAGCACCTTCCTGTAAAATAATTTCAATGAAGTAAATTGTGATTTAATTTCATAATAGTCTAGAAAATACAAGCAAGGCTATCCTGTTATCCTTTACATTGGGAAGCAAATTTAAGGTAACATTGGATAATTACAAATAAACCAAAAAAAAGATAACTAACTGAGATCTCCAAAACAAATTATTAAGCACAAGGTTTTCCAGATCACCCTGAATCTAAAATGAAAGGAGCACGTTTAATAGACATACTTGAGCATCTGCACCAGATGAAACCAGGATGTTAAGAGAGGTTGAAAAGGCTAAACCAGTAATTCTCTTTTGATGACCCTTCAATTTAGATTTCACCTAGAATATACACCCAAGAGAAAATATGAGACAAATTAAAAATAATAACATAAATCTTAAAATGAAAAAAAACAGTTAAAGATTGTAATCACCTCATCCACTCTAACATTATATATGTGAATTGTTGAATCCTCCACCCCAATGGCTATGATGTTGTTATCTTGAGGGTGGAAAGCCAGAAAGGTAGAGGCAGGGGGTGGTGGCATGAATGTTGTCATTACCTGATAGAAAATAAACCATAAGTAAACAGAAAACTTAGCAGCTGAATGGAATGTAATGGTTGTACTTGTATCTGTGGACATGTACCTTGAATGTCATCATGTTAAATAAAGAAACCTTTCCGCCAGATGCGGACATAACATATGAGTCATTCTTTGAGAGTGCAATGCAAGGAACAGCTTCATCAAGGTTGACACCCGCGACATCATTAGTCATAAGAAGACCACTGCTGGGCTGCCAATGCTGTGGAACAACACTGGAAGTTGCCTATAATCATAAAAACTTCAGAATTCTGCTCTTTACTAAAAAAAAACTACATACCCCATTGCTCAGAGGCTCCTCGTTATAGGAAGGTAAGGGGGAGGGATATTATACGCAGCCTTACCCTTACATATGCAAAGAGGCTATTTCCAGATTCGAACCCATGACCAATAAGTCACCAAGGCACAACTTTACCGCTGTGTCAGGGCTCGCCATCAATTCTGCTCTCTACTGAAAGCAGAAAAATAATAACAAGCATATGGAAGAGTAAGGATAAAAGAAGGATTATCATTACCTTTCCATTGGGATTTTGTTCACTACGAGCCCACTTCCACAGCTTCTGAACACCATTTGAACCAAGTGCCAAAAGACCAGCACCAGAGTTTGTATATAAAAGTCGAACAACCTATGTATGACTCTAGAGTTAAAGCAGTTCACAGTGCACAGTTTACAATAGAAAATGGCAATCTCATTCTCATAAAATCAACAAACCTTGCTGGAAGACTCTGTACTGTCAGGCATGGTAACTAACCGACATTGGACAGCATCCACAATTTCAGACAGCTGCCATGGTTTAGCTTTATCTATTCCATCTTCCACAGCTCTAGGTTTCTCCACATTTCGACCTGTGGGATCAACTCCATTCTTCGTTGAAAACAGAAAAAATCAATCAATGAGATGTGAACAAGTATCAAGATGCAGTACACAATTCATGACTATAAAGTAACTTCAAAAAATTAATTAAACCAAACAATTTCACAAAGAAATACAGACATCAAATAGTAAAGATGTCCAAAAGATGTTAAGTCCTCCACGGTATGCAAGGGTATAGCATAGTGGAATTAAGGATACCAGAAGAAGAAATTAGGAAAATAACAAGCTGATCCAACATGCTTGTGTAAATATTAAAAGAAATGAAGCATTTAGTTATAAAACTTAAATATTAATTTCTAATTGTTAAGCTATGACTAGTATATCATAGTCATCATGCTAACATCATAATCAGGCATACAGAGTTAACAAGGACAGATTCATACAAGAGTTGGAGAAGGCCTGACTGGTGAGCTCATTTCTACTTTACAGTTGACAGGACTAACATTAACAGCAGAAGAGCCAGATGCCTAGATACCATAAACCAAATGGACAGCATAAAAATTTACTTTGATCTAAATATCAAAAACCAAGAAAAAGTGAAGAAAATATCACAACCTTGACTGCAGCAGATTCAATTGGTGACCTCAATGCTTCAAATCCTGGAGTTTCAACTGTTCTCAAGGATCTAAGACCATTGGCATTAGCAAGAATTTTGAATCCATTGTCTGCAGTAGTAACAGCAAGCACATTTCCTTCCTTGTTGAATCTCAAGTGCGGAAGGGCCTGAATAGATTCATACAATTATATAAGGAATATCTTATAAAGTGTAAGCCATATTCCAAAAGACTTAAAAAAGTTATCTCCACCTGTAGTCCACCCTCTGCATCAGTGCTTGTCAAAATATTAATATTGTCCATGTCCCAAAATTTGATTTGGCCATCTTCACCAGCAGCCAAAAAGCGATTTTGGGTTGTGTCAAACTGCACAACACCTGCGGATTTCTTTCTTAACCCATTGTATGTTCTCTTAATAGCTCCTTCACTTTCATTCCATTCAACAAGAAATGATTCTCCATCTTTACTAGTTCCGCAAGAAAACAGTCTATAGAAATAATGGAAGACAAATAGGAAGACCTGTTAATACAGTTTTATTTAATACATCTCAATTATCCATTGAACATGAAAATTAAATACTTATCCACACCCAAATCCTTCTTACCTACTTCCATCAGCACTGTAAAGCATTGTAGTACACCAATGACCTGGGGCATCATAATCAACCCTAGAACCCATATTATCATATAACCAGGCTTTTATTTTTCCATCAATGGCAGTTGAAAATACAAACTGCAAATTTACAATGACAACATTCTGTAAGATTAAAGGCAGTGTTTATTAATTACTAGAATAATACAATTATCGAAATATGTACGCGTAACTCATGTAAATTCAAGGAACACTCTGGGCTTTTCCTAGAACCAAATGAATAATGGGAAAAATTTAAAAATATGGTATGGAAGTTGGCACTAGAAAGATGGAAAGCAAGATCACAATATGTACAAGGGGAAGGAAGTAGTTATTCCCGTAATATTATAATATCACAAATTCACAATAAAAGAACAGATCACTCTGCGCATAGGTAAAATTAGAGTGATAACCTATCAAATTATAACTAACAAAATCCAAAGAATAAACACAGAAAACATATCACATCATATCATCTTTGTACCTGAATGCTCTCCTTGTGATGAGGACAGATAGAATATACAGGTGCCTCATGCCCCTCAAAGTTAAATAGTTTCCGTCCAGTTAAATCCCACACCTATTAAGAGTTTCTTCTTCAGCCAAAATAGATATACTATTTATGCATAATCCAAAATCACAATAAGTAGAGTTGTGTACCTTTATCAACTTATCATCTCCACAAGTCACAATACAGAGTTGTTTATTCGGATGAGCAAATTCCAAGTCATTAACTCCACCAATATGGGCATCAACCTGCACCAGCAAGAAAATGTAAATCAGATTGCAATCACAACTTTGGTTACATTGATAAGAATGATCTCACCTCTATACGCTGAGCCAACTCATTTGATCCAGTGTAGGCATACAAGTGAATCAAATGTTTAGTAAATGCAACACCTATAATAAAGCAATCAGTTAGATATTTTAACTGTGACAGTTTCAAAATGGTTTCAAAAACATCACATACCCACAAAATTTCCATCAGGGCTCCATGTGACACGGCTGGCAGAAATAGGTGCATCTTTGACTATAGCTGCCTGTGAAAATTACTGACTATAAAATTCCAAAGGTTTTGAATTCTTAAGCACCAATGACCACCATAATAATACACTTATTTTCTGGTTAGACCATAACTAAGGGTATTATAGAAAAGAAAATATTGTACAGTATAGAAACTCGTTGAAAATGAAATTAAAAACCTGAAATGGTAATGAGCATGCTGAGACATCCCATATCTTGAATGGCTTTGAGACCAACCTGTCTCGCAACCCAAGCTCCCAAAGTGTAATTTCACCATTATTAGAACCAACTGCTCAATCGAAATATGTTTATGTCAGGATATTAGTAGTGAGATATTACACAATTCAAAAATTATAGAAATTACCAAGAAGTAAGGTTTGGTGAGAAGGATGAAAGTCCATGCTTGTCACAGAGGATCCTTGATGCAATGTCATAGCCACTGTTCTTGGTAGATCATCCAGTGACCAAGAGGCTGGTCGAGCAGCAGGATATGAAACCTAAAACAATATATATAAATCATGGTGACACAAGTCTCAAACCATTACAAAGTCAGGAACCCTTTTCAGCTTAGAAGCAAAAAAATCATTGGCATCAAGAATACCCAGATAACATTTAAATTAAGCACAAAAATTATCAAAATTACCTCCTCTACCGAAGGAGCAAGCCGGAGTTTTTTCATTAACTGCTCATGATCAGCATTCTGATAATCCACCATGACTGCAGTTGTTGGAGGTGTTCTTGGACACTTCAAGATAGACACTGTTTAAAAAAGGGCAGGAGCATTTAAGTCATGAAACCCTCTTGCACTGTGAAATTACTTAATATGTAAGATTCCAAGCAAAATTTAAGAGCATGCTCTCCTGCTTGCTTAGCCAAGTAAATAAAATTTCAGCTGCCAGGTCACCAATTACAATAATTATTTTCAAATGACGTTAAACAAGTGAAAAAGTCTAGGGTGTGTAACACGTAAAATTTAATAAAAGTTATGGTCAGATTTATTGGCAAAAATAAGGTAACCACAATTTTTTTAAACCTGAATTCTGTGGGACAGGTATGGTTGATGCTGTGACGACAGCTGCTTGGACAGATGATGAAGCGGAGGCATTGGCCATCCAACCAGCCAAAGCATTAGCATTAGCAGTTGCTGCGGCAGGCGAAAAGGGCTATATGAAACAAATGAAAACAAAATACTAATTAATCAACATGATAAATTAGATTTGTAATTAATTAAAAATAAAAGCAACCAATTTTATGAAATGCAAGGTATCATACACCATGAGCACCAATTGAAGTATAAGCAGCAGGCTTTGCAACCGCAGTAACAGGAAGATTGACAGGTGTAGGTGCAAGAGGACCATTAGGAGGTGTACATGTGTGGTCAGTGAATAAAGTCTTTATATCTGGATTTGGCCTAGGGTTTTTGCAAAGCTGGTGTTGCCAGTTTAAACTGCATTGATTAGGGACACAAATGGGTTAATAAGAGTAATGATAACGCATAGCAAGTTAAAAATCAAATACAGTATATTAATAAATAACATAATCAATTAAAACCATACACAAAAGTCAAAGAGATATAATATTTGTACGTTCAAGAAGGAAAAAGCCAGACAATTTGCTTGCATTTACCATGTAAAAAGAATCCAATTAACTATTAAAAAATGAATTAAAAACACGGGAAAGCTGGTGAGGAGAGTGAGAAATAGAATCAATTAAAATCTTAAACTTGCACTTTTTTTTGGTATGACAGAAAGAATAAACTGCCATTCATCTCCAACTATAGCATCTATACCTTTGATTGATCAATGTCTGCAATCTTGATGACCTAAGGGTAGGGAAGATAAGTTTATCACGGAAAAGAGGATTTGCCTCTATGAGCTTTTTTAGCTCTATCAACATAATTCCTCGAGCAGTTTTGGTGTCACCGTACTTGGACAGCTGCTCATTCTCCCTGGCATTTAAAATTGAAAGGAAAAACTAAACAGTCTTACAATAAAAAATATAGTAAACTTAGTTCTTCACAATCTCCATCCTCTCTTGTTTCAAGAATTTTAATGAAGATTCAAGAATATTGACGTAATAAAAAATCAGATTGACTTCAATTTTTCTGATAACATAACGGCTTAATTACTGTTTTAGTCCCTAAATTTGGAGTATGTGCTTTTTTAAGTCCTTGAAATTTAAAAATGCTGTTTTTAGTCCCTAAATTTTGAAAATTGCATTTTTTAGTCCCTGACATAATAAATTGACACTTTGTGATGGTTTTTAGCTGTCTTAAATTAATTTTTATTTTTTAGCCACTTGAATTTGCATTTGAAAACTGCCACAAAGTGCTTAAAAACTGATAGGAATAAAACTCTCCTATCGAAATAGAGAGAGTAAACTGTATATATTTCTCGGAAATGAAAATAACAAAGTCTGCAATAATATGAAAAATGAGCACAAATGCCCCCTGCGAAGGAGAAGATTCTCCTTGCCCTTCTACCCACGTAGAAATGAAATGTAAAAATATCTCCCCCTCCCTCTGAGTCTAGCCTAGCTATTAAAAGGCAACAAAACAATAACTAACTACCAGACTCCCTCTCTCTCCACAACCAATTACACATTCCACTAATGCCATAACCAATTGTTACACGTCAGCCTCACCCCCTTTCTTATTTTTGGCACGTCGCTGATATACCAATAATGGACCAGACCATTTCTTTGTATTCACATTCCTATCAAAAACTGTCACAAAGTGTCAATTTATTATGTCAGGGACTTAAAAAAAGTAATTTTTCAAAATTCAGGGACTAAATGAAGCATCTTTAAATTTCAGGGACTAAAAAAAGCACACTCCCAAATTCAAAGACTAAAACAGTAATTAAGCCTAACATAACATATGGGATATGGGACTAAAAACAATGCTGTATTGTATTAGACTACATGTTCAAGATATATTACCTGAAATTACTAAGAGTTAACAGCTGGGTGATTTCTTTGTATAGTTCCTCATTGAAGGTGGAGAAAACTTTTAAATCACCCACTAATATCTCAACAGCCTTTGCCTTGTCTTGCCTAAAATTTAACATCACCAAAGACAAAAACAACATGTGAAGTACAATCATAAGCACAAACACAATTAGAAAATCCCAAAGAGATTCAAATTAATAGATACCTATCAAGTGCTTCTAGATATTTCTGCTTCCTAATTTCAAAGAATATTTTCATGGAGTATCTATTATCATCAACTTTGATAAACCCTGTTAAGTACTTCTCAACTTCTTCCCATTCACCAGCCTGTACTTTTTCCTCAAAGTACTTCATATTGAAGAAAAACCCAGATTCTTTCTCAAGCCTGCACCAGAAAGAAACATTTAAGAAAGAAATAAGCAGCAATGATAATGGAAAAAGTGGGAAATGTTTAGCAAAGGAAGAGAAAGAGTTTTAAATTAGTTTTATTATCATCAAAATTCCAATGCATCTCAGCCTTCTACACGAAAGGAACTCTCATATTACTACCATTAAAATATTTACAAGTTCAACTTTCATATTCAAGTAATTCATTGACTTTCCACATTTCAGAAAACCAGCTAGAGTAACAGCCAACAAAAGAAGTGCAATATAAATTTGTCTTTCCCCTTTTTAGGGTAATTGCAGTTGTGGCCATGGTTATAGAGACTTCCAAAACCTTAATATTGACAACAATTATGCAGCCACAATTGGGGTTGCAATGTGAATGCAGAAAACTTTGGAAAATTGTGGCCACAATGGTGATTGCAGATCACAATTTAAAACCTAATAACCCTGTAAATCCGGCAGGATGATTGAATCTTAACCCAGAATTCGATAGTAGACAAACAATAGGATTTTTATAATGCAATCGTCAACTAGATAATTCACTGTCACGCGGCTCTGTAATTATTTATCCACATTCAAATTAAAAGCTTCTTGAATTAAATCAATACAAGGATATGTATTTGCTTTAAGACATAAATTTGAAAACATTCCTCCTCTCATTTCTCTAATTTTCAGCTCATTTCCAATACAGTTCACTATCTAGAACACCATAGCTTAAGCCAAATGCAAGGTTTTAAAATCGATCTGCAGCAGCCAATGTCAAGCTTTTGGGAGCCAATGCAGCCGCATTAGCTACATTTTTTTTCTCAATTTTCTTGCAATATTAGAGATCACAATGAAACTGCAACCCCAAATTAAATCCTTGACGAAAGCAATTACGCAAACAGGGATTGAAATCACTGTTCCCTTTTCGTGTACCCCGTGTTGCGGACATTCTCCTTATTAAAAAGTGACACGTAACCCATGAAGAGTGTTTCTGTTTAGCTCCGTGTCTGTTTTTAATTTGGAAAATCTAGGATAAACCAGAGAAATTATTATATGGTCCGAGACAACATGTGTCTCATGGTCAAAGCTAATCTCCAAAAAACACATGGCGCATTTTTGTTAACTATTTCTCATAAATGTCAGATATTTACCAAGACCATAGACATGGGATGATCCCATATCATACAATAATTTCCCAATAAACAGACAGCTAATTTATAATGACACTTACAATTTCAACACGCACTCCACCCCTTAACAATAATAACAGTGAAATTTTAACATTTCAAAAGTTTCCCTCCATTTTGTAGCACGAATTGCTGCCTCCTACACATTAATTTTTACTTTAAGATACAGATAAACCTTACCAGGGAAAGAGGTAGCAGAGATTAGGAAAACAAAATCAAAATAACATCAAAGTAAAATAAAGAATTGCTTACTTGTGCACCGACTCCTTGAACTTCTCCTCCTCCAAAAATTGGAGTATCAGAAACACTAATTCTCGGCTCAAAGAAGTCATAGCTGCTCCTCAAATCTGAAACACGCCAATAATCTCGATCTTCGAACACCGATCTTCAAACACAAACACACCAAAGAAAAAGAAAAAAAGATAAAATCGAGCCAAAAGAAAAACAGCACATAACTTAAATTCCAACAAAAAGACACGAAGCATGAAACCTGAACGCCAAATCTGAAGCCACGCAGTGTCCACAATCTCAAATTCCTCAAGAATTTAGAAGTTCTTGAGGATTGCAGAAGCTCCGAGTTCGAGAAATTCTAGGGTTTGAAAAGCTGGGGATAAGAGAAGGAGAGAGAGAATGGAGAGACTCGGTCTCGCTATCTTCGACGAGTTGTACAGAGGGGTCTATCTTTTTCTACTGACCCATCAGAGATAAGTACAACTAGTTAATTGATATGTACGACTACTTATCAGAAGGAGCTATCATTTCGTGAGTGATAAGGCAATGACGGATAGTGTGGCGGATTCGAAACTAGTAATTCAAATCTGGTGAATATTCGCAACACACGTCCACTCAGTCCCATATTTTCTGTACTGTCGCTTTGCCTTTCAAGCAATAATAATGCAATTAATTTCCAACTCAACTCAACTCTTCTATCTCTCGTCGTCTTCTCGGACTTTTTTCGCGATAAGTTTGAGTTTTTTTCTTTTCGATGACGTGCAGCCACGCGCGAAAAGCATTTATTTTGGGGACCATTTATTTTTTTAATGCTCCAATTCTTTCATTCTGTCTCTCTGACTTGGCTGTGAGCTATCTCTTTCTGGTCTACGAATTAGGCAACCAATCACGAGTCAATCCCATTTTGAGAAATGTTAATATTAAGTAAAATTTAACAGCATGAACAAAAAAAAGTAATGACACTATTTAACAATAACACTATTTAAACAATATTTCATAGAAAAAATATTTATTAAAGGATACATCTATTGCAAAAGGCAAATGTTAACCAACATGCTAAAAACATTAATTAAAAAATTAAAAATAAATATTTTTATTAAAATGTATAAAATTAAGTTGTTTATAATTTTTTTATTTTTTATGATTTTACAATAAATATTTAATTTATATATATATATATATGAACAGATGGTTTGCCTTAAATCTTAGTGCTTATTTGAATTTTAATTCAAAATGTAATGCATGAATTTTGAAGAAAATTTAGTGATCTATAAATTCAAATTTGCAAAATGAAAGATTTGTATGTTTTTATAAACTTTATTTTGCTTCAAATATTGGTTTACAACCGACAAATATGCACTTACACGCTAAAATCAATTCACAAGGAGCATAATCACTTAAGAGATTATGGTACGGGTAAGAAAAAGTCTAATGTACATCAAATTGTTAAAGTAGTATTAAAATGGTAAATTTAAGTGTTAAGTTTATAAGAATTTTGATTGTACCATGAGTTTGTATATGTTTAATTTTAAGTAATTGACAAACTAAATTTTATTTTTTTGCAAGTAATAATGTATGTAAATATAAATTCAAACTAAAATAAATTATATGCAAGAGAAAAAACACAAACACTTGAAGAGGTGAATCAACATTTGATTCAGAATATAAAACATGTTAGGGTCAGTTAACCAATATTACTTTTAATGTGATATTAAAGATTTTTCATCATTTAACATTATTTTATATATTACTTTCATCTCCTAACCTACTATAACCATTATTTCTCATGTGAAATAGCCTAAATTACCCAAGTTCATTCCTAATCTCTCAAGAGCTACATCAAATAATTGCATTAGGAGTAAAGATGCATACTTTAGACTAAACAATATCATTTTATCCTTAAATATGAATTATCTATATGTTTTTTCCAGTTCTTATTATGTAAACATTTTTCAATGTATAAAATTCATAATACTACATGCACATGTATTATCAAACTACAAATATGACAATAAACTTAGAAAAAAAATACAATAATACAAAAATAACATTAAATAGATAGTGAAAATCATTATATCAATAGTGTTTGGTTGTTGAGCTCCCAACAATGGATGATTTAGTCTGTCATTGCCATGAGAGATTTACAAAAACAAAGGAAAACAAGAGACAATGAAAGGAACTGGGAGAACAAAGTTGTAGAACAAGCTTCTATGGAGTAAATTATTCTCTCTAGGTTTCTCTCCTACTTGCTAAATTAATAGAACAATGTTTCTCCTTCCTTTTATCTTCAAAACACAGCTCATTTGTGTTTCTTGATATTGGCCACGAGCTTAGGGAGTTAGGGTGTAAGTACACGCTAAGCGCACATGTAGAGTCCAGTTGGATAAGTGATCACGTGCTAAGCAGGCCTATCACGCTGAGTGCGCTACTCCAGATCCTCAATCCATCTTTCAGGTCTATGATGTGTAATCCTACAAAAAATACAACTAAATACACTATAAATCAACTAATTTTAGCATCTACTAGATACAAGTTCAAAAGAAACTAAATTCCTAATTTTTTATCACACAAAAAAGCGTTAAAAGAAGAAAAAGAAAATAATTGTTATGTAATTTAAATATACAATTTATGTATGCATAACAATTATCATCTAATAGAGTAGAAATTTTGAAATTTAAATTTAAGAAAAGGAAGAAAAAAAAAATCTAAAAATCAATATTTTTCTTCTTTATATTTTATCTTTAACTAAATAAAGAAAATACATTGTTATATTTTTCCTTTTCCTTTTCCTATCTAAACATAATTTCAGGAATACTATCTACTTTTTTTTTTATTTCTCTGAAACACTGATTCAAATGAAAACAAACATATTGCAATGCTAAATTAATTAGCATAAAAAAAGGATAAAAATTATATTAAAAAAATAGTTAAAACAATAAAGTAAACTTTTAAAAATAATTTTTTCAGTTTTTTTAATTAACTTTAATTTTAAATTTTTTACTCACATTATTTTCTTTTCTCTCAAACAAATAAAGGCATAGTTTGAGCTCTTACTTATTCTGTCCTAGAAATAAGATTTAAAAATGAAGAAACAATGAATTTTTTTCATTCTACTCGTTTAATTTTGTTAGAATGAAATGGAGAAGTTGTTCTATGTGGAATTCATAAAAAAAATGATATTCATAATAATAGATTCATGTGTGTGAATTTGTTGCTCTTTTATTTTTATTCATTTTTTCTCCTCACACAGGATACAAAATGCCTTTACATGTAGTGTTTTTTTTTTTTTTTACTTATTCATTCATTCATTCAAACAAAATAGATACAAATTTTTTTCTCTATTTTATTTTACCATTATATCCATTTATACTAGGGGTTTGCTTCCTACACTAGACATATTTTTCCATACACCCAGCATTGTATAGTTAATTTCTGAAAATACCCTTTGTTAAGTGTGAACATACACCATTCAACTTCTTCTTCTCCTTTTGCCTGTTTTTGTTTCTGCAACGTTCTTCTTCTTCTCCACCTTCATCATCCATTTGTGCACTCAACATCGTGGTTCGTCTATTACTTCATCGTTCCTCGTTACTTTCATCGGATTTTTGTCTTTTCCACTATGAGTTTCTCCTCATCTGTTTGTGTTGAACGTTTGATAATCCGTAAGAGGATAAAGTTAAAAATATAAAAAAAATATGCTAAATATATTAAAAATATGTTGGGTATAAAAGGCATAACCCTTCGAACTAAGACCATATAAAAAATCCAAGAAGTCCAAATCCAATCATAATCTAAACTAATTTATATTTTAAATACATATATAATAATGTAAATGGAGAGTTTCGCTTTCTCTGTTAGAGCATGACCAATGCAACAACTATTAGATAAATCATCAGATATAGAAAACGTATCAAACCATGTTATAGGGAAGAAGAACATATCTTTTTGCGCCAAGATACTATGCAAAATGTAGCCTCTTCCATTCAGAGAAAAAGTGGTTTTGATTGCACAAAAGTTCATGTGAATGGAACCTGATAATGGTAAGAAACTTTTTCCCAATGTATTTACAAGAGTACTTTCAAGATGTGATAGGATAATTAATGACCTATAAAAGAAAGTCACATAAGAAATAAGGAAAATGATATTGATTTCAATAAGGACATTATCTAACGACATTTAGCCCATTTATCAAGATGAAATTTGGAGGTCAAATAATTAAAAAAAATGACGTCGCAGTTAGGGGCATAGTGTCGTGTAAGAAAAATCTACCACTCAAAAATACCATTGACGAAAAAACCTGTAATCGACCTCTTCGTGTAGAATGTAGTGCCTATTTTGATGCCCATGCACACACAAGTTGAAATTTCACAACCCTTTTAGAATCATAATATGAATGACATATCCTAGGCCAATACAAACCCATATGGTTGTCATTTTAGATAACCGTGGATATTGAACAAGTGGGCCCAATTGGGTAACAATTTACCGAGGAACGTCGCTCACCAAATAAATCACACTAAAAACATGGTGCAAGAGGAATAACTTTTGTCTACATTGTTGCACATGAAAGGAACACAATAAACGAAGTAGAAGATTGTATACTTCTTTAGGTTTTGATTTTGATCTTAGCTTTGATTTTACTTTCTAAACTATGGTTTATGTTGGCATATATAATGTAATGTTTGTTTAGATTAGGCATGGGTGAATGTTAGGGCCGGATTAAATTTTGTGCCCTCTAAATGAACATAGTAAAATCAAAGAGGAACTAAGCCAAAATTGTGAACTTTATTTTCGAAATTGAACCGAGCTAGTTAATTACAATAATTCGTAATCAATTACACCAAGTTTAAATCAATTTTGGGAAGCAACATAGTTACTGTTGTAATCGACCATCTATCGAACTAATTGTTTACATCATGTAAAGAAACATGTTTGTGTAAGAATACATAGTCACTAGTTTAATAGATTATACTTTGTGGTAATCAATAACATCAACAAAAACTCTAGCTCATGCAAAAATAGAGGCCCTTTGTTTTAATCGGTTAATTAATTTTTGAACTTGCCCGTAATTGACTGAAAACAATTACTCAGTTACATGATTATTTTAGTCATTGTATCAATTAAAATCTTAAAAAAATGTACAAACCCACAACTCTCATTTGTATCAAAACTCTCATTTTAAAACTTAAACTTAAAATCTCAATTTGATCTTCATAAATCCAAAAATTAATATATATATATATATATATATATATATTAAGATTTAAAAAAAACTAATTATTAATAATGTTGATTGTTATCAAAGCGAAAATCTAACCTTTAAAAGGTTTAAAAGAAAAAAAATATAATTTTATAGAATAATAAATAATATAATTTAAGTATTTTTAAAGAAAAGAAAGAAAATTTACTTATTACTTAATCATAATGTGTAGAGTCACTTTTGAGTGAAATTAAGTATCATCAAAGATCATTTATCTAAAAGGTTCACAACTCTTATAAAAAAAATATTTTTTATATACACAAACTTAAAAATTGAATTTCTAAGACTTGGATGATGAAAGTAGAAGAATTTTTTTAATTAAAATTGACTGTATAGTATGTGTGAATTCCATATGAAACTCACAATTTTTTTTCTTTTTTCTCCCTAAACCAAATACAACTTAAGAATTTGTTTGATTTAAATGAATAAAAAAGGTATGAAAGAAAATTAAAACAAAAAAAAATATAATATTAAAATTAATGTAGAATGCATGTGTAATATTTATACCAATTTTAAAAAATTTATCTCAAATACATCAAAGTACAATTAAACCAATCACTAAGAGACAAAATTTATTTACCGACAGTATCTATAACCCATTCATTATCCTCACCTACCAAATTAATTAAGTGCTAAAAAAGTGTAAAGTAAACACAGTTGAATCTTTGTTCAATTATAGTTTTTGAGTCCATTTGTGGCGTTATTACACTCTGGTCTATTCGAGGCTGGATTAATTCCAACATCAACATCTAACCAAACTCATCAAAAGAGGCCACGTCTCTCCCTTTATCTTTATATACACGGAGAGCTCCACAAATTACAAGTATAAAAAAAAACATAATTTGTATACCCAAACAATCTACTAACAGTCTTGCATCAACATTTGTCTGTCCGTTTCCCATTCCAATTCCATCAATCATGCCAAATATTCGTAATTACAGTACTAATTTTTAAAATATCTAGGCCACGTAGCTCTGAAGTTGCAAATTGTCGAGTTTTCAAACTAGACATTTAGATTAATTAATTTTTTAACAAAGGAAATATTTAAATGTGACGATTTAAGAATTTCAATCGTGTAAACATAACATAAACACAAGGTAGCAAATAATAGGATAGATGAATTAATGAAGTGCTTAATAAAATTTTCTTATGCTATAAGTTTAATCATAAAAATTATTAAAATAATTTGAATAATTATTGTTATATTTCACCAATAAATGTATCAAAATAAAGTAAAAGGAATTTATGACTATTTGATGCAAAAATAGTGTTATCAAGCTAAAAAGCTTTTTACCCCCCAAAAATTGTTAAAACAGTTTAATTTTCATGTATGGTTAGTATAAAGTTTTATGTTATCAATCAAAAATAATTTCAAATATCACTTAGTAATTATTATAAAATATAATAAACTTAACTTTAATGACAAGTTTTAGTTGGAAGACACTACTTTTAATTGCTCCTACATTCATGTAAAAATTTCGTCGTCTTTTGGAAATAACCCATGTACGCAAAAATTACAAAATAGAAATAACCAATCTAATCACGTGGGGATATTATTCTCATACTATGCACAAGAAGTAAGTTGTGGATCCCATGCACGCATCCTATCCAATTTTTTGTCATTTGATTAGAGGGAATTAAATTCATGTAAATATTTCACATTTCAAAAATTGCAAGGCGTATTTCATGTCATGCATTAATTTCTGCCGACAATAATTTGCGAGAGTTTGAATTTTGAAATGTGAGAAATTTGAATTATTGATAGATGTGTGAAAAATGTCACAAAATCTTATGGTAAGTGGATTAGGTGGAGAAGGCGTATGACATGGTTAGGTGAAGTTTTTTTTTTATAACTATATTATGAATAGAATAAACTTTAGTGATACATGGATTAAGTAGATTAAAAAAGTCTATTTTGATAGATGAAAGTCCTATATAGAAGAATTTAATTTAATGATGAAAGAGGTCCGTCAAGGGGACTCCTTAGTCTCCTTCCTTTTTATCATGGTGGCGGAGGGTCTTGGTGACTTAATGTGAGAAGCGGTGAAAGAAGATTTTTTTTAAAGGTATTCCCATAGGAGATGGAGACTTTTCTTTATCTATTATTCAATTTGTGGATGATACCCTTTTCATAGGAAAACCAACTTTAAAGAACGTCCTTACATTAAAAGCAATTTTGAGGTGCTTTGAAGTTGTTATAGATCTTAAGGTGAACTTTTTTTTTTAAAAGAAAGCTTTTGTGGTGGGGGGGAGGGGGGGGTGGAGGTGGAACAAAAATGTCTTGTGTAGATTGACGATTTGCTTGAATTGCAAGCTCATGGATATCCCTTTTAATTTCTTGGGGATTCTAGTGGGTGCAAATCCAAGGAAAAAGAGACTTGGAATTCGGTGATCAATAAGTTGAAAGCTAAACTTTTTAGATGAAGCTCTAAATTCCTTTACTTTGACGACCACGTTTGTCTTCTTAAGTTAATACTCTCTTTCTTACCCTTATTCTTCCTTTCTTATTTTAAGATCCCTGTTAGTGTAACGAAAAAGATAATTTATTTGCAAAGAAACTTTTTGTGGGGGGTAGTGGTGAAGAGAGGAAATTTTTTTAGGTCAAGTGGTCTAGAGTGTGTCTATCAAAGAATGAGAATGAGTGTTGGGATACCGAGGGGGGGTAAATATCGGGGAGATTATCAATCAACTAAAAAACGGGGTCCCTTTGAAGCTTACTATAGAGAAGCCGGGATCCGACTTGAGAAGACACCTCCCAAGACTCCGCAGTTGAATGGACTTGCTGAGAGGATGAACAAGACTATTGAAGAGAAGGTCCGGAGTATGTTATCCAATGCCAGATTGTCGAAAGCATACTGGGGAGAAGCCGTCATGACAGCTGTTGACTTGATTAATTTGTCACCATCAAGACCATTTGAAGGAGACATTCCTGAAGAAGTCTGGACAGGTCGGAAAGCGACCTATGACCACCTGAAGGTGTTTGGATGCCGAGCTTTCGTGCATGTCCCCAAAGATGAAAGGGCGAAGCTCGACGCGAAGACGAAGGAATGTATTTACCTCGGTTCGCCAAAAACCGAGTTCGGGTTCAGACTTTGGGATCCGATTAGCAAGAAGATTGTGAGAAGCCGAGATGTAGTATTTCATGAAGATGAGACAATTCATGACATCTCGAAGCCCGAAGTTCGGGTTCCTGTTCGACGTGAAGAACCCGTCCCTCCTGTTCGAGTTGAAGTAGGGGGAGAGCCTGAGGAAAGAAATGTTGACCAGCAACAAGCTGATGATGACCGAGATACTGAGCTTCGAGTTGATGTCGAGAATCGTGATGCACCGGGTTCTCAAGCGGCTGAAGAAGAACAGCCGAGATACCCCATTAGAGACAGAAGACCATCTATGAGGTATCCACCTGATGAATACACTGATTTGAACTGGTCCGATATGATGACCAAGCTGGTACCAGCATGGAAATTTGAAGATTGCTGTGAAGAAGCCGGACTGATGAATTCAGCACATTGAAGCCAAGAAAGAAGGCCGGGTTGTTGAAGTTGAAGACCTCGATCTCACTGAAAAACGAAAGGGGGAGATTTGTTGGATAATTTCCGTTTTTTAGTTGATTGATAATCTTGTTTTATTTGATAAGATATAATCTTGTTTTTTATTTGATAAGATATAATCTTGTTTTTATTTGATAAGATATAATCTTGTTTTTATTTGATAAGATATAAATCAAATAATATTTGATGGCTTAGGCCCAACCCATTTCATCCTATAAATAAATGAGTAAGGGTGGAGGCAAGACACACAGAAATTTGAGAGCCTCAAGTGACAGTCTTGAGTGATATATTTGAGCAAGCCAACGTGCCTGCATATTTGAGAGCTTAGAGTGAAACATTGTGAGCGTTTGAGTGATCACCATTATTGGAGAGGTTGAGTGTACCACCACATTGGTGTGTTTTTGATTCATTGTAACCGATTATTGCTATAGTGGATTTTGATGCTGGACTAGGTCCCGTGAGTTTTTCTTTTCTCACATTGAGGAAGGTTTTCTCACGTAAAACAAATTCAGACGGTCTCTCTCTCTCCCTTTTGATTTTATTTCCGCTTCCGCAAATTGATTTGAGGGTCCGAAATACCCAACAATGAGTTAGGTGTTAGAGATATATCCTTGTTTAACAAGGCTCTAGTGGGAAAATGGGGTGGGCATCCCCTTGAGCAAAATTCTTCCTCCCCACCCCCAAAGGGTAGAATCTTTGTGGTGGCGTGATGTTAAACATTTGTGATTAGGGGAGGGTGAGGGGGCTCGGTTTAAAAGTAATATTGTCAAGTTTGTGGGTATTAGGGAGTCTACAAAGTTTTGGGAACACTATTGGATAGGGGAGAGACCTTTGAGGGAAGTTTTCCCTAGGCTTTATTCTATTTCTTTTCAGAAAGGGAACTGGATATGTGAGGTGGGTGAGATAAATGGGGATTCATGGTTAGGTGGAGGAGGAAACTCTTTGTGTGAGAACATGACTTTCTGTACAAGTTACACCCCACAATCCAATTCTTCCCTAACAAACAATTCACTGTAGACAGATGAACTTGAAGAAATGGCTCCTACGATTCATACTTGGTTCGTGAGACCTATGAGCTATTAGCTTCTCATCAACCGAGCTCTTCAGAGAACTTGGATTTGGAGGCTTTAAGTGTTTATGGAATGTCAGAGTTCCATTCAAAACATCTGGCTTTGTTTGGAAAGTCATGCTTGATAAGATTTAGTTCAGATACAATCTAAACCAAAGGAACACAAGTTGTGGATCGATTGGCATTGGTTGGCCAATGTGTGACTAGGAAATTGAAACATCTGCCCAACTTTTTTCACCTGTGGGTTTGTGTATCAGGTTTGGATGGGATTGTACAACTGGATTGGTTTCTCAATGGCGCTCAGTGCAGATTCGATAACCCATTGGTGGCAGCAATGTGCCATGATTTCAGGTTCAAAACACAAACAACATTGAAGGCTCTGTGTGTAATGCAATTTCTATACTTTGTAGAGGTACAACTTATACCTCTACTTTATATATATATATATACTTTTTGTTGTTTTAAAAAAATGAAAATGCCACAAAATCTTACCGTAGCATGTTTGCTTAATAGTACACGCTAGATGAGATTGATAAATACAAGGAACGATTTTGTTTTATTCATCATTTGTGCCATTTTTTAATTGTTTGGTCTTGCAAGATCCACTTTCCATTGTTAACCAAATTGCTAGAATTGGGTGATCTATTTGGACACAACAACTAACAACTACCCTTTTTAACCAGTAACCAAACTGTTAATTATTTTTATTGCGACACTTTTTAAAGAAAATTGTGATTAAAATTAATTTAAACACATTTTTAATTATATTTAAAATATAAAATTAGTCCCATTAAATTAAATTTGTCAAATTTCGAATTATCGAATCACCTTTCAACCTACTAACCTTCGTCCTTATTACCATTATACAGGCTTGTGTCATAAAATTAATCCAAACAAACCCTTACAAGTTATTAACACCGTACTCTTCATTCTAGTCCGAGTTCCACCTACCAAAAATTACCTTCTGCCGTGTTCGTAACCTTCAGTTTTAGCACCAAACAAATAGACACTAATCAAAGAAGTACATGTTTGCTTTAGCATCACTCACGTTCATCTCGATCCACATTTCTGCAGAAGCTATTGTAGTTGTGTATTTTAGGTTGTTTGACGTGATTTTGATGGTAGATATATTTTACCCAAACACGCTATAAGTGTAATAACTAAGGAGGAAACAAATTTACCATGCACTTTTAATCAATTATACCAAAGGCAACATCAACCCAACATCATCAACTACGACATGACTAGCCCATTTTACACGATAATAATCTATTTTAATGTGGCAACCTGGCTAACTTGCTCTTTTGATAGGGAAGAGTGAAAGAAGAGGCAAATAGCTGAAATGTCATCCACGGCAATGCCCTTTCTCTTGCGTTTCCATGCATGCACCGCACATTCCACCAAACGTTTAGCTGCCTTAGCTTTATCTGCTGTTGAAGATACAATATCCACTGCTTCTTTATTAGAGATTACATCCCAAACCTGCATCACAAATTAACCCAATAGAACGTGTTCATATTGCTAACTGTTGATTTTAATTAGAATATGTAATTGTAAACACACAAAAAAACAGTTGCAATTCAAGTTTCAAGGACAAGACTCCATACCCCATCAGTGGCTAGCACAACAAACTGGTCTCTACTACTTATATTTCTGTGTGTTACCTCAGGCACAGAAATTAGACCATGCCCTTTGATGCAGTAGTCACCAAAGGCCCTAGACATGGCTAGTCCCGGAGACTCTTCATCCGGTAACCACACCCTATGCACCCCTGGCTCATCCTCTAAGCAGAATACACGCCCCTGGCACTGAATTATTCTCTCTGCCTCCTCTGCGCGAAATTGAATGTTACACATCACCACGATGAGAAGCCAAAACAGTGATAGAGATTAACAAAAGATCATGGAAACACAGTGAGCAAAACTAACGGGGTAAATTGGGCTTGAAATCGATTGTTAGTTGAACTGGTACTAAACTTCCATCATCTGATGTTGTAGCCAACACAGCACGAGAGTCACCAACATTTGCTATGACAATGAGTTCACCCTGGCCATCATAGAATATAGTAATGGATTATTTTCAAAGCAACTCCACTAACATTGCTTGGTCTATTAAGAGTATGAAACTAACTAAGGAAGTTGCAAGTAATCATTGAATACTATAAAATATGCATTGTTTTTTAGGAGAAAACTACTTCGATACAATTCCTTAGGTATTTTTGAAATTGTTTGCCAATCAGAATTGAAGTTTCACCTTGTTAATCTATGTTGATATTTAATGTAAACCTATATTGTGCGAGAAACTCTATTTTTTTAATCAAAAATCAACATTGAAAGCATTTAAGGAATTGCATCTAAGTTTTGTCCTTGTCTTTTTTTATTTATTTTGTTTTTACCTGTCTAACAATTGATAGGGCAGTTGTTCCACTGTAAAACGAATCTATCTTGCGATATTGCTCTAATTCTTGATCAATGGCAGCACAAGTCTTCAAGTAAGAATGCTTCCATATGTTGAATCTGTATTGTTTACTTTTCTCTTCCTCTACATCAATAGCCTGATCAATTGAAGTTTGGGCTAGTGTCTCCTGCCAGTTGCATAGCAAAGATGGTGGCATTGACTCTCTTACTCTTTTCGCCACAAAGTGACCCCATGGTCCATGCCCATCAAATATCCCACAAAATATCATGTCCTCTTGGCATCCAAATTCCTATAAAGAACACCAACACATCCACTTTCACAATAAAAAAAGGGACCACAATGATGTTAACATTTAACCACTCAGTAACATGTGAGTAAGCTTGAATTTGAATTCCATTGAAGTAGGTTATTATTCTTATGACACTTAAGAAAATTCTTCCCATAACAATATGAAAAAGAAAATAAAGATATTTCAGTACTAATATCTGCATACCTCCCACACTATGCAGCAATCTTGGTTCACTCCTTTCTGGCCTCTTTTGGAGAAAACGGAAGAAAAGTTGTTTGAACCATCGACATGAACAATGCCAGAGCTACACAACATCATGTCATTCTTCTTAGCTTCCTTTGCCATTGTTTCAGCAGCTTCCCTCCCTCCACATTTCCTATTTTTTCTTCCTTTCTTCATTGAAAAAGACCGTGCCAACCCATTGAACATTGAGGAAAAATGCCCCATAATGTGATTCTCCACACGACACTTTTTCTGGTTTTCCCGTTAAAGTGTATTATGTAGTATGGAACCTGCGTATTGAAATTAGATAACGATTAGTAAACGTATATATACACATACACATATGTACGGCACAAAAAGAATGAGGAGCAGGTGAGAATTTCTACAACAGCCCATAGGAAGGAACCGTTTCAATTATTTTATTTGTATCTTTGCCTTTTCCTATATACTTCCTTATGAAATAAAAATTGAAACTTGAAACAAGTTGGGGATGCCGTGACTGAATATAAGGACAATTTCTGACTCAGAAAGCTTAGAATCTCAGAATTTAATATTATGACAAATTTTAAGCTTAAAACTACAGATTAGGCAGAACTAAGAATATTCATTCTGACGTTGAATTCCAGTGTTGCACCTGGAATTAATTCACTATGCCCAGAGGAATTAAAAATAAAAATATATTTGCACACAACAAAGTAAATATGAATAGAGAAAGAGAAAGGAAATAATATAAGGATCCTTAATATATAGGTCCCATTACATGCCCACACATTGGTTTATTTAATGATATAGAAAAGCATAGATCAAAATCGAATTGTGTATTAGTAACTGAATTGGGACATAAAAGTGAAACAAAAATTATTTTTTCTTTCTGGGTTGCTTTTTAGTTGGATTCAGTGTCATGTAAAAAAAAAGCATACTGCTCTGTTGAACATCCGAAGCAAATTTAAAAAGAGATTATGCACATTAAATAAAGAAAAAACAATAAAATTTCAACATCTGAGAAAAACAAAATTTCAAAGACGCATGATATGTCACAGGTCACAACCCATATACGCTGGAACATGTTTAAACACAATTTTAAAAGAGGACCAGAATCTGCTTTAACTCTGCAAAATAATAATGAAACAAGGGAAGACATGTTTAGGACTTTGTCCCACACCTGACACCTCCACCCAAATTCATCAAAGTCAGGACAGAAACAAAACATCAAAGGAAAAAAAAGAGAGAAGTTTGTTGTTGTTAAGGTTCTGATTCAATTTGAAAACTCCCCATTTGGTTGTTTTTTTCTAGTTTTGGAAGAAGAAAGTGAGAAAGAAAGAAGAATGAAAGGATGAAGACCTTGGAGTTTGTTGTTGGGAACTACTAACTAGCTAGAAAGGGTGAATCTGAGGGAGTGACCAGAGAAAGAAGAGTGATGACCGGAACAGGAGGGAATTCCGACAAGCCAAGCTGAGACTTCGAGAAAGCAAAGGTGTAGAGAGATCATCAGAATAATCCATAATGGACCTTTCTTTTGTTTGGTTCTAGTCTCTGCACTTCCTTTTATCTATGACTATGGCCTAAGGAGAAGAATACAAAGACATTTTACAAACAAACAATACCAGCTAACTCTGCACATAATTTTGTATTTATGCCTATTACTACTATTTTCTTTCTTCAATAAAACATATAGCAATACCACCAAGTTCACAAACTGACATAATTATTCTAATTTAATCATTAATCTCGAATTTCTGAATATATTTACCTAGTTACCTTAAATATTCAGTATTTTTCGTTATGATTCACCTGGTTCAAATAGGATCACTTTGTCATTTTACATAATGATACACATGACTCTAATATGATTGTTTTATATATATAACAGAGAGAAAATTTAAAAAAGAAAGAAAAAAAAATGTGTTATAAGATACTTAACGTCATAAAGAAAAATAAATAAATAAATTGTATCTCTAATAACGTAAATCTTATTAACGTGTTTAATTCAGAGAAGAAATCTTCCACAGTGATCCATCACCTCTCTCAGCCTCATCTAGTCACAGACAAGTTTCTTGGCTCCAAATCGTTATGCAGCCCCTTTTTCCTTTTACCGAAAATGGATCTCTAGTAAGCTATTTTCTATTTCTACACTTCTACTATACCTGACAGTTATTATAAAGGGTGAGGGTAGAATGTTACCAATTTTATTTTTTTACCCTAAATATACATATGACGACTGAATTTTTATTTTTTTATAGTGTTAAAAAAAATTCGTTCCCCCAATAATATCATAATGTTTTTTCTTTTATAAAAGAATATAAATATACAATTAGGACAAAAAAGTATATAAATGTACATATAAAATCTATAATGTTGTACCAACAAAGTCCTCATGTAGTACACATGTGATTATTTGTGTGGACCAGGTACATGAATGTAGGAAATTATTGAGTTGTCATGTGTTTTTCCCCCACATGTAAGAAGATACGCGTAATGCAAATTTTGAAACAAAATATGGACACCCAAACAGTGGGAATCTTTTTAATTATTTAGAAGAAACTTGACCATTTTTATAACGTTTATATTATTGATATATTCTTATACCGTTCTGCAGATTCGGGCATTATTGTTTCTAATGAATCAAAATCTTACAATATAAGATTACCAGGTAAATGAAGGATCGTTTCCTCTCAATTCTGGACATATATAAGATTACCAATAAAGAATTGGTTAAAAAAAAGAAGTTCTACTAATAATAAAATCCTTTATATTTGAATGCAATTATTGAGATCAAATTCTGCTTTCCCTCATCCTCTGGATTTGCGTGCGTAAAATTATGAATTAAAATTAAAGAGTTTTGTAGATCAACACAGCATCCATGGTTTGCAACGCTCTTAAAAGCGATATATATATATATATATATATATATATTATTTAGGTAAACCATTGAAAACTATATTATAAAGGAACAAGAAGAGTATGTCAGCGATGGCTTAATGTTTGTTAAGATTTTCATACAGGCACACGTCTCGCTAGGTTTGAATGGCTCCTAATACGGACCAATACCGCCCAAAAACCTTAATTTACCATTATCATCTGATTAATTAATATTAATCAACATATAAAATATATAAAAAGTAGTTGGTATCCGGAGTGGAATAAAATTTAATGGTGACGACTGGGAACGCCAATGATAGGAAACCATTTCATTTGTAGAAAACGAAACAAATGATATTAAATCACTACTGAAATAATTATTTTATTGAGTTTGAGTAATGTTGATGATTGCAAAGGCAATAGAAAAATATCGTGCAATTAGACTAGTAAGTCATCTAAATTTGGTCAAGAAAAGAACAGGAGGAAGAGTGATACAGAGTTTTGGAGAGTATATTGATGCGTAATCATCATCCGTAAACTTCGTTCCAATCCTAATGAGAGTTAATGCTGAAGTACATAATAAGTGTGAATGTGTTTTGCTCAAATTTTATATGATATTTTTTTATTTTTTCACATTACTTTTATCTCCTCTATTAACAACGTTAACTAGTTAACTAACGTTAATTGAAATATGTGAGCAGATAAAATTGTACTTACATTTTAATTATAAAATCCAAATTATTTCTTCCCAATTATTTTCATAATTTAGGATTCACGTTTCATTTATCTCCACTATTCGTGAGTACTGTTCATTTTTCTCTTGTTGGTGAGTTCTTCCTCAGCTTCCAGGAGGTGCGAGTTTTTCTTTCTCTCACGACGTTCACGTTTTACTCATGTTCACCGTACGCGAGTTATTCACCGTTCCTATTCCAGTTCTCGAATTCTCCATTGTTCATCTTCTAGTTCGCAACGACGTTCATAAGCGTCTTTGTTTGTCTTCTTATTTGACGTTCACGAGCTTTCTGTTCTCTTCCTATTTCATGATTTTTGTTCACACTGGAATTATACTTGTAAATGACCATTGGACCTTGTATATAAGTTATTTTTTAAGATTATTTATTTAATTTTGATTGTTTATTGTTACCTATTTCTGAATGGGGTTTCAATGGAAGACCAGTTTAGGATCACATATGATTTTAAAAATCATATGTTTATTATTGTTGATTAAAATACTGTTGATGTTTGGGACAATAGGAAACACAATTAATGAACTGAAAATTATTTGTTTGTTATTATTGATTAAAATTGTGTTGATGTTTGGAATCACATGAAACACAATAGATGAACTAAAAATCATTTGTTTATTATTGTTAATTAAAATGGTGTTGATGTTTGGGACCATAGGAACACAATGGATGAACTAGAATGTATATAATATATGACTGTGTAAACAACATTGCTAATGATTTAGACTTGTCACCATGTCACGCTTTTATTTTATGATTTTGTTCTACTACTAGTGATAAAATTCCGCCCCTTATCATGATATGCTGAAAATGTTTGTTGAGAATCAAAAGTCAGTTCATATGTATGTTAGTAGAACAAAAGATGATAAGAAGGTTGTTAACACTGCATACCAACAAAATGGGTTCATGTCCAACAAAAAGTTGAGTTTACGTCCAACTACACAAAAAACAAAAAAGAAGCAAGAATATTAAAATATTTTCAGGTTGAGAGAAAGAAGATAAAAGTATTTTAGACATAAATTTTCATTAAAAGTCGTGTGACCAATATGTGCCTAATTTCTGTTATATTATTAAATGGTGTTTAGGAAGAAGGGGGTCTAGGTGTAATGTGAACTAAACAATTAAGGAATTTTTTGTAGGATGCAAAAAAGGATAGGTATCAAATGAAATTTAAGCAAAATATAGAGAGTACGAGTGTAATTTACTCAATAATAAACCTTGTTTTTAATTTTGGATTTGGGATCTTTCTTGACAGCAAAAGGGATATTCGTTGAAAATGAACAAAGCAACACGTTCTCTATTTCTAGGTTTTCCCCTTCCAACAAATTTCTTTATATATGTGTCCTGCAGATGGCACAAAGAGGAAGAATATCTCTTTTTTAAATATCATATTTATATGAAAATATTTCCCACTACGATGATTACTATTTATACTATAAATTTGTTTATTATTCTTAATTAAATAATTAAGATATTTTATTAATTTTTCTTTTTTTATGACATGTAATTTCCTCGTTATTTGTACTTATATTTTTGAAAAATAAAGCATCACTTATTATCAAAAAATTTACATTAAATTTTTAAAATGATGGTCATTTCTAGCAAGGAGATACTAACATTAAATCAACACGTAATATTTTTTCATATAAACTATATGTATCTTCATAGTTATGTTTAAATCGAGTAAAATCAAATGTGATGACTAATAATATATAAATGCTGAATTTTAGATTTTTTTTCTTAAAAGTAAAATATTTTTATAATCGAAAATCATGAGATTAATTTTTAAGAAAATAAAGTAATAGTTAAGGGAAAAATTCATCTCTCCACAAATACTACTCTATTCACTTGTGTCACACAGTATGCTGAATTTTATATCAATGATACAAGATATTTACAAAGTGTTAGAATTAATAAGTTGTTAGAGGGTCTTAAAAGTTAATAATAGTCTTGGATCAATAAAGCTTTATTTTGACAATATAGACACAATTTTCATTGCTCACAACCTAATTGTACATGATAATCAGACATGTAGAAGTTAATTAACACTTTATTAAGGATAAAATAGAAAAATGATCATATTTGCATCCCTTACATTCTAAGTAGGGATCAAATTGCAGATATTCTTACACTTTGATAGTATTATTGACAAGATGTTCATGGGAGATATTAAGCTAGCTTCAGGGAGAGTGTTAGAACAATAATATTTATTATAATAAATTCTTTGTATTTAATTCCAAGACCATCAAAATTTTAATTCAAATTTTATTAGATTAAATATTTTGTAAATTAGGGAATGAATATTTTTTTTAATAACCAAGAGGTATTTAAGACTTATATTTAATATCTAATTAATTCTCTCTCATTGGTCATATCATTTTAGGATAAAATGTTATCTTTGGTTGCAATATCATATCCAGGTAAAATAGTGTGTTTTCAAAATCAAGTACTATCTTCATATTATTATAATTGTTATCCTAGATTATTTTACAATAGACAAAAAAATTAATAAATAATAATAATAATAATTTTACAAAATTAACATTATAATCATTAATTATTATTATTTTTACACATTATTAATATTATAAACAATATAAGTAAAAAATAATAATTAATGTTACTTTAAAAATTAAAATAACAATTATTTTGAATTTATTATTTTTCTTACATTTCTATTATTATAAAACAGATGGGCTACTAAATTAAAGTTTCAATAAAGTCAAATTTATGATGACTAAGAAATGCATGTAATGTTTATCTAAAAAAACTATCATGTTAATAGTATAAATAAATATATTGTTAAGAATTTAAGTAAAAAATTATTTAATTATAAACAACTTATATTTTAATTAATAAATGTTTGATACCGTAACAAATTTATCAACTAATCCTACTTCCAATGCATTGATTATCCAATAATACAACATGATAGCACTAAGCATTAGACAGTTTTGAAGATAATAATCCAAGACACCGTTTATATAATTGGCGTACACGTTTTAACTTTTAACTGGTTAATTAGACTCTTTTTAATTTAATAATTCTTTCACTCAACTAGGAATAATGCCTACTGTCATCCTGTCAAGGATAATCAATGCAGCGCACGTCATTAACGCATTAATTACTTGAACAATAATATTGAGAATTTAACTGGAACATTCTTTATCTTTAAAGTAGTACTAACAGTTAAGGAATTAAAAATAAAATAAAATAAAATAAATAACTAATATTATAAGTACATTTACACCGTTATTTTTAATAGATAATTATACTAAAATATTAGTATTTCTTTAAGTTAGGAAAACCAATTTTGTTTACGCCTACTAGTTCTCCCTTTGCGTGTGAAATTGTTAGGCGTAAACATAAACGCATTCTATATAAGTCGAAGTGCAATTAATAATCAATATATGCGCCCACGGATTAGGATCTGAACTGAAAAAAGAACGAACTTATTGTAGTATGAGTTTTTTCAAAAGGCAGAGTAAGACAACAAAAGTTAGTATCCTTTCCTTAAATTTAATTAAAAGCTACCCTTTGCTTCAATTAGAAATCCAATTTCAATTAAGTCCCTCATGAGAAAGAAAAAAAAAAAAAAACCATCCAGGAGCTCTGTATCTATCTGCTTCTACATTTCTGATTTACACTCAGAAACGTGTTTGATACTTATCTCTCTATCCCGGTTAAGTACACCACTTACTTTGTATCCTGAATTAACTTTTACTTTTTTTGCTGGACAGCACAGAGCATAACCTTTTTATTTTTCCTAACCTAGTTACTAGACACGGCTAATGTGATTCCTCGTGCGGTACAAATTAATGTCAAGGATCCTATGGTTGTTCTTGTTCAACCTTCATTCCATTAGGGTGTGTTTTAGGTAACAAAAAGACAAACCAAAAGTTCCACACACACAAACAGATTAAATTAAAACAAGAACAACAAAACAACACACATTGGCAGGGTAGGGCAGGTTTGAGTCTTTGTAGCACACGTCAAGTTGTTTAGCATTCGTTTGGGCATTTGGCATGTGAGAATTTTCCAATTGTCTTGCAATTTGCAGTTAAAAATCAAAATATACCCACTCAACTATAAATAAATTTGCACCGAATTCTTATGCTAGTTTCTTAGTTGTTTTTGACATTTCCCCCCCCAAAAAGGTAATGGGACCCCCATGCAAAGCAAAATGTGGAAAGCTCGGTGAGTTTTCTAGATCTCAATTCTCATGGTCCCCTCTCACCTACATTCCAATGAACAAAATAAACTTCTTAAAGGGTAATGAATAATGATGGTGTTGAAAGTAATATTGCATGTGCATGTAAATTTATAGTTTTGCAACTAAGTTCATTGTTCAACATTATTTTGTTATTGAATTAAATCAAGAGTAAAATTTTCTTATATTACCAAAATTTTCCCAATTCGTCAGTGTAAGATTAGATTTTGCTATTGAGATTGTCCCTCCCTACAAATACTTTTTGGCAAATTTATCCTCTCATCTTGCAAAACTAATTTTTTGTTTTGCTTGCTACATAAATTACCTTTCATGTGATCAGTTTTATATTAACAGGTTATTCTAATTATATTTTCTCTCTATTATAATTAAGGAGGCAATTGTATGATTATTCTTATATAACTACACAAGTACAATCATGTACTCAAATAACCTCTGATTTTGTAGCTTTTATTCAATGTGGATCAAATGGTCCAAGTTTGTTTTAATTTAAACAGTGATCTCAATTTTATCTTATTAAGTATACAATTGTATTAAATATTAAAAAAAAAGTGTTTTAGACACATAGAAATTCTATCCAACTTGAATAGAAATTTATTTGCAAATAATATGTATGATCTAAACAAAATATTTCAGACAATGTATCTTTGTAAGTAGTAAGGTCACTTATTTGCGTCAGTGTATCAGGAAAGATATGGTGGACCCAAGTCCCTGCGATAATCGATATGGTCATATGGGTCAAGCATCCCTGTCGGTAGAATTTCTGTGTCTAACTCTAATCAGTTTTGCTTAGGTATTGAAAACAAATGAGGGCAATGACAAAAAAAAAAAGAGCATGTAGTAATGCAACATTGTTAAAATACTTGACTTTTTTTTAATTACTACTGTAATATATAGAAAATTTTAAATAATCATTAAATAAACTAAAATAGTAAAAACTACTCATTCATTGATCGTTAATAAGATTGCTATCCAGTATTTTCTTTCTATGAATACACATAATTCCTTTTACACAATGAAATGGATCACAAACTCACAACAAGTTCAGAATCAATTACGAAGAATTGTCTGCTAGAATGTTTGGATTATATTTAGTTTTTTTATAATTAATTCCAAAACTATGTTGAAAGCCAAAGCAACAAATTAGTTAATTACTTTTTAAAATTTTCATGATAATTTTGAATCTTAGAATCAATTCTGGTAGGTATTCAAACATGTTATGCTTTTTTTTTGGTACCGAGTGTCTGCTTCACGCTCATATAAGTTTTTTTTTTACATATATAAGTTTATTTTAAATATTGATAACATTTTTATAAATTGATTACAAATCATTTAATACTTCTAAATTCAATCAAGATATCAGTTCCAGTCAATCTTTAACATCGATTTTAAGGTGGGAGGATAGTGTCGTGGGTCAGTTAAATCGTGATGAGATGAACTATCCAATTCTAGTCACCCCGAGATTTCAGTGTGAGCAATCCGCATAGAAAAAGAAAGGGATCGAAATGAGGGAATTTCAAATTACCTTTTTAATTCATGTCTTCAATTACAAAATATTTATCTAAAAAATTAATTTAAAAACACTTACAATGTAAAAAAAAGATTTTCATTCAACTACAAATTGTAAGCAATATTATACTTACTTTGTTAACCTTATAAAAACTTTTTATGCCGAAAACAAGTATATTCGTAAAAGTTATAAGACTAATTCTTCAAATGTAAAAATTATAAAAATGTAAATTTTAATTGGTTAATCATGTAAAAAACAGCATATAAATTATTCTTGAATTAATTAAATTCCATAAATTATAAATTTAAGGTAACATTTTTGTGTTATTTTATAATTTAAAATGCAAGGAGAAAATAATATAGTTTTAAAATCCAGATTGATCTAATCGGTCTTATCAATTTGACTGTGAATATGGTCTGAACAGTTCGGATTGATTATTAGAACAGTTACTGATAATTAATCCATTGATCTGGGTTGATTATACAATTATTTTTCAAATTATTTAAAACAATGTCATTTTGTTATTGTAATGTGATTTTTGATTTGTTTTTAATAATATTTTTTCAATTTGTTGTGTTTAAGGGTGCCTATACTTAATTGTTCGTTATATGACATTGTCATTCTATTTATGAGTAGTGATTCTTTTTTAACTTTTTTTTTAAGATACATAAAATTTTTATATGTTATTTTAATATAAATTGGGTTACGTGAGTTAGTGACAATTTTTAAAACCATGAAAAATAGGGACTGAAATCTCATACTTGAAGGATCCGTCAAGGGAGAAATATACAACAGAAAATTGTGAGAATCGGAAATCACAAGTGGGACAAAAACGCACCACATAACTAGTAATCATTCCATATACTTTTTCTCAAGAGTAATACATGTACATTCATGTTTCATGTTGTTTATACATGTAACACTTCTTTTTTTTCTATCTTTGTCAAATCAAATTATTTATAAAACTTTTTTTTTTTAATTTTATCCCTTTCTCACTCCTTAGCATTTCGGATGTTTATCTATAATTTTTCTTTTCTCAAAATGAGTACGTAAGTGTGCGCGCACCTGTGCTTCTTTTAGTCTCTTGTATTCATTTACAGCTTTGATTCAATCCTTTTTCTTCTTTTGCTAAATTTTGATCCTTCATTTTATTTTATTTTTAGTTTCACTTCTATTAGTTCTGTTGAAACTTAACATATTTCTCCTATAGTCCTATGTAAACCTGCCAGCTTTAGATGTCACTTTTTCCCTCTAAAAACCAACTTCTCCTAATTTGTTCTTCTCACAATCCACACAGATAACACCTTCAAAATAAAGGAAAAGAAACCATCTACCAGCTAGACAATACTCCATTATCCAAAATCTATTATGTACTATCCAGATTCTTCAACAAGTATTAAAAGGCCAATCTTTACATATATATTCACTCATGTAGCAAGTGCTCCCTTGTTTTAAACCACGTGATACCTTAAATTTGTTCCACTGAAAGCGTGTCACTCTTTGAAGTTCATCTAAACCCATCAAAGTTTTTTTTAAGAAAAAGACGGGGAAAGAAAAACAACTCAAATAAAACTAACAAAACTTTCGAAAATTTACATCTTAGAAATTGCCAAAAACGACTCTTCAAAGTTTATATTTTAATTTATTTTCAAAGACCGAGTTGCCAACACATAGCAAAAAAAGGAAAAGAGAGAATTTGAGTATATATATATTCTCCAATAGAGATGTTTATTCCTACGAGGGCTCAAAAGTGTAAAGAAAAAAAAATCAAGTGTTCGGTGACTAGTGATGTTTCAAGAGAGAAAGATATGAAAGAGAAAAGTTTTTTTTTCTTTTAAAGAAAATAACAGTAAATTACACATATCTCCTATAAGATTTAAGAAAATTACACATGACTTATATCTTTTTAAAAGTGTACACATGTTTCTCTTGATATTTAAAAAAATTACATATATGTCTCCTAAAGTTGAAGGAAATTACATATATTTTCATTTAGTTTTTAAAACTTACACAAACCTCCTAAATATCATATAAATATTTGACACTAACAAATCATGTGTATTGACAATTTTGATTCAAAAAAAGACTAAAAAAATTATGTAAAAAAGTTTAAAATTCTTACACTTTCTACAATAGCATACATATAGATTCGGATGCATCCAAACCTTGTTTTAGACAAAAAGTAACAAATTTAAATTTTGTGAGTATGAAAATAGATGATTTTTTTTTTGCAGGGATGGATTTCGATCATTTTCATATTTATCAAAACGAAAAATATATTTTAATCTTTTTTAATCAAATTATCGACGCATATAATTTGTTACTGTTAAATATTTAGATAACGTTTAAGGAGTTTGTGTAGATTTTAAAAATAGAATAAAGACATGTGTAATTTTCTTAAACTTCAAGAAAAACATGTAAAAATTTATAAAAAGAGGAAGACATATGAAATTTTCTTAGACATATGAAGAAATAGTATACTTTATAAAAAAAATTAAGTTTTTTGGGTTGTCTGTATGTATCACGTTCATGTGTTAACACTAATATGAAACTTAAAAAACACGATGGACGAAATTGTCAAAAAAGAAAAATTAAATCAGAACTTTAAACATGAGATTAAAAGTATAATTTTACTACTACAAATGCAATACGAGAATATTCATTCTCGCGTGACCATGGACTTTGCGGTGGCCACACGTTTACTCACCATCATATTGCAATTATGTAACATTACTAGTGTCAACGATGAAACCAGAGCTAACGTTTTACTAATTTCCTCTGTTGGCCTCTTTGTTTCCATAACAACCAATATCCAATTTGTCATCATTTATTCGGCTCAGTGGATGTGGATGCGGATGCATAGACCCACATTTGCCCAATGCCAAAGCCCTAGTTCTCTCTTCATTTATTCAATTTCCCCAATGCATTAAATCCATTAAGAACCGTGAACATCATTCTCGGAACATTAATTAACACCAAATAGTGGGATAGGCAGCCTCCACATAGTTTGACGAAGAAATTGACGTTAGTTTTACGTTAAAACAAGTGGAGTATTTATATAAACAGATTGATGTGCTTTGTTAGCACTAAGGACGTACAAACTATCCAATCGCGTGCCCAACAAAGTTCAAAATCAAATAAGTATGGGGTGATATGTGGGGCATGAAAACCAACATATATTCCATCATTACTAGATGGATATGCATCTTCATCTGCAAATCATTGCATGTCAACATAAATTTGCAAATGCAACACCCAGAATTTTGTATGGGTGGTGGATAATAATTTGAGAAACTCTTGGTAATTGGTATGTTGAGTTGTGCCTTTTGCATCACAATGTAGCACATGAAAAATACTTCAAACCTCAACCGCTACCACAAATATAGGCGATGGGGCCTACCAACTCGATAATTGGCACCGATATTTTCCTCACACAAATGGAAATACGTACGACCATTGTATGCTACAGAGAAGTTGAAAATTGAAATAGTGATGTAACATAAAAAAGAGACAGCTGACATGTATTTAAATACAGTATCTTCTATGTTGCCTTAAATATACCACCACCCCTCCCCCTCCCTTACCTCATTTTTCAGATTGCCAAACAAGCGAAGCCAAAAGTTTGATGCATAGCTTCACATGAAAACCTAAATGTCCCCATAAAGCATCCCAGCTAAGCCCAACTCATGCCTAACAGATCTTTGATGTCATGTCCCATTTGCAGCCAAATAAAGTGAGAATAAAATAAAATGAAATCTTAACATTGTTAAGACTCTGTTACACGACGAACACTGTAGAGTGCAGAACACCACGTCTTTATGGGAAAAAGAGAGAAATGTAGTTTTATACTAGCATGATGACTTCTGTGTTCAAATACTCCTACATTGCTGCTGGATTGTTTAAATGATTGGTTTGAAACTGTCTTAAAAGCAGCAGAGATTGATGATAAAGATTGAGATCAATCCCATCAACGTTTCTACCAACACGTGCTTGCAAAACTCCCTAACAAGGAACAAAAAAACCATGCTTAATCATCTTATTAAGACCATTGTGCATGTTGTGGGTGAATGTGTATTTACAAAGAAAATTATGTGTGTAAGAGTGTTTGCAAGAGAAAACAGGGAGAAGAGATAAGCCTTTTTACCAATTCTAGACAAGAACATACCTCATTGTCAGGTTGGATAAGGAGTTCACCAATGAATTGGTAGACAGAGCCAACTTGAAAAGTAAGGTCCCTCAGATGTTTGATACTAACTTTTAGAATGTCATTACCATCAATAATTGTTGCTAGGCCTGTCTCTATAGAGTATTCGTGCAACCTGTGTAAGGCTACACATAAGTTATTGAATGACACTTCACCGTCCACACTCATAACTGGCAACAGCAACATCAAAAGATATATAATAGAGCAATTTAGTCTGTCAGAATGCAATCATACAGCAGCTTGTACCAGTAGAGCAGTTATAGGCAATTAGATAAAGCATTTAAATATCACTACAATATGTATGGATGTTTCAATTATTAGGAAGTATTTTACATGGTTATTACTCTGTTTTTACTTAATTCAGTTTTGATCCCACTAGTTTCAGTTGAAGATACTAGTAGTTCTCAAATTGATGGAATTCCAGTCAGTCTAGTGTTGATTACCATGTCGGCAAAAGATAATGTCACATTACTTATCATCAATTTAATGCCACGCCAACAAGAAAGGCATCACACCAATAAAGACTAACGACTGAGCAAAGTCAACAGCAATCTAACAAGTGAACTTAATTGCAACCATTTAAAATCTACAGGTTCCCTTTATTGCAATAAGAAATAAGAATTAGGAACTAGGAACTAGCAGGACCAAAACCGAACTTTGGTGAAACAAGAAAAACCAGAAATGTACTTAAACCTATTTTATATGTTAGTAATACTCTCCTATTATGCAGTTACATGAAGATAAAAGAGACTTATAAATGCTGCCACTCTCAAACTGACCCATGAATGCAGAGTTGATGCATTCTAATAAAATACTAGTAGTACTTAGTAGTTAGTACAATACATTATTGCATTAAATTACAATAAACGCAATGACAGAATTTAAAGAAGTGAATCACAAGTCACAACCAAAAAGTTTGTGTTCTGGCAAAGCCAAAAACCAATTGCTGCTATGCTCACCCTGTTAGTGTTAGCATGCCATTTACAATTCTTCCAAGCACAGTATCACTACTAATGGTATCCACAAGACCTTCACTACTAGAAGTCATATAAATTATAAATGCATAACCAGATCTATGGATGGTTAAACTAACATAATGCTAGCTGAGTCCCTGAAGTGTTTCAACTTTCAACTCATATATTCACTCACCATGATTGGCAACAAAACCCAAAGGCAAGGAATTTTAACATTATGTTATATATGGCATTGTCACTACAACAGTGAAGCATCTCACTGAAAGAAAAGTCAGATACATTGGAATTAGAATGGCAGCACTCACTTTCCAGTTATTCTGAGCGAAGCACCTTGCTTAAAAAAAGGAGAAGATGGGCACAGGTCTTGTAAAGAAACCAATGCACCAGATTTTATTTCCAAAGACGCCATCACCTGATACCAAACAAAACTTCCACTTTTGCCTGCAATTTGGCAAAACATAACATATGCAATGATGACATTTCCCAAGCAACAAATTCATGTTAATGGTAAGTTTCATATTACTAAAGCTTTTGTAGCACATCATCTACCACGAGACAAGGTTTTAACTCTAACATATTGCCATATGACAGCGTCACATAATATATTTTAAGGAGTTATTTCCTTCACAAATGAATGATACTTGATCATGATTTCAACAAATTCCTAGTCAATTAATTATTCTCCATCACTGTGTATCCAAGTTCGGTTTTTGATATTACAGTTTTTCACAAGCAATTTCTGAATGAGCAATAGGCAGCAGAAAGCATTAATTATTAAAGTTTTGATTAGTCTTTATCTTCATATCAAAACCATGGGATAAAGAAAGAAAACATATATGACTCCTGTCCTTTTATAACATTTCATATTTATGAAATGATTTAATTTAAATTAACCTATAAATTTGGATTGAGATTAATTGACACAAAGTGTAAACAAAAATAATTCTAGCAGCAATTAATCATGAAAAAAACATGTTTCTATTGCATTGTATAACATTTCACACAATGAGAATTTCACAAAACTAACAACTGAATATAAAGTATAATTATATTTTGTAAAAGTTCAGGTTAATCCAAGGTTGTTTTCTACTCCATCAATTTTATTAGGTTTAAATAAGTTATTAGTCCCAAAAATATCATTATTTTTATTTTAGTCCCTATGTTAAGTTTTACAGTTTTTCTTAGTTCTTAGTTCAATGTGAATAAAACTTAGGAATAATGTAGTTTTGGTTGTGATTTACAGAACTTGATGCATCAACAAGGAAGGAAGAATACTTGGGTTGATAAAGCAGCGCGCTTAGCGCGTCAGACCCTGCCTGGAAGGACACGTGGCAAGACTTTGGAGGCTGCTGGAGGGAAATTTGAAGCTTAGTACGTGCTCAGCGCGAGGTGCACACTAAACGACCACTGCCAAAGATTTGGGCTAAGCGCACACCTCAAGCTCGGCGTGCAGTCACGTAGCCAAGTGCTGCTTTTGTATGTGTGCTTAGCGCAAAAGCTGGACTAAGCACACAAACCATGATGCAAAAACAACAGTACAACACTCTTAGGCCTATTTAAAAGCATTGTTTCATTGGAAAGAGGGGGGAGAACTCTAGGACATGCACATTTTCGACTAAGACCTCTTTGGTTGCCATTTTTCTTCATTTTCCCTTGTATTTTCTTCTTGTTTTGGGTCTCTCATGGCTATGAGAGGTTAACTTACCCATTGTTGGAGGCTTGGATACCAAAAAAAATCTGTGATGTAATTATCTTTATTACCCATTTAATGTTATTTCAATATCATTGTTTCCTTTCTATGTTTATTGTTTTGTTTATGGTTTGATCACCCATGTGCATGTATGTTATAGTGTAATGATCATTGAGAAATATTTTTACACTAAGAACTGAAAGGGCTTCTAATTAACTCATATCTAGGGATGGAATGGTGTTGATTAGCCTTTTTATAAACCCTTGCTCTTAATCAGATCACTTGGTTTAACTTTCTAAGAGATTAGGAGTGGAATCAAGTGATTTAGGCTCTTTCACATGAGGAATCATTGTTAGAATAGATTAGTGATTAAGGTAATAGTTAGAATAGCATTAATTGGTCAAAAATCATTAGCATTACATCAAGAGTTCATTTGGTAGGCCAAGCACTCAACATTTCTACAAATTCTGCACTAAGTTATCTCTTGCACTCAAAATGTTTGTGTTTTTGCCTCTTTGAACTTTGCACTGTTTCTAATGTCTTTGCTTAATCTTGAACTTTAAATTTCTGCACTCTTATCTTAAAAGTCAATCAACTCATTTTATTTCATTGCTTAGAACTTAGTTTACAAACTATTTAGCACAAACAAAGTCTCTATGGACACAACATTTGATCTTACCGTTTTATTACTACTTGCGTGATTTGGTTCACTTACCAATCGGTTAACAAGTTTTTGGCACCGTTGCCAGAGACTTTTTTCCTCGTGCTCGATTGTTTGTGTGACCATATTTAGGCTTTTTATTCCTTATCTTTAAAATTCTAGCTTTTTGTTCTAACTTGTGCTTCTAGTATCTATTGTTTCCTGTATGCGAGGTAAAGCTCGAAAAGGGAAATTAGTTCCATTTGATCTGGAGATTGAAAAGACTTGCAAAAAAATACAATTCAAAAAGGAAGAAGCAAAAGCACCAAGAAAGGGAAGCTAGACAAGGAGAGGAGAATCTTCTTCTCTTCAACCTCAACTGACACCTCAACCAGTTTCTCTCCCTCCTTGCTCTCTTTTCTTGGAGGAGACACCACTCATGACGGAAGAGGAGCAACCTCAGGTGACTATTGAAGACTACTCAACTCATGCAATCCATCAATACTTCACAAGTATTGCTAGGCCCAATGTGCAAGCGGCCAACATCTCCTATCCTCATTCTCTCATCCAGTTGATCCAAAAATGTCAAGATTTTTTGCTTGAGACACTCACCCTTTCACCTAACACACTTTCTCTACATCTCCCATGCTTCGCATCAAATGCAAGACTCCACTTATCAAGTCCCAAATATTCCCATTTTTCTAATCAAATAAATGTATATAAAATTCCAACCAACCAATTCATTTAGAGATATGATACATATACAAAAAGTTGTACAACAATTTATTCAACATCAAATTTTGTGTGTATCTCCTCAATCTTATCATTTATTACAATTTAAATTCAATTTTTTTTCCCTTTTATCTATTTCTCTCTCTCTTAGTTGTATATTTTATTGCACAAATGATAGTACAAGTATCATTTGTCATTCATTTATCTTCACCTACCATTGTACAACTTACAGAACCAAAAATGGCATCTCTAGCTTAAAAGTGGGATTCTCTGATGAGTTTTTTCAGTCTTATACAGTGTACTCTATATGGGAAATTTGGACCAATACAAACAGTGTGAACTAAACAGGTTTTAAGAAAAACCATTGACTAAAGTTCAGGCCACTACCAACATCTACTACAACCCAATTTAGTGGCTGAAATCCCCAGCTGATTTCAAATTAAGTTAGGAGAAATCATTCAACTCCATTCCCTTAGACACAATTTCTTCAAACGAAAATGCTTGAAATTCTAATAAGTTTTAAGCACATACAGAGGTAAACACTGGACAAGAGAGAGCTTAGAAAGATTCCACATTACAGAATCAGCACCACAACGATGAAAGGTTGTTGTCTAGCAGAACAGAACAGATATTAAGTAACTTGCAATTCAAGGTTAAGCTTCCTCCTATCCCCTTTGTTTTTCCTAATCTAAAGTCACAAACAAATCGGACAAAAAAAAAAAAAAAAACCACTGTGCAGTGAAGATTTTGATGTAACAAACAAAGAAGCGTTAACAATAAAACTCACAACGATTCGGTCTTTTTTAATGGCTAACAGCCTTCAATCGTTTAGCTGAAAGAACTTGCGCTTTGAAGAAACCCGATAATGAAGTTCTGAGGAAACCAGGAAAATAATGCGGTTAAGTTAAACCAAAATAAAATCGAAAGCAAAAGAGATTGAGAAAGAGAAACGTACAATGGCAGAAAGGAGGGAGAATGACGTAATAAAGCGTTAAATTGCGATTCTCAAAGACGGCGTCGTTGAATCGTTCAGAGATTTGGATAGCGAAGAGCGCGAGAGGGACCACAGAGCTCCAGTGAGATACACAGGACGAGAGCTCCACTCTTGAGACAGACTCGGATGTATCAATACAACTTCGACCCTTTTGGCTGAATATTTGACTAACTCGAACTCAGGTCCTTTTTTAAAAACTAAGTTACACACTTTTTTAAAATATTTAGGTGGAATTTTAAATCCCACACAATTCTTAGTTAAAATTATATTTAAATATATTTTTAATTTTTATAATTTAAATTTTTAAATTTTATTTTTTATTCTTATAAAATTATTTTCTATAGTTATTGTAGATTATGTTTTTAATCTTTATAAATTAAATAATTACTTAAAAGTATTATTTTAAAGTATTATAAGAATAAAAAATAAAACAAACATGACGATTAAAAACTAATAACGGTCATGCATTCAAGGGTTGTGTAGTTTTTTTTGAAAAAGACTTCAAGGCTTGTGTAGTGATACGCGATATTAATTATGTGCTACTCGGCCAATTATAATAAAATTGAAAGTTATGTTGTTCTTGGTGGGTACAGTGGGAAGGATCCAACAGATACACTTGTATAATTTTTGAAAATATACATGCTTGACCATGTAATGTGATAGACTCCTAAAACTTTTGAAAATGCACACACCTTAAAGTATTTAATTGGTTAACTTTTAAGTTTTCATATGTTAATGTGGTCGATTGGCCCTGCGAAGATGTCAAAACAGCTATGTAAGTTTTCGTTCACAAATGTTTTTATTAGATTATATTTAAATAGAGCCATGAGAGCAAATGTAATTGAAAGTCCGCTACATTAATTTTCCAATCATGGTACTATTTCTAATATGAAACAAAAACCTGGTATTGTCCAAAAGTTTATGGAATCTTCATAAGCAAACTTAACAAGAACTTTCTTTCCTGTATATACCCGTTTGTTCCTTACCAATCCCAATGCCTTACTCTGTCTTCACAACAAGTGACTCAAATCCATCGTTATTGGTGGCCTTTTGGTTGAGATTTTTTCCAAAAACCATTCCTCCATACCCATATTGTTGAACAACTAGCAAAGATGAGCGCGAACCAAAATTGTTCGACGCCAAAATATCCCCTATAACTCCAAGTTCTAAGCATTCACACCATTCTAGCAAATTTGAGAAGACCCGAGAGTTCCTACAATTCCCTTGTCCAACTATGCATAAATCGTAACCATTTTTTTCTAGCTCATTAAGGATATGGGGAATATCTTCACCAGTATGGACATCAATCTCTGAGTAGGATATAGATTCCTTATTGTTCACTGCCGTAAGTCTGAATGAATTTATATACTCATCATCTAACTCTTTCTGCTTCTCACTATCCATTACAGAAGACAATATCCCTCGTGCTTCAACATGAACTGAACCATCTACTTCTGCCGCTTCGTCAAACAAAAGCATCCGAACCACTGATAGTTTGATTCCTGGATGTCCTGCCATCCTCCATGCAACAGCTAAGGCTTCACGATCATCAGGGCCTCCAACAAAGAGCATAAGAATACGAAGGTTCATTTTGGGAATTGACCCAAAATCACGATCAACAAATATCCCCACAGAGCAAGGGGCATGCTGCATTACATTTTGGTTTATATCTCTGTATACAGCATTGGTTAGTTCAAGCGCACCTTCTGAACTTAATTGTTTATGGAATGGAAGGATAATTAAGCTTGTGCGTTTCTCATTTGCTGAGTTGTATATGTCCTCATGAATGGTTGCATAGGATGACACCACATTTAAGGTCTCAATTCTGACAGCGTCATATGCCTCTCCAAATGCATCAAATGTATTGGCAATGCTTTCTAACTCTGCCTGTGATTTGGTGAGATTTTGTTCTCCGGGTTGGCTACTAGGCTTCTCTATATGTGCAGCAACAAGGGCAGCAGCACGTCCAGTAAGTTCAATAAGGTACATGGCAAAAACATGTATAGGGGAAAGTCTAGTGGCATTAAAAGTTTCAATTATGTTGATCATGCTCGTGGCTTGCCGAGTATTGTGGACACATGCTAGAATTCGAAGCTCCGCATCCACTCTTAGTTTTTGTATAGTCTTTAGCTTGTTCTTTTCGAATCTCTTTCTTGGTCTGTAGACGGCATTGATGACAGGAGATACTACTACAGTCATTAGAAGAACAGCTGAAGTAATAACCGCATAGGTAGGTACAGAAAAAATCTGCAATAAAACATTACAAGAAACTTGTAAATTACACGAGTAACTAAAGAAGAATTTTATCAAAATAAAAAATAAAATAGAGTAGTTAAATAAATAGATCAATACCGCTCTATCCCAAGCAATGTTTAGCATTATCAGTGCCATGGCGCCCTTGGTATTGAGAAGCAAGCCTATGGCTAAACCATCTTGAGTGCGCATACCAAAGAAGAAAGTAGCGAATAAAGTGCTTATAATCTTTAGAGAACACAACAAGAGTATAATCAGCAGTGTCAAGGGCCAATTTCCTTGGAAAACCGAGGATAAAATAAGTCTCATTCCATTGCCAGCAAAGAAGAGTGGCGCCAGAAAGCCTCCCGTAAAATCATCTGAAATTGACATCATCATGTCGGCAAATTTCCCATGAGGTAAAATCAATCCAAATACAAAAGCCCCAACAATGCCATGGGCACCAAGAATATCTGTAACGAATGCACAAACCAAAACCCCCATCACCACAAAGAGTAATTCGTTATCATCCCACTCATCTTTGTCTGTCTTGCTATCCATAAACCGTTGAATGATAGGACGCACCACAAAGATGCATACAACAATGAATAATATGGTGCTTAGCACCGTGTACATAGCTCCTTTACCATTAATTGCAAATGGAACCAGTAAAGTGAAAAGAATCCAACCATAGGTGTCACTGATCATAGCTGCTGTTAAAGCAGCTTTGCCAAGACCAGTATAAATGAGCTTGAGCTCAGAAAGTGTGTGAGCTATGACAGGAAAACCTGTGACGGTGAGAATTAAAGTCCAAAGTAAATAAGCATCAACTGAACTTTCTTCAAGGGGAAATACTCCATTACTACTGTAAATTTTTCGGAACAAAGCATATAAGCATGGTGCCAACACCATCGGAAAGACGATCCCGGCAACCGCAATGCTAGCAGCCTTCTTTTTCACTCGTAGAATGGTATCTAAGTTCATCTCCAAACCGCTAAGGAATGCATAAAATATGAGACCAATGTGGGAAAGAACTTCAACATTAACGACACCATTTACAGGAAATATGAACTCAAAAATTGGTGTGAATCTCCCAAGTAATGGTGGAGTTAGTAGGAAACCAACCTACAAAATCAAATTTATATTATTGAAATGATATATAGATGAGAAAATCATAAACAAAAGAACTTGTTCATTTATATATATATATATGTATGTATGTGTAGTTAGTAGGAAACCAACCTACAAAATCAAATTTATATTATTGAAATGATATATAGATGAGAAAATCATAAACAAAAGAACTTGTTCATTTATATATATATATATGTATGTATGTGTATATATATATATATACTTACAGAGATTTGTGAAATGAGACGATTTTGATGGAGAGGTTTGTAGATAATGAAGAAAATACGAGACAACACAACGGCGAAGGCAATTTGAAAAGCGAGAACAGGGAGCTCTGTTTTTAGGACTTTATCAGTTCGCCAGATTCGACTGGGATCGGTTATGCATACCTCATAACATGCTGGTAACGTATTCGCCATAGTTCCTCTGATATTGAATCAGAGATGCTATTTTCAATTTTTCTTCTTTCTCCTTTAAAACCCTTTTAAATTGTCACTAACAAGACCCAAGATTAAAATGTTGAATTAACTGTATCAATATATAGGACTAACAGGAGAACACAACTTCCAGCTATACGTATCTATTTGAGGTGGCACTTACCTTATTATTAGTTGTAATGTCCTTTTGCAAATAAAAACTAATTGTATTTCCTATTACTAGCTTATGTTGCTATATATTTTCCCCTATTCTAAAGGAACGATACCAGGAATTTCCTTTTTTCAATTTATTTTTTATTTTATCCAAATCATTACATATGCGATGTCATTGCCATCAGTCAACCCAATATCTATGGTGTTTCTATATTTGAACGACATCTAATACTTCCTTTCATACAGACATGCATACTCAAACTATAACATAAAACAATTTTAACTGTAACTTTTAAATTCTAAATTCCTATCAAATACAGTGGCATCTCTACAATTCCAGGACCATTATTCTAACTAACAACAGCTAACAGTTTGTCTACCCATAAAAAGTACATGGTTGTACACATACAACCTTCACATACATATTTCATGGAAATAAAAGCAAAAGAATTCGTTTAGATTCATTTTAGAATTCAGTAAATAAAAACTATTTTTGTATGGTAACAAATAGGTATGACAGTTGTACTTTGTTGTTGAAGCTGGTGGTGAACATTCAAACACACACCCTTGACATAATATTAATTGGTAAAAATCATTGAACCAATTTAGATATTTATGATTTTGTTGTTTTTATTAATTCTCCTTGGTTTTCTATATTTCATTTTGTTAAATTGAGTGGACATAATCATTAAGCATGTATTAATTAGCACAAAATAATTTCAGTTTAAATAATGTTTTAAATTCAAATTTGGATATGTAATAGTGTTAAATATTTGAATATGAAAGTCCTGTCCTCTAATAGAATATACATGTAGTCTAGAAAGAAAAAAAAACAAACTTAATTAGTTCATGTTATATAATGTATTATTGGGCCTTTTATTATAATTTAACACTATTTAACACGTTTTTATGCACTTTCATAAACATTACGGTTTTATGCCTAAATCAATACTTCCTCTCATGGAGGCCGAAGCTTTCTTCTCCCTAATAGAATGTTTGGTACAAGTAAATTAAGGTGGGAAAAAATGAAAGAAGAGAGAAATGAGTGGAAGTTATTGTTCTGGTACAGATGAGATTGAAGTGAAAGTTTTGAAATTAATGTTGGTCTCACTTGTAGGATTTCTTCTCAAATATGTGAAGAAAAAAGAGAAAATGAACAACAGAGATGATGTTTTGATCAGATTTTCACTACGCTCACCTCCACCCACGCATTTCTTATCTCCTTATATGTATAAACGTCGAAGTTTGTAGGCTTCGTGAGACTTTCACTCTCCCCTGTCTCTTACATTCTTTTTCATTTGAATAATTTCCTCTCATGAAATAGTGATACATATGACGATATATTCTCTTATGCTTTAAATTCTAATGTTAATTGAATGATTAACAATTTATAACCAAATATTGTAAACTAATTTCAAATATATATATATATATAATATACTCTTAACTTGCATCTAATATCATCATATATCTTTAATACCTACTGAATAATTTAACTTAATTTTTTATCTCTTTCAATTTATCATTTTCATCATCTTTAGTTTTAACTTTTAAATTTAAATATTTTTTAAAATAAATTATCAATAATTAAAAATAAAAATATATCGCAACATAAATTATTTATCATAAATATAAAATATAATATTTTAAAAATATTTATTACACTTTTCAATTATAATATAATTTATATATTTAAAATTATTTAATTATTATAAATTATAAATTTTAATTATATAAATAAATATGCTCCCTATTTCTTATATTTATGTTTGTTATATATGTCTGTTTCGAATATAATAATAATAATAATAAAATTCTTTTGTTTTGTTTTTTTTTTCTTACATGCTAAATAAATTTAGTTTAAATATTTTTTTCTATTTTCATCAACCAAACAACCTTTGTGTTTATTTTCTTTTTCATATATTTTCTTTGTTTTTTTTGTCACCTAAAAATTCTTACATCATTTTCTTTCTTTGCAATCAAACATACTGTAAAGTAATTGAACAACTTTCATTATATATGTAGTTTGGTTTACATTTCTTGGTCACTTTCTGGATCTCTACTCTATAATGCAGTGTAACATGCATTTTTTTTTTACGGAGTAACATACATTCTAAGATATGCACTATCTGATTTATTTCCTGATTTTATGGTTATAATAATACATTGGTTTTTAATGTATGTATCTGATTTATTGATTTATAATAAAAATACCAACATGTATTCTTCCTCCCATGTCTGTGACTGTCGATCAACACCTTCGCTACGTTTGCCTCCATTGATATCGATCATGAACCATAACAATGTTTATCTTCCTCTAATTATATTGGTCAACTTTGATGTTTTCATGGGTGATTTGGCTGACTTACGTACACTGCCTGTTTAAATAGAAGCAAGCTGACAGCACTCACAATAGTATTGATCGACAGCGGGCAACCCCAGAGATGAGAGGAAGAAGATGCTTACTCAAAACACATAGAGGTATCACAATCCAGTCGAAGTCGACAATACAATATTAAATATGAACATCTCTTTTAATAATTTTTTTTTTCTTTTTTACATGATGATCTTTTTAAATTTTATTTTATTACTAGATGTTAATTTCTAGTTGTGTGTGTTTTTCCTATAATATCAATGTGTCAAAACTAATAGTATAAATAAGAAATTTTAAAAGAATATTGTTACGGATCCAATATATGGGTCTAATAAAATATCTCATTACAGTGATGCTCATTAAAGATTTATTAGTTCAGAGTTTCAACAAATGTGCATAATAGTTATTAAAGGAGATCCTCAACATACAGATATATTAATCCCAACAATCAGGTATCATATCTTATCTAATCAAGATATTATATCTTATTTAATTAAGATGTGACAACAATTAACCTAGAGATAACACCCTTATAAATAAGAGGTACGCTCATAGATATAATCACTCTCTCTTGACTATATTTTTTGTTGTCAATGTGCACACACCTCACCTTCATTGGTTAAATACCATCTTGTATCAAAGTGGATGGTGATATGCTTAATCTAGGAGTATCTCCTCCATAAATACTTTGAAGAGAGTTTTTGATCATTCTTATCTCCAAATACAGAACAAATATGATATGTTAGATAAACTGGAACGAGTCTATGTACAACTCAAGTTCCTCTAACACATATTGAGTCTTTAAATTATTTAATATTTAATTTCAAATTAGTAAAGCCAGTGCAATTGAATGAGTCTTGAAAACTCTTGATAGAACGGGTTTAAATTTTCCTAACCAATGCTTCCGAGATCCAAACATGGTGGATGTAATATTAATCAAGTTGATATTTTTAACATGTATATTTTAATAAATAAAGTGTCATGATTCATTTTTAAAAAATAAACAGTTTTTTAGTCCTATAAATATTTATTTAATATAATTTTTTTAAAAGATTTGCAATAAAAAAATAAGTCACTTAAAAAATTATTATACCATATTAAAAATAAAATATGTATGTTAAGTATTATAGTTGTCAGTACCGTCAACAGTTAAAATAATATAAATTTTATCTTTGAAAATTTCTAAATATCAGATAATTAAAAGAAACAAACATTTTCATGACATTATACTCACGTCATGTGTGTGTAAATAGTAAATATTTTTCATTACTTAAAATTAACTAAAAAAATCCGTTGGACAATTTTTTTTTAATAATTTTCATTGAACAAAGTTGAACCCAACCTTCTTAGTTATAGATTAAAAGTCCAACAATTGAAAATTATAATTAAACGTATGTATATGTATAACAAATGAAAAACATATATATGTGAGTACATCGAACTGTCCGAAACCTTCTTAGGTTATTTAATTTAATTTCTTTAGATTCTTTTGTCAAAATTTATTTAGTCAAAATTCAACTAGGTACCAACATAAGATAAGACGCTGCAGCTTGCACAACATGCAACCTGTTCTCTTTTGGGCTGTCAGCTACGACTGCGCCTGGACATTTTCATTTAGTCAATGAAATTCTATATAATAATTTTGGACTATGATTTGTATATAACCAACACCTAAAACGACAAAAAAATACAGGAATAAAACTAAAAATATTAATACTACAAAGACCAAAAATTAATTCATAAAATAATAAAAACTAAAACTAAAACTAAAATTTTTAAAATATAAGAAGTAAAGAAAAACTAAAATATATTATAAGAACTAAACAAAAAAAAAGTGAACGCATGAAGTTCAGTTTGTATTCTATATATAGCCATCACGATAACAAAAAAAAAACATTAAGGAGAAGAAAGTGTATTCCAGTTTAAGGAGGAGAAAGTCTATAAGGCTCAATTGTATGGAACTCTATTTTATTCTTTCTGACCAATCTTTTGGAGTTGTCTGCATATTAATTAATAATATATAAATGCATGTCATCAGAACGGGATAAACTATGAAAACGAAACAAAATAAACAAATGAGTGAAGTTGATTACCATAAGCATAAGCATGGTACTTTAAAATGGGAAACGTATGCGTCGCTTTGCGGTTTGAACATTGTCAAAGTTGCTCACTAAAAAATATTTGATTCAAACCCATGTTCCATTTTCCATCCATAACAAGGAAATATTCAACTTCTTAAAAAACATACAAAGTCATTGTTTCTTTTAGATAAGCACAATTTTTAAATAAGGAAAATATCAGTATAATTAGCGTTGATTTAAGGTATTTTCGTTTTTCTACCAAAAAAAGTTGCATGTTAACAAAAATATTATTAGTCGTCTTTATATTTGTTCCATATATAGGTCCTGTTTAGTTTTTTTTACAGCATATACGCCCTGTTTAATAGAAATTATATTATATTATTACATATAAACAGTACTGTAAGTATATTATGTAAGATAAAGCTAGAAGTTCTTTATAAAAAATAAAAATAAAGCTAGAAGTTTATTCTACTGTGTTTGGTTTGTCGCATTTTTTTTTCTAATGCATTTTGAAAGGTACAAGATTTTAGTTTAATTATCTCAGATTTTCCTAGCTTGGTTACTTGCAGCAAAATTTTAATGGAGGGAAGAGGTTACTACACATTATCATTCTTGTCTCTTTCTATTGAAGTAAACAGTGACCTGTATAAAAACTTTGAAGGTTTAAAGAATTAGAGAGATTTAGTAGTGAATGAAGATAAGAAAATGAAAATAAGAGAACAAAATTATATTTAAGCCAATAATAAAAAAAATTGATCTCCAAATATAAAAAAACATAAGATTTTAAAATAAACTAAAAAAAATTATAAAAAATTTCAAAATATGTTTTTATCAACAAAATAAATTTAAAAATTATATAGAAATTTCATATAACCATATTTATTTCCATCATCCTATATTTATCAGATCTATATTTATCAATTACTTCAATGTATAATTTCACTAAACACTTAAAGTTTTCTGAAAATGAATTTACTTATTTTATAATAAAATATTTTCATTTATATAATCCTAAGAATGAATCAAATAGTGTTCAAACCACCAATCATATATATATCAACTTATGTGAGATTATTTCATGTTAACTACTGATCTAGGGTTTTAGTCTTAGGTATGCATATTGTTGTGTTAAATACTTCGGGCGCGGATGAAAACATGTTAGGTCATTTTGGCATGCTTGAGTCAGACTTATAAGTTTAAATTTGGCCTGTTTGTTTGTCAGGGTTTATTTTTTAGGCCTTGACTTATTATAATAAATAAAAATAATAATAACTAACTTCTACTTTTGATGAATAAAAAATAAAAAACAGGGATTATTGAACCTATCAATCAAATGAAATAAAATTATTATTTTCTCTCTTCTCAAAGAATGAAGAGTTCTTTGAATTCTTATATTTAACAATACTATTGTAAATATTTTTTAGTACACAAATACAAAAATATATTGAAAAAAGTAATCTAAAAAATCAAAATCAAATAATAGTTATAGAAGCCGAAGACAACAATTTAAAAATATGAATAACATAAAATTTAAAAATAAGAAGTTCAAAGTTAAATAATATGATATTAATGTTTATATTAATATTCATTAGCCAAATATAATAGACAAAAGTATAAACGTAATATAATAGCTAAATATAATAGACAAAGTATATTAATACTAATTTGTCCTTCTAATATATAATAGACAAAATCTAAAACAATTGTGAAGGTGAATATTTATCGGGAAGAAGGGAAAAGTTACTAGACTTACCCACATTAGAAGTTAAAAGTGTGATAATGTAACAATATCAATAATGATAATGACAACTAGTTGAGATAATAATAATGATGATAAAACAAAGATAATGGTGTTGTAACAAGAATAATAATGTTATAATCCTTATGATAATGATGATAATATCAATAATAATAATAATAGTAATGTGATGGTCATAATAGATAAAAAAAATTATTGTTAATATAATAAGAATATTTGTTTCAAGCTAAAAATTAAATTCACATATTTTTTTGAAGAAAATTTTAAAATGTTTTGAAAATTAGTCCCATTTTAACCGAAAATATTTTATTTTAAAAATTAAAAATCAAAACTCAAATCCACCTCAAGCACGCCGTAGTGTATGCTATGAAGTGAGTGACTCCGAAGGATTTTCATATATGTTCCAACAATTATTGACTACATATGCCATATGCCGCAAGTTGTGTGCATACGTTGGCACGTCTTGACCACGGCCAATTGATTATTGTTTCTACGTGCCTTTCCAATTTCCATTTTATCCTTTTTTTTCTTAGAAACATTTCGTATCCATCTTACTAATCCCTTTGTCTCGTTGCTTTAAAAGTTGACCACAGCTTCGCACATCACGTTTTATAACCGTCATTGCAAAAAAATGTGCCATGTTTATATAAAGGAAAACGAAAGCCCCGTGTTTACAAACCCTTTATTCTTGAAAACCTCCCTGGCTCATCCCCTGCTTTTAAGACTCAGTGAGAGAGTTTAATGTACCAAACATCATCATAGCTAGCTTCAATTTATTTGATGAACCACATGGCATCTTGCTCCTTCAACATAGAATCGTTGCCCCACGATTGTATTTCTGAAATCTTGTCACACACATCACCTTTAGAGGCATGCATAGTTTCACTTGTCTCCCCCACCCTTGGCTCATGCGCCAACTCTGACACCGTTTGGAGAAGCTTCTTGCCCTCTGATTACGAGGACATTGTTTCACGTGCTGTGAATCCCTTCACCCTCAGTTTCTCTTCATACAAGCAACTCTTTTATTCACTTTGCCACCCCCTCATCATTGACCAGGGCAACAAGGTACTTACGCTACCTTCTTTCAATTTATTAATGAAATGATTCATCTTTTTTTAATATCTGATTTGATTATACAGAGCTTCAACTTGGAAAAGTCTTCGGGTAAAAAATCTTATATCATATCTGCGAGGGAATTGTCAATAGCATGGAGCAGCGACCCTATGATGTGGAGCTGGAAACCAATTCCTGAATCAAGGTAATTATTATTTTAAAGTTAAAAAATATGTAACTTGTAAGATATTTATTTGAGTTAATTGAGAAAATTTGATTTGCTTGCAGATTCGCAGAGGCGGCTGAGCTGAGAACAGTGAGTTGGTTAGAAGTTGAAGGCAAAATCAGAACGCGGATTCTAACGCCAAACACGTCATATTTGGCATATCTGATAATGAATGTTTCACATGGAGCTTATGGGCTTGATTTTGCTCCGTCGGAGGTATCGGTTATGGTTGGAAACAAAGTGCATAGAGGAAAAGCGTATTTGGGGCATAAAGATGAAAACAAGCGTCAGATGGAGGCTCTGTTTTACGGGAACAGAACAGAGGTATGGAGAAACGCAGCGTTTCAAGAGGGGATTCCTTTTCCATCGAAAAGAGAGGATGGGTGGATGGAGATTGAGCTCGGGGAGTTCTTCAGTGGTGAAGGAGATGAAGAGATCAAGATGACTCTCAGGGAAGTGGGTTATCAACTGAAAGGAGGGCTTGTACTTGAAGGCATCCAAGTGAGACCTAAAACATGATAGATACCATTGATGAATGCAAGAGTCGTTAATGGATTTTTGTGCTTAGCTCATAATTTTATAATTTTTTATAAGCTTTAAATAACTATAATTAAAAAAAAATATTATTTAGTATATTTTTTATTCTAAATATTTTTATCCTCAAATATTATAAATCAATAAAATATTTTATTTTAACACTTTAAAATAGTTACATATTTTAAAATAAATTAGACTTAATTACATATATAAATAATTTCGAAGGACAGACACTAAATATTTTTTTTTCACCGGTATATATAAACAAAATGATTCCAATCCAAACCACGTGCAAAAGGTTGAACAATTCCCTTTTTGGCTCCATCCAAACTAACGCTAATAAACTAGTTAATATATTATGTTTGTTTATTTCTACGTCACTTTTTTTGCTATAAAATATTGTAAAAAAAGAATAAAATAGAAGCATCATATTATTGGTTTTCATGTTTTAGGAGTGCAAGCAAAAGATGATTCATTAATAATTTTTTTTACTTAACTCATAATTTTATAATTTGTAATAATTTCAAATAATATACATAAAAAAATGTGTTAGAAAATGATTGCAAGTATACCACGTGCAAAAGGTTGAACCAATCTCTTCGAATCTAATGCTAAACAACTAGTTGAACCCAAAACTATATTATGTTTATTTATTTCTCTGTCACATTTTTTCCTTCTTTTTACACTTTTTTTCTATAAAAATTTATAAAAAAAAAATTGAATGAAAACATCATTTTTCTATCAAGTTAATACATATTTGAATTATATTTGAATTAAAGTTTGTAAATTTAAGTTTAAGTTTGAAAACTAAATTTATAAAAGTAACTCAAGTCTTATTTCTATAAAAACACATTTTCAAACAAAATTTTATGTTTAAATATATTTTTGAGAATAACTAAACATATTATAAAATTGAGTTTACTTTTTAAAAATACGTTTAACACAAAAAAACTTTTTTAAAGGATAACCAAACATATTGTTAGATGTTAGATGCGTTTGGGCTTTTCCGTTGGCCATGATGTGTTGCTGATAAGGAGGATATGATTTACTTTTACAATTTTTCTTGTATACTATTTTTTTTAAAGAAAATTTTCTTCTTTTGTATACTATTTCTTTAAAAGAAAATTTCTTCTTTTGTATACTACTACAAGGAGACGTGTCCGTTTCCGTTGGCCATGATGCGTTTCCGTTACTTTTGTGAGATTTGGACCGCGGTGATCTCCAGTTCAATTTATTACATGTCATGAAGTTTCCAATTTATTGGTCCACACTTTTTGGAGCGCATATATAAAATGTGTTGTATATCTGTATTCCAACAAATTAATTACGTAGTTTAATAATACAATTTTAAGCATGAAAATATTAATTAACAAATTGATAATAAATAACATTTATCACAAATTACGCCGAGGATATATTAAAAATTATGACAAATTGTATTCATAATATTTTTAATTTCATAATTTTACCAAAAAGAACATAATTTTAAACGTCAAAATTAATTGGTGTTTCATTAAAATAAAAATATAGTCATTTCCGTGTCTGTCCGTGAGATTCACGTTCAATTCAACATCAACTTCCAAATTAAGGAATTGTTCTAGTTTCTTGGATGTGCTCATGTCCGGGGTCCATGTTGACATAATTATTCAGAGACAAAAAATATGTCGTCATATTAGCGATATGATTCATTGGACCATGCATGTCCCACAGAGTATAGTTAAATTATATATAGATAGTAGAACTTGGTAATTGTGGAAGCAAATGTAATTTTGATTTGTAGTGTTCCTCTTCAAAATATGGAACATTTGCCCTACGATTGTTTTGCACACATTTTATCATTCACATCCACTCAGGACGTGTGCAGGTCCTCTCTAGTCTCCTCCATTGTGCAGTCAATGGCAGATTCAGACGCTGTCTGGGAGAAATTTTTGCCACTGAATTATCAAGAAATTGTTTCTAGGCTGGTGCCCCCCTCATTGCCGTGTTCCTCAAAGAAAGAATTGTTTGTCAAGTTATGTAAACCACGACCAATTGACGACGGTAACAAGGTCAATTTTTATAATGTCTTTTTAATTTTAATATTTGCTGTTTTATCAAAGGACTTGAATGGTCACTTTCTTAGGAAACTTGTTGACAAGTAAAAAATCACGTTTGGAATGTAGAAGTTATAATTATTAACTTCTTAGAATTACATTCCAAAACGTGAAACCAAAACACACTTTCTGATTGCCTTGCATTGTGGTAAAGCATGATTGCAATTTATGAAGGCTCAAAGCAAAATCACAAATTGGTCGAATGTAAACTCTGTCTTGAAGAATTTACAAAATCAACCAACACCTTGTACATTTGCTACAGTCTTCAGAAATGGCAATCATGATCATGCAAGACGTTGCTAGTGCACAAAAGTACACCAGCATAAAACTTTAATAGATTTTGGAATCAGAGGGAACTTTTGAAAAAGTTGCAATTGCAAATTGGAAAAAATATACGACCGTATGCTTAATGCCAATTGTCATTTACTTATGATAATGATGGATAAAATGAACTGCATCCTACCCCATTGACACACACAATACGGGGACCCTTTTACTTGCAAATGAATAATTATGGCCAGTTGGCCACTTGCATTGGCAAGGGGCTCTGTGGGAACTTTTTTCCTTTTTCTTTTTTAGACAGTGGAAAGTATTTTAAAATTGTAAATCTCTGAATGATTCATCGCTTTTGAGTAGAGAAATGCATACTTTAAATAATTGAGAAATTAAAAACCTAAATCTTAAATTTATATTAGAATATGACTATTTTAAAACAGCATTCATATATTATATTTTGAAAAATAAGTGTTGCTTCACTGAATGATGTAACAACAATTGTCAATTTGTATTTTATGTTTGTATTTAATGTTTTCTTTTAAAATCTGAAAAACCAATTCTGAGAATATGACCTATTATTTACAAATTCCTAATTGCTGATATTTAATGGGAGTTTTAAGGAATATCTATAACACTATACTCCCGTTATCTTATATTATTTACATAATTCTTGAAAAAATAGTAATTACACAAGTTGCTATGGTAATATTCTTTGGAAAAAATATCTTTATTAAAAAAGTTAAAATGTAATCGTAAATTTATTTACATACTCAAGTGAGATATTAACAAATAAGGGTATTATAGAAAAATAATTAATGTTTTCTTAATTTTGTAAAAGGACAATTACTGTAAGATAGAAAAAAACATAATACTAGGAGAGTAATATTGTATTAACAAATCAATGCAGCACAAACATTTGCAGGACAAACGACATAGAGAGAGTGCATCAAAGTGTAGAAATTGCAACTAAATACAGTTGTTATTAGCTTAAGGTTGATTGCGTATCCTCAGGCAGTGGAGCAAATATGAATTCTCCAAATAGTGAATTCATATTTGCGTCGCTGTCTGTGGAGGCTCAAATCACATTTTAAGTTGAATTTAGACTCTCTATTATAAGGTTGTAGAAAATAAACTTAAATTGTTAAGAAAAATATGAAATAAAGAAAAAAAATCTATCAAAAGTTATACGTATTCAGAAGAATTAAAAACTATTGATCCAAAAAATGATTTTTTGGGTTCAAATACAAACATTATTACCATAATCACCAAATCCATCATCATTTCAATGAAAGAAAGAACTCTCTGATGGAAGGATACAATAAGGTAAGAACATTTTATTTTGGTGAATATAATTAAGGTAGGCATTTAGTTTTAGAGCAACCTGCGGCACTTATGATAGTATTAACATTTCCTTGTCACGAAAACAGATGTTCTCTATCGAGAAAACAACAGGCAAAATATGTTACCTCTTGAGCGCAAGGCAGCTTTCAATTACATGGGGAAACAGCCCCTTGTATTGGTCCTGGAAACCCATCCAACTCTCAAGGTTTGTGCATCATCCTAATTTCCAATTTTTTTTTCTTTAACAATAGTAATTTCAGTTCATACCCAATAATAAAATCAAATGTTCCTGTACTTCAATAACTTCACTTCAACTTCCTTTGGGAAATTTGGGTGTAGATTTGAAGAAGCTGCTGAGCTGAGAACGATTTGCTGGCTAGAAATCAAGGGCAGCATAAACAGCGGAATATTATCTCCAAAAACTTTGTACGCAGCGTACTTGAAAGTGAAAATCGCGGATCGTGCTTACGGGTTAGACTCGTTACCATCAGAGGTGTCGGTAGAGGTTGGGAATCACAAATCACAAGGCACTGTTTACATACATTCACGTTGCAAAAGAAATGGAAAAGCCTTTTGTCATCATTGCCATTGTAAACCTGAAGATGAAGAATGGTCGGAGATTGAGTTGGGGAGTTTCTACACCGATTCAAATGAAGAGGTGAAAATGTGCCTCAAGGAAGTCAAAGGTGTGCATTTAAAAGGTGGGCTCATAGTTGATGGAATTGAAATAAGGCCCAAATCTAACTGTTAGTAAAAGCCTCCACATATGGGCCTTCAGGCCCGTAATGGTTTATATATTTTATCCAATGAACCCTAGCAATACCGTAGCCTCGCTCTTTAAAAACCTCGTTTGCGGTACGCGCATAGCGTAACGTTGATCCTGATTCCTGGGTTGTGTTCCTCCCTGTTAGGTTCTTTAATTAGATTGATTTTCTTTGCCTAGGAGTGTCGACTCTTGTCCATTTATTAAAATGTCTCTTGTTTAATGTACATAAATAATCGATAGTGTGGTCTTCGTTCACTTTCGTATTTTCAATCGCAGTGATGATAAATGTGAATCCCAGCTCATTATGAGGCCTTTTCTTAAGGTCTGGGAATAGAATCCTCCACATCTATCTGAGCTTCTATCTACTCTCGAATTAGGGTTAGCCCGGTAGTACTGCTTTAGTTTTAGGAGGGTGTGGCTCAATTTCTAACTTCTTTAAAAAAATTGTTCTTAATTTATCTCATTTCGCATGTTTCATTTTGTTTGCCATGTTGCTTTTCGTTTTGAATTTCAAGTCTGATGATATAATGGGACGAGTCTTTGGATTCTTTAGCTATGTTTGGGTTAGGCTTGGAGGAAGATCGTATTTACAATTTTCCTCCTTTTGGCGGATTTTGCTCATGTAAGTTTCTACAAAGTTTTTTAGTTGGGGGACGGTTTACCTCATCTTTTCGCAAAAAAAATTGGGACGAGTCTTTTGAATTAAATTTGCATTATTTATATTACTTTTGGTTTGGAACTTGGAATATCCAAAGGCAAATCATGGCCGCATGTTTGTTTTAGCATCAATTCGAAACTGCGTATAAATATTAGTAGTATTTTTTAAGTAATTATTTCAGAATTCCTCTAAAAACTAATTATTTCAGAATTTAATAATTTTAAAGTATATAATAATTCTGTAAAAAATATATATTTTCAGTATACTTTAAATAAATATTTTGAGCTTAACTGTGATGTATTATGTAAAATAATTTTAATAATTTTATACCACTATCTAAATCTAAATTATTATTTGTATGATTTTTATGATAATTTTATAAAAATTAATAAATTTATTATTCATAATAATAATTTTGTGATTGAATAATTATATAAAATTATTCTATATTTTAGTGCATAATATCATATTCTCTTTTGTTTAATTTTGTCAAGAATACTTTGTTGACCTTTTTGTTAATCAATTAATATTCTTTTCTTAAAATATTTCTTAAACAATGGATACTGTTATCAATAAAATATTAGAATATTTTTTAATTCAACTTACAGTTTTATAAGAAAACACTCAGTTGTTCGAAACTGACAACCGTTGGACGGTGGTATTAATTAAATGCAAGCAAGTTGAAGGAGAACCGTACTCTTCAAATTGTTCAAATTATTTTATGTAACAAAAATTGTTCAAATTATTTATCTGAAAAAGGAATCTTTTTAGTCTCCATATTTTTTACTTAAACTAAATTTTGGTCTTTTGTATTTTAATGTCAACTTCTAAAAATATGTGAATTTACTTTCTCTTCATATTTAAATTTAAAATTTAGTGTCAGGGTTCTACCGTATTGAAATAAGGACTAAATCCATGTGTTTTTAACACTATATTTGGTTTAAGTGGGTGAAATTGAAATGTAATAAAATAAACCTAGGAGGACTCAATTTTGCTTGTTGCCAAATATAACCTCATTTCCCTTGTGAAATACATAAACATGAAAAAAATATGTTGCAAACGTAAGACATAATCAATTGTGACACCATTTTAAAAATATATATATCCAATTCAATAAATAAAGTTAAACTAATCGTATAATCGATTTTGTAATTTGTATAATCACTTATATCTTTTATATATATATATATATAAAGTTTTTAATTTGATAAATATATATAGAGAGATAAAAAAATAGAATATTGATTAATCATTTAATTATTATTTATTTAATCACTTTAATTTAAATATTTCATTTCCACCTCACATCTACTTTCACTTTTCTTCAAGTCTCTTTTGATCTTTTCTCACCTCTTTATCAAATACAATCGAAAGTTATAAGACTAAATTCATCATTTAAAATTATAAGGATCGAAATCAAGTTATAAACATATTATTTAATTTTTAAAAATTTTAAAATATATTTTTAGTCTTTACAAAATTATTTTTTTTATTTTTAGCGTTTGTAAGTTGTGTTTATTTTATTTTGAAAAAATGTTATCTAAAATTCACAAAGGAGGAAAATAAAAAATATTTTTGCAATAACTAAAAAAATTAAATTATAAGGATTAAAAAGATATTTAAACCTTTTTAAATATAAACTTGTCATAAATTATAATATTTTTAATATTTTTTTAAGAAAAAACATCAAAACTGATATGATTTTGAAGCATAATCTTTTAAATATTGGACAGTAAAACTGATACTAGTATAATAAAAATATAATCTGTTCAGTTAATTTTAGTACGTTGGATGGAGTGGATGAGGTGGGGACGCGGCATCTAAAGAAGTGGCGATGCAGCCAGAAGCACCACGTGGCGGGCCCTACTGCTGATCTGACAGTGAGGTAGTGAATGTGTACCGTTGGATTCGAGTCTCATTCCTTTCAAATTTCAATTTCCAAATCCAAATACGTTCCAAACTTGAAATGAGGAATCTTCATTGCCAGAAAAAAAAGTGAGATAAATAGATAGGTACGGTCTACTCTACTTAGTGGACCATACCAACCAACCGTACCTTACTACATAACGCTGTCCTGCTTATCCACGTAACATAAGAATAATCACTTTCCAACTTCCAACCTATATTCCTCTTTTCTTTTTCCAGAAATTTCCTTTGAATTGCATGATTAATTAACGCTACTGTTTGAAATTAGTCCATATTGGGTGGTAGATTTTTTTATAAAACAATGATCGTTTATTTTTTAAAATTTTCTAATATAATAATAATAAATAAATATTTTTAAAAAACTAGTTAAATCAAGCCCATGTATTTAACATTTTAGCACAGGTTTAGAATAGATATATTTTGTGTATACAACGGTCACAACAAGATTAAAATTTAAAACGTTGTTCATATTTTTCACGTAAATACGCTTGATGGAAAATTACTGGTTAAAATAATTATTTCGTACAATAGTCATTCAAAAGTTTGAATTTATGATTTTATGCATTTTGAGACAATGTTAATAAATACTTTAATTACTTATTAAAGAATTAAATGTAAAAAAATTATTATCTTCACTCTCTTACCATTTTTTTAATAAAAAAATTACCCAATAATTCACGCTCAATGCCAGTTTTAGCCAAACTCAAATTAAACCCCAAAATAATTTGGAAACGTTCTCTAATTAAAATTCTCCATGACCATTTTAAAATCACATGAAACTTAAACAAATGCTCCAAATATTGATGATCTCTTTGCAAAACTTTAATAAGGTAAAACATGCCTTAAATGAAGCAATCCCAAAGCAACAAGCCACCATGTTGTAGCTAGCATTGTTAAAGAAAAACGGTGATTGCTAGGGCATAATTGGGGGCAATGTGGAAAACACAATGACAAAGAAAGGAGAGGAAGGCAGAAGCAATAAGGTTTCAAGATGTGTAATGTGACAAGTCACCAAATCTTCTAGTAGAAAGTGGCGTAAAGATTTGGGCAAAAGATAAATGTATTTTAGAGTGAACACGCAAAAAGTTGATAGGACTAAGAATTTGATTACAAGAGATTGTAAGGAAGAAGAGCAAAGTTGTTCTTGCAATGGAATAAATGTTTAAGGACCACGAGTGTGTATGGAGGAGATATAAAATTGATTTAATGATTGAAAAATATGAAAAAAGGGAAAAAGTTATGGATTTGATTTTCTCCGCTGATAAAAATTAATAATTAAAAATTGTCAATAAAAAACATGTGTGATTTAATGTTAGGAAGATCGAATAAATATACAATATGCACATTTTGTAAGAAGTAAAAATTTGTAATTTTTTATTTAACAGTGTTTAGGAGTCTCTCAATGATAAACCAAATACACATTATCACTCTTAAAATTATAGGTGGATTGCGTTTTAATCCTTAGAAGTGTTAAGCATTTTCACATGAATTTATAAAATTAAGAAATTTTATATAAGTCTTTCAAATTTTTAACTATTTCATCCAAATTCGTAAACTCAATTACTCATAATCATTTTGGTCCACAAATATATGTTAAATTATCACATAAGTCACACATTACATGTAATATAGTTTTTTTGTCATGGAGTTAGAGAGTGTTTTCCAACTTACTATATCATAGACTAATCCCGCTTGTGAAACATATTTATCATTGGTCCAAAAAAATTTTACGCAAAAAAACAATTGAATATATGTTCTTCCACTACATAAGTCGTTTCCTCACATGTTATCACAATGAAATTTTACACCATTACATCAATTTTATATGTATTATGCATGTAATAGTTGAACTAATGTAGTTGACATATTGTATTTTCAATGATTTTTATTAAATTTTGTCAGATTGAAAACAATTTACACTTTTAGGAAATATAATGAACTTTTACCATAAAATAATTGTAATGGGGCTTTAGTGCTTCAAATGTTGTGCAATTATGCATCATGAAATTTATCAACCTTTTCTATATTAGTTTTATCAATAAATTATAATGTTAAAGAATTAAGTTAACATAAAAATTTAAATTTTTTATGATTAATATAACATTAAATTATAAAATTAATTTATTATTAAATTGTAATTATCAATTTTTACATATTTAGAAATGAAATCATATTTTTTTAAGGATAAAATTACCATCAATTTTAGGACCAAAATATTCATTTATTATGAGTAAAAAACTAAAAATTAATAAAAAATAAAAAATATTTAAGAGTACGAAGAAATAATCTTATTTTTATGACGCTATACGTGTCAATCGGTGTCCTTTGTGGCCTCGACCTGTTCAATTGGAAAAAGAATGATTTTTCCATGTGATTGCGAGTTAAATACCTCTTAAATGAATCTTCTCTCATGTCCATGTTTTGTCCTCGGCAGGACAACAAGGACAACCTAATTCGTGTTAGTTTTTGTTCCCTTGTCACCCTTGGATCTTTAATTTGTTGTTCCCTCCGCTTCAAGAAAAAAAGGACATTTATGGCAAAAAAGAGCAGCAGCATTCAACAAGTTGCGAGAGGAGAACGGGGTGAGGAACCCAACACTCAATTCAAATGGCCGTACCCAGACCCGTACGGGAAGAAAGCGAAAGTGTGAAACATGCACATCCACCCTCTCAAATCTAAAAATCAATTCAATTTTCCCTTCCCTTCCCTGTTTCTATTCACATTGTATTCTCTGTTTTTTCACTTGTCAATTTTCCACTCAACTTAGACAAAAGAGAAAGGAAAAAACAATGAATCCTGAGAAATCTCGTTGCAGGTTACCACTTCGCACGCTCTCTAAACACACGCACCATCCTCTTCTCCACCTCTGCCTCATGTTCCTCTTCGTTCCCACCTAAACTGTTTCCCTTCAATTCCACGTCACAATAACAGCCTTTTTTTAAATAAAAAAAAAAACTTAGGAATTACGAGATTTCTGAAACCTTAATGTTGTCTGAATCCGTTTTCTGCCTCTTGACCGAAGACCTGCTCATCCGGGTCCTGGAGAAGCTCGGGCCGGATCGGAAACCGTGGCGGCTGGTGTGCAAGGAATTTCTCCGGGTCGAATCGGCGACCCGGAAGAGCATTCGGATCCTCCGAATCGAGTTTCTGCTCGGGCTGTTGGAGAGGTTCTGCAACATTGAGACGCTGGACCTGTCGCTGTGTCCGCGGATCGAGGACGGGGTTGTGTCGGTTGTGCTGAGTCAGGGATCGGCGAGTTGGACTCGGGGACTGAGGAGGCTCGTGCTGAGTCGCGCCACCGGGTTGGACCACGTGGGCTTGGAGATACTGGTTCGCGCGTGTCCCGTGTTGGAGGCCGTGGATGTGTCCCATTGTTGGGGGTATGGGGACAGAGAGGCCGCGGCGCTATCGTGCGCCGCGAGGTTGAGGGAACTCAACATGGATAAGTGTTTGGGGGTTACTGATATTGGGTTGGCCAAGATTGCTGTCGGGTGTGGCAAATTGGAGAGGCTGAGTTTGAAGTGGTGCTTGGAGATTTCTGATCTGGGGATTAATCTTCTTTGCAAGAAGTGCTTGGACTTGAAATTTCTCGACGTGTCCTATCTCAAGGTTTGTTTTGTTGCTTTCTCTCGCATAAAGGATTGTATATCATTGCTGATTGCTGATTGACGTTCACCTCATTTGGGGGGTGGATAGAAGAGAGATTGGGAGAAAAGAACCAAGGTAGAGATGGAAAGTAATATATGTGATAAATAATGTGATTTAAAATGAAGAGAAAGAAATAAAATGAGATGAAAATGATATGGAAGAAAAATGGGCGAAGGTTAGAGTTTTATTTTTTGGGTTAATTCGGAGTATCCTCGGCCTGCACTCAAACACCAATTTCTCGAGATACTAAGATCTGTTTGTTATTCTATACACACCGACATGAAGATTGTACTTTTGATTACATGCTTAAGGGGAATGATTATTTGTCATATATGCCACACCATATTGGTCGAGAGATTAGAGTCATGTGAGAAACTTTATACCCTTTGTTCATATTGAAAAAGTTGAGGGCACACAGTTGACGACAGAGGTTAGTGACTTCAGCAAACCAATTCATTCCCTACCTTTGTCACTATCGATGGTAGAAAAGCGCTTTTTTAAATCCAATTCCTGATTCTTAAATGCTTTTGTGGAAAGCACCGACTAAATTCTTCATGTGAAGTTCGTAGAACTTTAATAAGGATGTTTGAGGTGTGGGGTTTTGGATCATTATTGTTGAACAGTTAGTACTACAATTTAAATGAATCTCCCTTGTTCTTTCTTGCTTATGGTGTTTGAAGAAGAGGTAGAAATTATATTTTTGGTTTGGAAAAGTTGAGAGCAATGCAGAATCAATAGAGTAGGAAAAACATGTTCCATGATGATTCATGATAAATCTACACTCTGCATGGGACGATGGAGGTAGAAAGAGGAGATAGAAAGAAAAAAAAGATAAAGAGGGAAAGTTACATGACATAAGTAATGTGATGAAAAAGAGAGAGACATATAGGAAGAAATTGGAGTGGAAAGGAGATGAAATCGAAAATGAGTGTGTGTTTATAAATTGTGATTATTGCTCCTTGACTATGGACAATACACTACAGTACTTGTGTTTGTGATGCTGTTTTTAACACCATTCCCAAGAACAACATATTTCAATGACATTTCTGTTTTACATCATTACCTCAGCTAACAAACAGACTGTATTTGATTTGTGTGCTTATTTCTTCTTCAAATTATACCTTTTTAAGTAATTTAAAAATCTTTCATCATTAGGTAACAAGCGAATCTTTGAGATCAATAGCTTCTCTGTTAAAGCTTGAGGTTTTCGTTATGGTGGGCTGCTCTTTAGTGGATGATGTTGGATTACGGTTTCTTGAAAAAGGATGTCCACTACTTAAGGTAATTTATTTCGTATAAGTTATTATCTACGACAATAATGGTTGCGAATTGATAAAGTTGACCACAAAGGTTCTGTGGAGCATAAACATAGAATATTTCCATGCATTGCAGACAATTGATGTATCAAGGTGTGATTGTGTTAGCTCATCCGGTTTAATATCTGTAATTAGTGGACATGGAGGTCTTGAGCAGTTGGATGCGGGATATTGCCTCTCTGTAAGTTTATTCTATAATTTGTGATGTATATGATATCAATGTGAACCATGTTTTATTGTGATAAGTTTTATATACACTAACACCTCTGGCATTTTCTATAGGAGCTTTCAGCACCTCTTGTTAAATGCTTGGAGAATTTAAAGCAGCTGAGAATAATTAGAATTGACGGTGTTCGAGTTTCTGACTTTATCCTCCAGACAATTGGCACCAATTGCAAGTCGTTAGTGGAACTTGGTTTAAGCAAATGCGTTGGGGTGACCAACAAGGGAATTATGCAGCTAGTATCTGGCTGTGGCAATTTGAAGATACTTGATTTGACTTGTTGTAGGTTTATCTCTGATACAGCCATCTCTACTATAGCAGACTCTTGTCCAGACCTTGTCTGTCTGAAGCTAGAATCTTGTGATATGGTGACTGAGAATTGTCTTTATCAACTTGGATTAAATTGCTTGCTTCTCGAAGAGCTTGATCTTACTGATTGCTCTGGCATCGATGACATAGGTAAACTATGGAATCTATATCTTTAAATAATATATCAGTCTTGTTCAAAATTGCAAATGGTTCTGATTAATTTATTTCCAACTTTCTGTTTTGTGCAGCTCTAAGATATCTATCAAGATGTTCAGAACTCGTAAGATTGAAGTTAGGATTATGCATAAACATATCAGACATAGGATTGGCACACATTGCTTGTAACTGCCCAAAAATGACTGAACTTGATCTCTATCGGTAATTGAACTTTATAGTCAATGTGGTTAATTGCTTATGATACAATGAAATTATGGATAATGTCGTGATGCTGGTTAGTTCATTTTGTTCTTTGATCACAGATGTGTACGTATTGGAGATGATGGGCTAGCAGCACTAACAAGTGGATGCAAGGGGTTGACAAAGCTCAACCTGTCATATTGCAATAGAATCACAGACAGAGGGATGGAATATATCAGCCATCTTGGTGAACTATCTGATCTGGAGTTGCGTGGGCTTTCAAATATCACAAGCATTGGTATAAAAGCAGTTGCAATAAGTTGCAAGAGATTGGCAGATTTAGATTTGAAACATTGCGAAAAAATTGATGATTCAGGTTTCTGGGCCCTTGCTTTTTATTCGCAAAACCTGCGGCAGGTCAGTTGTACTACTTTTACTTGATCAAGTTATTAATATTCTGAGTCTCTGCATTCTGACCAACATAGTAGTCTGGCCTCTAAATTAAAAATTTAACATTGTTTGAAAATTATAAGTGTTTCCTCAAGGAACATAATTGACACTCATCTGGCTTTGTTACTTTATCAATTATAAGCTGTGGTATGGCTTGATCTAATTGACATATTTAAAACTATAATTCTCCAAAGATCAAAGAAACCTGGATTGGATGCTTATCTGGGCTCACCGCAATCCCTTCTTCAATTGTGTTGTTTGTTTTCTCTTTCCATGCTTTTGTAAGTCTGCATTTAAATTTGACTTTTATGTTCTTGTACTTCCAGTCATCCTGTTAATCTATCTTCTGCTCTGGACACAAAAAAAAGAATATATACATAGTATTTTTTGTATTTTAGTAACCTTTCGTTCTTTAGATTAAAGTTTCTGCTACAAATGTTACTCTTATTCAGCTCCATTTTGGAATAACAAATAAAGGTGGATGTTAAAGATAATAGCTGTTGTATAGAAGATTTATTTAAGACAAATGAAGAAAGGAAAAGCATTTGTCGAAAAGAAGAAATCATATTAGTCTTGCATTTCAAAAGAAGTTGATGTTTCTTACTGGCTTCAGTAATCTTTTATTTCCTTTCAAATTGACAGTGTGATATGTGCTCTTAGTAAATTAAAGGTTAAACATACAATTTAGTCCCTACACTTATCATGAATCTCAATTTGGTCCCTACAGGTAAAAACTTATTAAATTGGTTCCTATATACCGATTTGGTCCTTGTCACTATTAACCTCCTTTTGCATTCTTAATTAGTCCCTATACCTGTAGCATACTTTGAATTTGATTCCTATACATGTAATGCATTTGGTCTCTTATATGTAGGGACCAAATTAAGAATGTGCTACACGTATAAGGACTAAATTAAGAGTGCATTATATGTATAGGGACCAAATTAAGAATGCGTAATAGAGTTAATGGTCAACGTATGAGGGTAGGAACTAAATTAATAACTTTTGCATGTAAATGGACTGACACAGATTGGATAAGTTTTTAAAAGTATAAGGACCAAATTAAGAATATGTGACAATTATAGGGACTAAATTATATGTTTAACCTAAATTGAACTTAGAAAACTTGATATGTTGTTAATACACGGATTTTACTTTGCACCACCTGAGTATTTTCTTTTGCTTTCTATATAATCAAACTTCTACTTATATTTTGTAGGAGTGATGTGTTAATTATTCTTCAAATAGCTTAAGCATTGATGTTTATTTACATAAAAACGGCTTGTAATGATAGAATAACTGTTAAGATTAGGGGTTCTAATTCTATGTTCTAACTAAATATAGTGGTGATGATGACAGATAAATATGAGCTATTGTATCGTGTCAGATATGGTGTTGTGCATGCTTATGGGTAACCTGAAACGCCTGCAAGATGCCAAACTGGTGTGTCTTTCTAAAGTGAGTGTTAAAGGATTGGAAGTTGCCCTTAGAGCTTGCTGTGGTCGGATTAAAAAGGTTAAACTGCAGAGGTCCCTCCTGTTCTCGCTTTCCTCAGAAATGCTCGAGACAATGCATGCACGAGGGTGCAAGATCAGATGGGATTAGCCAATAGCCATGCTATTAATCTGTTATACTTTCTTTTCTTGGAAGCTGCTGCTGCTTCATTAAGATCTTTTTTATTCAAAATGTGGACGTATAAAATCAAGCTGAAGAATAATATTTTTCATATATAGGCATTGGCCACGATTACAGAATTTAGGATTAATATTAGCACAGCGTATAACCAAACACTTTTAAACTTTTTAGTAAAGGAGAGAAAGACAATGTGAACTGTAATGCATATTTTTTGTCATTTAAAATTAGTATGCGAACTTATAATTAAAGTGGCGCGTAAATATAATTATGGGTCATCATCCTATTGGTGTAAAGTATTTGCTATTTTTATTTATTTATCAGCAAACAAGTTAAGTTTTATTATAAATAAAAAAGGGGGGTATAAGAGGTACCCCAATCACAATGCAGTAAACTAATACAGCAAGTTTAGAAACAAACAGAATGAGCAGAGACCCTGCTCATTGTTCCTAGCTATCCTTGTTTCTAAACACACAAAATACGATGATCAATCTAAGTTATACTGATGATCAATTTTTGCTAAATTTTTTTAGAAAAAATTGATATCAACAAGAAATATAATTTGAATTTGACTATTAAAGTATATATGAACCATAGAAATGTTAGAAACCTATTATATAACACACACTTTATTAATAGTTGAAATTTATTACAAATCATAATTTTATTCATAGAATTATTATTTTGTAATATTTGTTGACACTTACCCTTCCAAGGAAATATTGTACTTGCATACTTAAAGCTATATGAAACACAATAGAATTTTTTTATTCCAACTTAAATTTTTTACCACATTGTCACTAGTCACGTTTCTTTGTAGTCATGGAGCAAAAGAGGTAGAAGATGTTTTGATTTCCGGTCCCAACATCCGTTTGCACCAACCTTCGTTTCCCAGAAGCATGAATCCCCTTGCTTTTGCAGTAAAAGTGCCTTGGACTTCGCACTACTGCATCTCCACCGGCCACCCAAACACACACATAATATACAAACTAGAGACATTGACCGTACTGCCACAAAATAAAATAAAATTTACCTGAAT